>CAXASN010000009.1:0-150000 GCA_963971575.1 Liopterus haemorrhoidalis
AATAAATTCGGCACTTGGAATTTTCCACCACCGATTCTATGTCAGAAGGGACGTACGGTATAACCGGTATTTGGTCAATACCATAGGTATGTCTAAGATGATAGTAGAGCACGCGGAGAGCAGCATTATGTCGAGACACGTAGCTCGATCTGGTTATTTTGGTTACTTTTATAGTGTGTTACTGACTTTAAATGTCAATTAAAAATATTCCTTACTCTGTAAAACAGACTTTAGATTGATAAGTTTATGATCACTATAATTAAGATATCATTTTTCATTATGACATATGTCAAATGGATCGACATTTTAAAAAAGTGACATTTTTTAATACCAACATGACATACAGCTCCGTTTCAATTTGTAATACGAAACTAGATCTGGTTACTTTGGTGACTGTTGTGGTGTAAACAGACTTTGGCGTATCCGTGTGAACCAACACCATGATAATATTATAAATATATTGTCAATATACAACATTTTTTATGTTAGTTACCCAGCAAACATTTTTATCCGGACCAGTACTGGTAAAGCACATACTCGCCGGCATTGAAAGTAATGGGCCAGTGCTGGCATTTCGTACTGGGCCAGTACCCCGGTGTCCCGTGGCCCTTAGCTGGTCCATTGATGTATCAGTTGCTGGCCCAGCAACGGTAAAGTGCATTGAAAGTAATGGGCCAGTGCTGGCATTTCGCACTGGGCCAGTGCTGGCATTTCGCATTGGTCCAGTGCTGGCATTTTGCACTGGGCCAGTACCCCGGTGTCCCCGTGGCCGTTAGCTGGCCCATTGATGTATCAGTTGCTGGCCCAGCAACGGTAAAGTGCAAAATAATCGCATTAGTTGCAAGATTTATTTCTGACAGACTAGTGCTTATATTATACCCACTCTCTAGTGTTTCAAATGTAATATATGTGTACTTACCCAGTATTAAAATAAATTAATGGTTAGGTGCAAAATAAATACTCATTTGGCCATTTTCACCATCGTTGAATAAATTTATTTAACAAGTAAAGTTGACAATATCGCATCGGTTTTAAACTATTAATGAAGAAATTAACATTGCTGTCAATAGAATGATGCGATATTGTTAACTTAAGTTGTTAAATAAATTTATTCAACGATGGTAAAACTAGCCGATTGTAAATTGAATTAACAGTTATAATTTATTGATTTATTTATAAATATTAAATAAATATAATTTCAGGAATAACAGGAATTAGTTTCTTTAATTTATTAATTTAATGAAGAATTTTAAGAAAATGGTTTTCTGCCATTTCGGTCAAACCAATTTCATCCTAAAGATAAGGGGTGACTAATAATTTTCGCCAATATTCGTCTTGTATTATCTACCACATCTTTTCCCCCTGACTTGAAGAGTGCCAACCTAAAGAAATCATACTTGTTAAAATAAATTCAATAAACAAATTTTATAAGCATTAATGCTATAAGCTGTTCACTTTTGTAAGAACAAACTAGATCTGGTTATTTTGGTGATTTTTATAGTGTATTACTGACTTTTAGAAACTTGGTTATATTGTAAAAAAAGCTTTACAGTTTTGGATTAAGTTTGTATTATTTTAGGTTAGTATTATATTTACAAAATATTTAAGATGTCACTATTCAAAATGAAATATGACAAATTATATTTTTTAAATGACATATTTATAATCTTGTATCAGATTTATTAATAATTGAAAATTTTATTACATGAAAAAACTATGATTGAACTAAACTAAAAATTAAACAATTTAATATGAAATAGTTTGTGTAAACTACGTCCTTAAATCTAACAAAACACACACAAATCACAATAAAAAACTGTATAATGCTCACAATCAATAACTATTCAAATACACATAAACTGTTCACCAACACGTCCCAACTTGAACTCACAGAATATCACTTGTACCGACCCTCGAAGGCCACGCCATTAGGGTGTTTTATGACTAAGAACGGTCAGACTTTTCAAATTATTACATTCAAAAAAAGTTATAAACATAAGCACTGGCCCGCTAGAAATAACCTTGGATTAATACAAATAAGGAATGCTTATAAAATGCTGGTAAAGTACTTCGTATAGGCAGAGTGCGAAATACAAATGTGAAGTACATTATTAATACTGGCGTTGCACTTACTTCTGGTGCCAGCAATGTACCAGCGTAAAAGCAGTTTGCCGGCGTTCGGCCGTTAGTTCAATGTTTGCTGGGTACGTATTACAAAATGAGACAGATAATATAAATATTATCTGTCTCATTTTGTCATACGAAATTAAAAGGGAAACTTCATTTTTTATATTGTATATTTAAAATATCATCTTAGGGTGGTACTTCTGAAGTGGCACCTTTCAAAATAATTGACATGTCTATCACAATTTTGACATGTCAAGCGCTATTTTGACATGTCAATTTGTTATCTGACATATATAGTTTTTGAGTGAATATAACCTCGAAATAATAAAACTTAACCAAATACTTAAGAGCCAGGTTTACAAGTTCAGATGTTTCCATAAAAGTCTATTGATACCACAACAGTCACCAAAGTAACCAGATCTAGTTTCGTATTACAAAATGAGACAGATTATATAATATTTAGACTTTTATTTCTTGGCGTAGATTTAATGGAGAAAATTCTCCATGTAATTTGTTTTTACGCAGTTATATATTTTTTAGGTTATCTGACAAATATTTTTTGACACTTGACAATTAACAGATCAAGAGAGAGGACTAATGTGAGGACAAAAGACAGCCTAGCTGATTGTGCCCAAAGAAGAAGGTATTGATGTAATTTTTAGACCTTCATATATAAGCTGTTCACTTTTGTAAGAACACACTATGGTCTATTTCAAAGTAGAAAAATGTGTGTAAGAAGATAGGAGCTGTTTGTCCTTGCTTCGGATTGGTTTAGATCGTCATCCGTATTACACTGTTAAAATATTGTTTTTAGTCCAAGTTGACAGATATTCAGTGTCGTACACTGGAAATATATATTATTTACATTATTTAATTTTTCTCATATATTTTGTTATTATTTACATATTTAGACTTTAATTTATATTCTTGGAGTAGATTTTAAGGAGAAAATTCTCCATGTATTTTGTTTTTATAATCCATCTCAATTTGTAATACGAAACTAGATCTGGTTACTATGGTGACTGTTGTGGTGTAAACAGACTTTGGCGTATCCGTGTGAACCAATACTATGATAATATTATAAATGTGTTGTCAATATACAACATAAAAAATGAACTTCCCCTGTTAGTTACGTATTACAAAATGAGACAGATATTACGCAGTTATATATTTTTTAGGTTATCTGACATATAAATATTTTTTCACAGTTGACAATTAACAGATCAAGAAAGAGGACTAATGTGAGGCCCAGCTGATTGTGCCCAAAGAAGAAGTTATTGATATAATTTTTAGACCTTCATATATACATATATTTTTAATTTTTATTTACAATAATTATTTAAATAAGAAACTTTAGCTCTGAAGATATATTGTTTGTTTTATTGCTTTGTTTAAACTCTTTTAGCCAAATCTCTCTTTTTATATAGAGTACATAATTTTTAAAATTAATATTTTTTTAACTTTTTAAAATTTTCCATTAAACTGAGTTTATGTCGTAACAAAATTGAGACAAATTATAAACAAATTATAGACAAATTATAAACAAATTGAGACAGATTATATATAATCCGTCTCAATTAGTAATACGAAACTAGATCTGGTTACTTTGGTGACTGTTGTGGTGTAAACAGACTTTGGCGTATCCGTGTGAACCAATACTATGATAATATTATAAATGTATTGTCAATATACAACATAAAAAATTAACTTTACCTGTTAATTACGTATTACAAAATGAGACAGATAATACATATTATCTGTCTCATTTTGTAATACGGAACTAACTGTTCACTTTTGTAAGAACACACTAGATCTGGTTATTTTGGTTACTTTTATGGTGTGTTACTGACTTTAAATGTCAATTAAAAATATTCCTTACGCTGTAAAACTGACTTTAGGTTGATAAGGTTATGATCAGTATAATTAAGATATCATTTTTCATTATGACATCTGTCAAATGCATCGAAATTTTAAAAAAGTGACATTTTTTAATACCAACATGACATACAGCTTCAAATGTGCAAACTATTGAAAACAAAATTCCCTCTTAGTTTGTTCTTACAAAAGTGAACCGCTTATACAGTCTGTTCCAAACGGTTAAGCGGAACTAAATGGGATTTTCGTTCTTTTAGGTTGTCACGAGAAGGGACCTTGCTGGGGTTATTTAATTTTTCACGTTGGAATGTCAAAATTTAAAATTCCAACAATGAAACCATAGAAACGAATGACAAGTCAAAATTAAATTATTTTTTTTTTACAAATTTCAATGACAAAAAAATAAATAAATGGGAAATTTGTATTAAGAATGCACAAAATATCAAAATATAAAGAAAATGACATTTTAAAATGATATTAACCTTAGCCAAAAAATGTTAATTGTAAGTATGATTTACAAAGCTTAAACAAAACGACCGAAAAGCACGATTTAAGCGATGAAAGTAACTAGATTGCAAAATCTAGTTCCGCTTAACCGTTTGGAACAGACTTTATATAATATGTATTTTTGTTTTTTATATTTTATCACGATATTTCATTGATAATCGTAATATTTTTTACTATTATACGAGTAATAATCGAAAGTTTCATTGTTTTAAAAAATTCCCAACGCCGTCCTAATTAACCGATTTCAATTCTGCAAATTGCAAATGAAAGGTGAAGTGTTCTTCTATATGTAAAAAAAATTTGAACCTTCTATCTGCTTTACTTTGCGTACTGCAATATTTTGCAAAATATCAATTTTTTTTTGCAAATCCTGGATTGCAAAATTATTTTGCAAAACCTATCGAACCGATCCTAATGAAATTTACAGTGTTGCTTTATCATATCATAAAGTTTTACAGGGTGAAATTTGGAGGTCCTAAGTACAATACAAGACATTAAAAAAAGTAAAATGCAAACTCATGTTTTTTAGTGTTTTTTTCAGCAGTTATTGCTATTTTGCAGAAAGTTTAACAATTTTTGAAATTTCTAAATAATCCTATCTTGTAGGAAATTTAATTACAAAACTTTTTTTTCCTCATAACTTTTCTCAGAAATGAATAATTTCACAGCTATGGGCTCAAAAAGAAGAAAAAAAATGATTTTTTTCTTAATTTTTTAATATTTTCAATTTTTAAACAATGTTCCCGAACTTTTTGGCGGGGAGGATAACTCAATTATTGTTATGTGAGTTATTTCAAAGCAATTTCTGCAAAAATTAGCGTGCCCCCTCTCAACATCCACATGACGTAGTATTTTTACAGATCCGCCCTGGACTAAGGGGAATTATAGGCAAAATTAGTTCTATTATAAGGTAACAAAAACGGACCCTTCATTCTTGATTTAAAAACAGGTATACGAAATGATAACGAATTTATCAATTCAGGGTAATCTACTTGAGAGTGAATTATTTTATGCAAAAAAATTGATGTGAAGTGTGAATTTTCACACATTTCAAGGATTTGCAGGTATTTAGTAAGTGAATGATGATTATTTGGGATGCCAAAACAAATTTTATGTCAAAATATTTTTTTATGATTTTTAATTCGAATGCCTAATACCCTTATTTAAATTTCTAAATATGTGCAGTATTTTTTTTTATATAGGAAGGTTCATTATGATTTTGAAAATTGCGCCTATGGCTTCCATTGATTGCTTAAATCATAAGCCCCGCCCTCTGATTTCGTATACATTCAAACATAGAATTAAATTATAATTTCAACAACTCTCACTGGTTATTAAATTTACGCTTTTAAAAATTAAATGCAACATTTACCAAAATATAACTATAATTTTGACAAAATAATTTAAATAAAATAAAAATGCAAAAAAAACAGATAAATTAAAATTGACAGGAATCGAACTCTAATTTGCAAATTACAAAGCAACGACGAAACGCACTACGCTGTGAACGCTTACTTATCTTCTGTGTTAAGTTAAAAACACAAAAAATGCGTTATTTTCCGAAAACATAATCTGATCAAAAATTCCTGTTGTACTATTCCGGTTCACACCAATGTACATTACTTAGAATTTTTTCAGATTTTTAGTTTAAACCATCTGGGCTACAGGGTGTGGGACAAAAAAATTTTTGCACAATTTTGGCAAAAATCGCATCAAAATAATTTATTTTGCAAAAATTAAATTTTGATCGTTAATCCACCTACTAAGGGCTTTCATTTGATACCCTACTCAGAATTTAAAAAAAATATTTTTTGTGATTATGAAAATGATTATATTTTATGTGCGGGTCAAAGAGTTGTATAAGCATGCCAAATTTCAACTCTCTAGGTTTAGCCGTTTGGCTACAATTTTTACCGAACAGACAGACCGGCAGACAGACAGACAGACAGACAGACAGACAGACAGACAGACAGACGACAAAATGACGGTATAAGGGTTTTTTGGTCATACCCAGCAAACATTTTTATACGGGTCAGTGCTGGTAAAGCACATACTCCCCGGCATTGAAAGTAATGGGCCAGTGCTGGCATTTCGCACTGGGCCAGTACCCCGGTGTCCCCGTGGCCGTTATTGGCCCATTGATGTATTAGTTGCCGGCCCAGCAACGGTAAAGTGCATTGAAAGTAATGGGCCAGTGCTGGCATTTCGCACTGGGCCAGTGCTGGCATTTCGCACTGGGCCAGTGCTGGCATTTCGCACTGGGCCAGTGCTGGAATTTTGCACTGGGCCAGTACCCCGGTGTCCCCGGTGCCGTTAGCTGGCCCATTGATGTATCAGTTTCTGGCCCAGCAACGGTAAAGTGCAAAAAATAATTTTTTTTCGATGAGCACATATTTGTTTATATTTTTAGGGGTATATGTTTTTTAGATGTTTTACTATTTTTCCTATGTGCGGGTCAAAGAGTTGTATAAGCATGCCAAATTTCAACTCTCTAGGTTTAGCCGTTTGGCTACAATTTTTACCGAACAGACAGACAGACAGACAGACAGACAGACAGACAGACAGACAGACAGACAGACGACAAAATGACGGTATAAGGGTTTTTTGGTCATACCTACAAAACCCTAAAAATGAACAATAGTTAGTTATAATTATTTTATTTAAATACCTTTAACACCACAATATTTAACATGTTTCACAATTGTATTACTGACTTTTAGAAACTTGGTTATATTGTAAAAAAGGCTTTACAGTTTTAGGTTATGATTGTATTATTTTAGGTTAGTATTATATGGTATTTACAAAATATTTAAGATTTCACTATTCAAAATGAAATATGAAAAATGATATTTTTTTTTAAATGGCATATTTAGAACCTGACTTTTCAAATTATTTTTTTGTAATACAAACATGACATACAGTTTCAAAGTTGCAAACTGTTAAATACAAAATTTCCACTTAGTTTGTTCTTACAAAAGTGAACTGCTTGTACATCGGCCTATTTATACAACGAGGCTAAACGCCGATGCCAGGGGCGAGCTCCTACACCTGGATGAGAGGTGAATGATTGTGAAATGAGAGTAATGTAAACATATTATTATCGACCGAAACCAACGGAGAATCGAACTAGCGACTGCACAACCCAGACTGTTTTCACCAGTCCAAACTGCACGATTTAATGCGCACGGCCACTCCGTTGGCTACCGGGTGATTCGGAAGACTTTTATCTAAAAAAAAACACACATTCTGCATACTTTCTGGTGATTTCTATGTAGTATAATTATAGTTTTGAATATTATAATATGATTTTAATAAAATAACTTCAGAGACCGGAATCCTGAAATTTGCCGTGGCAGTCCACATGTAAACAAAATAATTGTAGGGCAACCCCCCCCCCCCTCCATCATCGCAGGGTCTTGAGTTTATAGCAAACAGTGTAGGCATAGAGCATGCTGCGTCTATTTATATGAGACACAAATGCCTATTGCCTATACATCACCGATGAGCCATTATTTTCTTCTTTGAAATGAACAATAGTTAGTTATAATTATTTTATTTAAATACCTTTAACACCACAATATTTAACAGTCATGAAGTTACAAAAATTATTTTGCTGAAGGAATAGGTTAATTTCCTGGTTCTGACATCGGTAGTAGAGATGCATTCCCTGATACTCATTCTGTTGGTTTAGAGCAGCAGTGAGCAACGGTGAGCAGCTTGTAGGCATTTTATGCGGCCCGCCAAAATCGGCAAATAATTGCTTTTTAAAGTGAAAACATTTGAAAATGGAGGCGAGATCGTGTTTTTTTCTCTGTACTTTAAAAACAGACGTGAAGCCGTTGTTTTTGCTCTTTACTTTCATATGGAAAGGGCACTAAAATATTTTGTGCGGCCCGCGCTATCTTGTTATTCGGTCACAACCCACGGTACAAAAATTTGGACCACCTCTCCTTTAGCGACCTCCATTGATACATTTTCTTCTCCCATTTTCATTTTATTAATTTTCTTACGAAGGAGGCAACCATTGCAACCGGCACATGCTGCATACATACCAACAACGTAAGCCATCATATAAAACACTATAGCTAGGATATAAAAATATGGCCTCAACGAAAGACACCTCAAGTTCATCAGGCATATCATCTGACCAGTCACTGATACCCTTCGTTTCAATATCGTCCGGCCTTACTCGCCATTCATAAGCACGGTGGGACTTGGCTTTAAATGCCGCGCCAGGAAAGCGCGCCCTCATTAATACTGCTGCCGATATAAGGAATGCAATATCAAGTGTAATTACAACTGCAGATCCTGCTATAAGTAAAGGTTGACTTCCCCATGGTCCACGTAATCCAAAAAAGACCAAAAGAAAACCAGCACAAATGCCCAACCCTAACATAATATTTATTGCACTCAGTGCTATAAATAGTTTGTATTTTGTACTGCATACTATAAGCAGAAATGCAAATAATACAACAAGACAATTTAAAACCAGACAGATTATATCCAAAATAAAAAGTGGCGTTTGCCATTTTGCCATTCTGAAATTTTGTACAATAATTTTTTAGAAAATGTTCACCACAGAAAAATTTCACTTATAAAAACATAAATATCTACCGTTACTAAGCTTCAAAACTAACTGTCAAAACAAAAGAAATTAATGTATAGCCTGCTCCAAACGTTTAACCGTAACTACCCAGCAAACATTCAACTAATGGCCGAATGCCGGCAAACTGCTTTTACTGCTGGTAAATTGCTGGCACCAAAAGTAAGTGCAACGCCAGTATTAATAATGTACTTCACATTTGTATTTCGCATTCCGCCTATACGAAGTACTTTACCAGCATTTTATAAGCACTCCTTATTTGTATTAATTCAAGCAAACATTTTTATACGGGCTATCGTCTCTTCTTCACTCATACTTTTTACTTAAAACTAAACTTTTTTTGAATGTAATAATTTGAAAAGTCTGATTGTTCTTTGTCATAAAACGCCCTAACCGCGTGGCCTTCGAGGGCCAGTATAAGTTGATACGTGTTGGTGGACAGTTTGTCAAGATGTGTATTTAAATAGTTATTGTTTTGTGAACATTATACAGTTTTTTATTGTGATTTGTGTGTGTTTTGTTAGATTTAAGGACGTAGTTTACACAAACTGTTTCATGTTGTAATGTTTAATTCTTAGTTTAGTTAAATCAGTTCATTGTTTAATTTTTAGTTTAGTTAAATCATAGTTTTCTTCATGTAATAAAATTTTCAATTATTAATAAATCTGTTACAAGATTATAAATATGTCATTTAAAAAATATAATTTGTCATATTTTATTTTGAATAGTGACATCTTAAATATTTTGTAAATATAATACTAACCTAAAATAATACAAACTTAATCCAAAACTGTAAAGCTTTTTTTACAATATAACCAAGTTTCTAAAAATCAGTAATACACTATAAAAATCACCAAAATAACCAGATCTAGTTTGTTCTTACAAAAGTGAACAGCTTATAGCATTAATGCTTATAAAATTTGATTATTGAATTTATTTTAACAAGTATGATTTCTTTAGGTTGGCACTCTTCAAGTCAGGGAGAAAAGATGTGGTAGATAATACAAGCCGAATATTGGCGAAAATTATTAGTCACTACTTATCTTTAGGATGCAATTTTTTGGCCGAAATGGCAGAAAACCATTTTCTTAAAATTCTTCATTAAATTAATAAATTAAATAAACTCAGTCCAGTTATTCCAGAAATTATATTTATTTAATATTTATAAATAAATCAATAAATTATAACTGCTAATGCAATTTACAATCGGCCAGTTTTACCATCGTTGAATAAATTTATTTCACAACTTAAGTTAACAATATCGCATCATTCTATTGACAGCAATGTTAATTTCTTCATTAATAGTTTAAAAACCGATGCGATATTGTCAACTTTATTTGTTAAATAAATTTATTCAACGATGGTGAAAATGGTCAAATACGTATTTATTTTGCACCTAACCATTAATTTATTTTAATACTGGGTAAGTACACATATGTTACATTTGAAACACAAGAGAGTGGATATAATATATGCACTGGTCCGTCAGAAATAAATCTTGCAACTAATGCGATTATTTTGCACTTTACCGTTGCTGGGCCAGGAACTGATACATCAATGGGCCAGCTAAAGGCGACGGGGACACCGGGGTACTGGCCCAGTGCAAAATTCCAGCACTGGCCCAGTGCGAAATGCCAGCACTAGCCCAGTGCGAAATGCCAGCACTGGCCCATTGCGAAATGCCAGCACTGGCCCATTACTTTCAATGCACTTTACCGTTGCTGGGCCAGCAACTGATACATCAATGGGCCAATAACGGCCACGGGGACACCGGGGTACTGGCCCAGTACGAAATGCCAGCACTGGCCCATTACTTTCAATGCCGGGGAGTATGTGCTTTACCAGCACTGACCCGTATAAAAATGTTTGCTGGGTATAGTCAGGCCCGTGCCTAGCAGTTTTGGCGCCTTATACAGGTGTTAGGTAAATGTCCGGCACAATTTAAAAGACAACATGTTGACGTAGAATGCAATCGGTTTTTCCTTCGCCAATTTTCTCCAAAATATGAATTTAGTCCAAAAATAAATAATCAAAAAGATACCCCAAATTTTGAAAACCACTGACTTTGTATAGAAGTTGTATAGTTGCCATTGATAAAAAAATATTTTAAAGGCCGGTATTATAAAAACATAACTTAAGACCCAACTAAATAGTTGTAAACTAAATTTAGTTGATATTTAATATAACAAGTTATTTAATTTCGGTATTATAAATCAGAACAGCCAACTAATCAACTAGTTCGCAACTAAAATAATTTAGTCTCAAGATTTACCGACGAACCTTAGTATACAACTGACCGGTAGATGCCTATAGTATATTTCGCGGGTTTTCTGTTGTAGCTTGAACAGTTTAACGTTTATAACCTATAATTTTGACAGTGAAAAAGAATTCGTAGAAGTTAAAAAGTATTTCAAATGGAAAAAAAATGGGATAGAGGCAAAAATTATACAGATATTGAAAAAGAACAATTAATAGATATAATGTAATATAAGTTAAGGACTTTATTTAATTATCAATTAATTCAAAAATAGACAAAACAGTATCTTTTGAAAACCGAAAGCTGTGTTTAAATTGTTCATCATTATAATAATTAAAGGGGTGTCTTCTTTCAAGAAATTCTCTAGGATGACGTATTCTTGAATTTTCATCATTATTACTGTCAGAAATACTGTTTACGGATGGTGATGATACACTACTGACAGATACTGATGACCTAACCTGTAAATTTTGTTTTGTTTATATATATAAATCTATTCATATGTATTTTTTTTTATGTATTATCTGTCTCATTTTGTAATACGAAACTAACAGGGAAACTTCATTTTTTATGTTGTATATTTAAAATATCACCTTAGGGTGGTAACACCTTTCAAAATATTTGACAATTCATAATTGACATTAAATTACGTATATGTCAACTTACTAACACAAATTGTATAAAACACAAATTGACAAGCATTTGAAATATATTTTATGCAACCAGAACAGAAAATATGAATAAGCGAATTAAGATGAAATAAATATTTGTATACAATTCAAAATATTTGACATGTCAATCACAAATTTGACAGGTCAATTTGGTATCTGACATGTAGTTTTTGAGTGAATATAACCTCAGTATAATGCAACTTCACTAAAAATGTAAAAGCCAGATTTACAAGTTTACATGGTTTCAAAAAAGGCTATTTACACCACAACAGTCACCAAAGTAACCAGATTTAGTTTCGTATTACAAATTGAGACAGATTATACAATATTATTACTTACAGTCTGTTTCAAACGGTTAGGCGGAACTAAATGGGAATTTCGTTCTTTTAGGTTGTCACGAGAAGGGACCTTGCTAGAGATATTTCATTTTTCACGTTGGAATGTCAAAATTTAAAATTCCAACAATGAAACCATGGAAACGAAGTATATATGTCAAAATTAAATTATTTTTTTATATATTTTAATGACAAAAATATAAATATTTGGGAAACTTGTAATAAGAATGACACAAAAAATTAACATATAAAGAAAATGACATTTTAAAATGATGAAAAAAATCACCAAAAAATGTTTATTGTAAGTATGATTTACAAAGCTTAAACAACACGGCCAAAAAGCACGATTTAAACGATGAAAGTAACTAGATTGCAAAATCTAGTTCCGCTTAACCGTTTGGAACAGACTGTACTTTGCAGTTATTAATTATCAAATATATATTTTAGTATAAATAGTAAAAACAAGTTATTTCAATGTAAACAAAATGCTAACTACAAGGTGTCTCAAAAGAAATTTCATATTTAGTGGATCGATTAAAAAAAAAGTAAGCCGTATATAGAAAAGATGTTTATTAATTATTAAAATACACTTTTTGGGGATTTATTTCTTAAAAATAATATCGTCTAAATGTAGACCCTCGCGTTCTCGGCACTCATTTAATCGAACAGTAAAATTACTTATGACGTCTCGGCAGGTGGACTCAGGGATGGCTGCCATTTCGTGATGGATATTTTCTTTCAAATGCGCCAGTGAAGTCGGTTTATTGGCGTAAACTTTCGATTTAAGATAATCCCATAGGAAAAAGTCCATAGGGGTTAAATCTGGACTGCGTGGAGGACAATTTATGTCACCTCTCCGGGAGATCAATTTAAAACGAAATTTAGCCTCTGACTGGCATCTTGGGGCTTTAATTCTTGCACCAATTGAATTTTGTAGGGGTGCAGCTTTAGGTCTTTGTGCATAATGCGATGTAATGATGATCTATGCACATTTAAAGCACTTGCGCGCTTCCGAATTGAAAGGTTCGGGTCGTCACGAACAGACTGATTAACATTCTCCACGTTTTCTACCGTTCTTGATGACCTAGGTCGCCCGGATTTTGATTTATCCAGCGTTGTACCAGTCTTTTCAAACTTTTTAACCCAATGTCGAATGAGAGGAATGCTTGGCGCATCATTTAAGTGGCGAAAACCTCGAATTTTCTACGCGCTACAGTCACCGAATCACCGTTTTTGTAAAACTCTCGCACGCATAATGCGCGGTCTGCTCCCGAGAAACGCTCCATAGCGATTGAATTCCCAAGAGCCAGGTTAACTATTGACATAACCCCCGCGCCCCTCGGATACGTTGCGTTCACGCAGTAAGCTAAATAAATATAAAATTTCTTTTGAGACACCTTGTATTTAAATGTAATACAAATATAGTTGCCAACTATAATTTAGTACCCAGAAAATCTGTCAACTAATTTAGTTTGTAGATTTAGTTGGTAACTTTTTTAAAACAAATTTTATAATACCGAAATCTATAGGTTAAACTAGTTTAACTCTTAACTAAAATTTAGTAGCATACTATTTTGCTTTATAATACCGGCCATAACTGTAGTTCAATAATAGAATATCAAATTTTCTCTATGGTCACAATCTCTCTAACTACACAACTTCTGGATTAAATTGAAAAATAAAAAAAAGTCAGTGGTTTTCAAAATTTGGGGCATTTTTTTGTTTTTTTATTTTTGGACGAAATTCACATTTTAGAGAAAATTGACAAAGGAAAAATTGATTGCATTCTGCCTTTAAAATTGTGCCGGACATTTACCTAACACCCTGTATAATAGCTATATGCTTTTCACTTTTGTAAGAACATACTAAGAAGATATTTTGTTTTCAATAGTTTGCATCTTTGAAATTGTATGTCATGTTGGTATTAAAAAATGTCACTTTTTTAAAATGTCGATCCATTTGACAAATGTCATAATGAAAAATGATATCTTAATTATAATGATCATAACCTAGAAACCTAAAGTCGGTTTTACAGCGTAAGGAATATTTTTAATTGACATTTAAATTCAGTAACACACTATAAAAGTTTTAATTTGGCTAAAAGAGTTATTTTTTTATTTTTTTTTTTATTTTTGGCCTTTGCTGCTATGGCAATTAGCCAGGATAATTTTTATTTGAGAAAATTTCCATGCCTGAACGGGATTCGAATCCGAGACCTTGAGCAGATGTGTTACCACTGCGCTACGCCGGTCGGCAAAAGAGTTTAAATAAAGCAATAAAACAAACAATATATAAACAGTTCACTTTTGTAAGAACAAACTAGATCTGGTTATTTTGGTTACTTTTATAGTGTGTTACTAACTTTAAATGTCAATTAAAAATATTCCTTACGCTGTAAAACGGACTTTAGGTTGATAAGGTTATGATCATTATAATTAAGATATAATTTTTCATTATGACATATGTCAAATGGATCGACATTTTAAAAAAGTGACATTTTTTAATACCAACATGACATACAGCTTCAAAGTTGCATACTATTGAAAACTAAATTCCCTTTTAGTTTATTCTTACAAAAGTGAACTGCTTATATCTTCAGAGCTAAAGTTTCTTATTTAAATAATTATTGTAAATAAAAATTAAAAATATACAGTCTGTTCCAAACGGTTAAGCGGAACTAGATTTTGCAATCTAGTTACTTTCATCGTTTAAATCGTGCCTTTCGGCCGTTTTGTTTAAGATTTGTAAATCATACTTACAATAAACATTTTTTGGTTAAGGTTAATATCATTTTAAAATGTCATTTTCTTTATATTTTGATTTTTTGTGTCATTCTTAATACAAGTTTCCCATTTATTTATTTTTTTGTCATTAAAATATCTAAAAAAAATATTTAATTTTGACATATGTCATTCGTTGCCATGGTTTCATTGTTGGAATTTTAAATTTTGACATCCCAACGTGAAAAATGAAATAACCCAAGCAAGGTCCCTTCTCGTGACAACCTAAAAGAACTAAATTCCCATTTAGTTCCGCTTAACCGTTTGGAACAGACTCTATGTGTATAAGCTGTTCACTTTTGTAAGAACACACTAGATCTGGTTATTTTGGTTACTTTTATGGTGTGTTACTGACTTTAAATGTTAATTAAAAATATTCCTTACGCTATAAAACCGACTTTAGGTTGATAAGGTTATGATCATTATAATTAAGATATCATTTTTCATTATGACATATGTCAAATGGATCGACATATTAAAAAAGTGACATATTTTAATACCAACATGACATACAGCTTGACAAAGGTGCAAACTATTGAAAACAAAATTCCCTCTCAGTTTGTTCTTACAAAAGTGAACAGCATATATATAAAGGTCTAAAAATTATATCAATAACTTCTTCTTTTGGCACAATCAGCTGGGCTGTCTTTTGGCCTCACATGAGTTCTCTCTCTTGATCTATTAATTGTCAAGTGTCAAAAAATATTTATATGTCTGATAACCTAAAAAAGATATACAAAAAAAAATAACTGCGTAAAAACTAATTACAGTCTGTTTCAAACGCTTAGGCGGAACTAGATTTTGCAATTTAGTTACTTTCATCGCTTAAATCGTGCTTTTCGGCCGTTTTGTTTAAGCTTTGTAAATCATACTTACAGTGAACATTTTTTGGTTAAGGTTAATATCATTTTAAAATGTCATTTTCTTTATATTTTGGTTTTTTGTGTCATTCTTAATACAAATTTCCCATTTATTAATTTTTTTGTCATTAAAATATATAAAAAAATAATTTAATTTTGACATAGGTCATTCGTTTCCATGGTTTCATTGTTGTAATTTTAAATTTTGACAGTCCAACATGAAAAATGAAATAACCCAAGCAAGGTCCCTTGTCGTGACAACCTAAAAGAACGAAATTCCCATTTAGTTCCGCCTAAGCGTTTGAAACAGACTGTACATGTAGAATTTTCTCCATAAAATCTACGCCAAGAATATAAATAAAAGTCTAAATATGTAAATAATAACAAAATTTATGAAACAAATTAAATAATATAAATAATAGTATACAGGCGGCCCTCGACTTTCACACATAATTGGTTCCTGAAAGTGTGTGCGAATGTTGAATGTTCGAAAGTAGAGGGATATAAAAAAAACTTCAAAAATTGTATTTTAAAATATGTATGTATTTATTTATCAATAATAGGAACATATTACATATTTAAAATATACGAGGTCTGTTCAAAAATATCGCGAATTTTGTGTTTTATCAAAAATTATTTATTTATTCATGAATATCTATTTTGTCCCCTTCAAAGTATTCCCCACCAGATATTATAGACTTGTGCCAACGTTTTTTCCAATCCTCGAAGCACTTGAAAAAATCATTTTTTGTGATCTTGTTCAGCTCCTCCTTCGATGCCGTCTTTATCTCCTCTCTCGTAGCGTAGCGTCGTCCTTTCATGGGCCTCTTCAGATTCGGGAACAAGAAAAAGTCGCAGGGGGCCAGATCTGGTGAATACGGTGGCTGCGGCATTATTGGTGTGTTGTTTTTTGCCAAAAATTCGCGCATAAGCAACGATGTGTGGGCACGAATTTCGCGGCGACCCGTCTCATGCCCAAATCATTGGTAAAAATCGAATGGCACGAGCCAATCGATATGTTTAGGTCCTCAGCAACTTCGCTAACGGTGATTCGACGATTGGCCAATACTATTTTCTTCACTTCATCAATTTTTTCGTCTGTTCTGACGTGCTCGGGCGTCCGGCACGCTCTTCGTCGTTCATATCTTCTCGGCCCTCTGAGAACATTTTGTACCACCGATAAACGTTGCTTCGGTCCAAGGTAGCTTCACCATATGCCACAGTCAACATTCGGAATGCGTCCGCGAACTTAATTTTGGTTTTCACACAAAATTTGATACAGATTTATTTGGTATAGGCAAAAATCGAAGACGAACCAAACACGTGCAAGCAAAGCAACTGTCAAAAATTAACTGAACATTCAAAATGGCCGAACTTGTCGGCATAAGTGAGAGACATGAGTACCAACATAACGCCACAAAAAAATCTAAAATCGTATATACGTTACCCGCGGAAATTCAAAATTCGCGATACTTTTTGAACAGACCTCGTATATTTATCAATATATACATACTCAGTGGCGCACCAAGGAATTTTTTATGGGGTGGGAGTAGATAAACTGGGGGGATTCCCGCTCAAGATGCCTACGAAACCTGAAAAAAGAAAAAATCCGCTAGATAGAGTGGTAACGCCATCTGTCAGGCTACCCGCAATACCATATCGTAGGCTTGGTTGCATAAGTTAAGGGGCTGACTATACCATGCATTGTATGTTATTTCGTGACATGAAATACAAACGTACAACATACCGTGCACCTACGCATAAAAATCGGTCATTCAGCAAAAACACGTCCACACACACACACACACACACACACACACACACAAACTCGGGGATTCACACACGCGCTCTTCTTCGCGCAAACGTTGCACATTTCGCACGCGCCCACACGCATATGGGATTTGCAGAGTCAGCCCGGCTAGCCTGGCAAGACACGGCGGAGGCCGCGCCCGAGGCTAGTTCCCACCCCCACCGCCGCTGCGCCTAGTTAAGCTTAGAAAAGCCTAGCTAAGCCTAGCAAAGCCTAGCTTGGGGAGACTCCCTAGTTTTTATCTTTTTCCATTACGCAATTCAACACCCTCCATCTTACTCAAAATTTATTGTTTAGAAAAAAAATTGGTAAAAAAAATAGTTAAGAACGCTTCTTTTAAGCATATTTTATTTTTTTTATTTCATGATAATAATTCGTTTTTACATATAAAACTTAAATAATGTTTTTACATTATATAATTAATAACAATCTCATTGGGAAATTGTTTTAGCGCAAACTTTTGTGTATACAATAAACATGAACTCTTTTATCACAACCACGTGTTAACAGTGTGTAGCATTCCTTTACGATAGATAAAAAAGACAAAACGAGCTGTCATCAAATATTATAAATTGTTTGTGTGTCCCTCAAAATACATTGTCTAATTTATTGGTATATCAAAAAGTCAAGACGTTATCAAATATTGATATGTTTTTAAAGTTCTAATCTAATAGAAATTAAGCTTAACTGGCAGACTACTGACACATTTACCCTATAATGATTAAAATCAAGAAACTGAAGTTAGTTTTACAGTATAACGGATCTTACTAAATGACATTTCAGTCTTATCGTAAACATTTTTATAACATTTTTATATAAAATAAATTACTGTACAAAAAAATATGAATATTATCTGGCTCATTTTGTAATACGTAACTAACAGGGAAAGTTCATATTTTATGTTGTATATTGACAATACATTTATAATATTATCATAGTATTAGTTCACACGGATACGCCAAACTCTGTTTACACCATAAAAGTCACCAAAGTAACCAGATCTAGTTTCGTATTACATATTGAGACGGATTATACAAAATTTTTAATAAACAAAGAATCAACATCATATATTTTCTAGTATATTTATTTCTTATTTTTTATTTCGTACTGTTATGTTGGCAGTACTATTTTTTAGACTAACTTACACTATTGTAATATGGTAACAATTGTAACATAAAATATTACTTTTGTAAGAAAATTGTTTCCCTAGCTTTACAGATTCAAAAAATTGAATTTTATAGAATGATTAAAATGAAAAAATCTGAAGTCTGTTTTACGGTATTACAGATCTTATTAAATAACATTTAAAAGTCAAGTAATACAATATAAAAGTAACCAAAAATAACCAGATAAGAAAACATCGTGAATGAATTATAAACAACGTCAACGTCATAATTTTTGTATAATGTTTTCACTTCTGTATGGACCAACCAAATCTAGTTATTTTGGTTACTTTTATATTGTATTGCTTGACTTTAAATGTCATTTTGGCCCGGTGTTTCCAACCATAGATAAAATTGACTATCTAGGGCAGCGTTTCTCAACCTGTGGTACGCGTACCACTGGATGGAACGGGTTGCTGGTTGGTGGTACTGAGTTGCTGGTTGATGGTACACGAAAAATAATCAATAATGGCGGACACAAGAAATAAAAAAAATTAAATAATAAAAATTCATAAAAATATGTACAGTCGATGATCGAAAATCTGACAATCAATATCGTTTTTTTTTTTTTTTTTTGGAGTGCACTTTTAAATTTAGCACAATCTAATTAATTTTTGGTTAAACATTGATAAAGAATAAAATCAACTTTCTGAGAAAGCTTTTAAATTATTATTACCGTATACTAGTACTGAATTAGTAGAAAGAGCTTTTTCTTCATATATTTTTTTAAATAGTAATCGAATAAAAATAAAATAAGTATCGAAATTGATTGAACGCAGCTGTGGACTTAAGGGTATACCCGCCTCTTTTGAACCAAATTTAAAAAAATTATGTTTTTCGAAACAAGCACAAGGATCTCATTAAATTTATTTTATAAAAATATTTGATTATAATAATAATGATTATAATAATAAAAATATAGAAAATATATTAATTGGTTTTTTATAATTCTGTGTTTTTATTAAAACCATTTATTAGCAAACGAAATATGACAAAATAGTAGAATCTACTATTTTGTCATATTTCGTTTCTATCTACTATTATATCTACTAACTAAATAAATATCCGAAATACAATCATTTTTCGAAGTGATACAATTTAGCGTGATATACTACCAAGTGGTACGCGAGCTAAAAAAGTTTGGGGAACGCTGATCTAGGGGATAAGTTGTTATCAAGAGAATAAACGAGTTTTTTCGTATTTCCAATTATTTATCCATAGAGTAAATAAGTTATTCACACCGTGTAGGTACTGATAAATGTTATCCACTGGATAAAAATTACTTTGACAGATGGGTGTCAAAAAACATTTTATTGATAAATATATGTACATAATATAAGCATTTATACGTAAAATATATAATATAACAGGTATTATGTACATATTAGACATATCTACACTTTATATACATATTACATACACCTGTTTCCATTATGTGTATTAGCTGTTCACTTTTGTAAGAACACACTAGATCTGGTTATTTTGGTTACTTTTATGGTGTGTTACTGACTTTAAATGTCAATTAAAAATATTCCTTACGCTGTAAAACCGACTTCAGGTTGATAAGGTTATGATCCTTATAAGATATCATTTTTCAATATGACATATGTCAAATGGATCGATATTTTAAAAAAGTGAAATTTTTTAATACCAACCTGACATACAGCTTCAAAGGTGCAAACTATTGAAAACAAAATTCCCTCTTAGTTTATTCTTACAAAAGTGAACTGCTTATACTATTTGATTGTGTAATTACCTATCCAGAGCCGGCGCAAACGGGCATGCAAGGCATGCGGTGAATGCGGGCGCTACTTCGAGGGGGGGCGCTGACGTGAGATTCGAAAGGGCGCTTAATAAAAGTAATGTAGTGAAATGTAATTTTAGAAGTGAGGACCTTTTTTTAGATCTTCACTTCAAATTTAGAAGGGAAAATCTCGAAAAAAGCTAATTGCGCCCTACTTAGGGGCGCTCAATTTATCTTGCCTACGGGCGCCGCAGACCTTTTCACCGGCTCTGCCTATATCAAAATAAATTAAAAATAATTTATTATATTTCTCATTTTGTAATACGAAACTAAGAGGGAAAATTCAATTTTTATGTTGTATATTTAAAATATCATCTTAGGGTGGTAATTCTGAAATGACACCTTTCAAAATATTTGACAATTCATAATTGACATTAAATTATATGTCAACTTACTAACACAAATTGTATAAAACACAAATTAACAATTATTTGAAATATATTTTATACAACCAGAACAGAAAATATGAATAAGCGAAATAAGATGAAATAAATATTTGTATATAATTCAAAATATTAGACATGTCAGTCACAATTTTGACATGTCATTTTGGTATCTGACATGTAGTTTTTGAGTGAATATAACCTCATTATAAAGAAACTTCACCAAAAATTTAAAAGCCAGATTTACAAGTTCACAAAAGTCTATTTAAACCACAATAGTCACCAAAGTAACCAGATCTAGTTTCGTATTACAAAATGACACATATAATAGAAATCTACTTTAATTTATACTAAAATAAAAAATAATATTATCGATTATTTATAGATAATTTACATTTTTTTTAGAGAAAGAAATCATGGATTCTGATTTAGAAGATTTGCTAGCAGACGATGATGAAGAAATTGTAGAGTATTTAGAATGCCCATACATAGTCCATGTTAGAACAAATCATATGCACCATTGGGATGAGAAAGAATTTATTAATCGATTTCGCTTAGCGAAAAATGCCTTTAATAACCTGCTCCACCAAATACAACACCAATTAAAAAAAAAAAATTATACGGTCGTATTTAATTTTCAGTGTTTTTGCATTTCTATTCTGTCTACAGGATGCATTGAACATTATACATTTTTTTCCCCAGGCCCCTTATTTATCTTTTAGATTTACAGCGCCAGTAGCTTTATTTTCTATAACATTTTTACATTTTAACAAAAGACTTACAAGTTGCCTTGTTTCGGAAATATTGAAATTTGCGCTTCTTGGGCGTTTATTGCACATTTTGCTGTACAAAACTTTGACAGTTGTCATTTATTTTGATAATTGTATATATCTCTCTTTTATTCGTGCGAGTCGCGTATATGTCTCTCTTTGTTTAACATAACGCTACTAATACCAACATAAAAAAAAACATTGCAAACCATTATTATCAATCATGCAGTTCAGGACATATGGAGTAGTTCTTTTTCATACTCTCTAATTTATACAATGATGCTATCCTCTCCTTGCTTGTCGACGTTGCTAGCTCTAAAACGCGCTGATCTGTGAAGATGCAGTATTCTACATATGGGCATTTGTTTTTGTTGAGTGTTATTTTGAGTTTTATAAGAGTTGATTTTTGTAAATCATACGAGTTTTTCATATTATTATAAGTGACACATTTGACACTTTTACAACATTTGACAACACCGCTCCCATTTGCCATAAGAGCAATACTGCATTCTCACCTTTGAACGGACTATATCTATGGGATAACTAGAGTTGGAAATACAGAAATCAATTTGTCCTAGTGAATATCAGGAGGATAATATTATCCTATTGATAGTTATTCTTATAGATAAAAGAAAGGCGGAAATCCTGGGACTTATAAGATCCGTTATACTGTAAACCATATTATTTAACATATGTATTTAACATATTATTTTCCAATATGACATGTCAAATGTTATGACATATTAATAATGTGACATTTTAAAACATTTTTGTATTACTTATATGACATACAATTTTAAGGTTGCAAACTATAAAAGTAAAATTTCCTCTTAGTTTATTTTGCAAAAGTGAAAACAATATACATTGTTTACACTTTTGTAAGAACAAACCAGATCTGGTTATTTTGTTTATTTTATATTACTGACTTTTAAATATTATTAAAAAATCGCTTACTGTAAAACTGACTTAAGATTTTTTGGTTATGATCATTATAAATTAGATATTAATTTTCAATATGACATGTTAAATGGTATGACATATTAATAATGTGACATTTTAAATCATTTTTGTAATACCAATATGACATACAATTTTAAAGTTGCAAACTTAATGAGTAATTATCAGTGTTTTAATTATGTATATTGATTTGATATTAGGCAAATTTAACTCTTTATATAGTTTTTCTGTTTGGTAGTAATATTTTTTTCAAGATTAATTTTAAAATTATTTTAAATCATTAAATTAATTGTTGAAATACGTTAAAACAGTGTTCCTAGCGCCATTGGTGGAAGTTTTAGCTATAATAAACGCAACTAAAGTTTGTCTAGCGAAAGATTTCCATCAAGGACGAATACATGCAGAGATAAATCAAATGATGATTTTACACATGTCACACACGAACAATTTGTTAGAAAGTAATAGAACATTAAACGTAAGTCTAAATCTAACAAAGTAAGAGAAAAGAACAGACATAACTAAAGCCTGGGTTATAATAACTCTATAACATAATCGCATATGCATTGAACAATGAATTTGACGCTTCAAAACATCTGTTTGTAATAAACAGAACAAAGAGAGTAGTGTAATTTTTATGCTTATGTTCCATAGATTATCTATTATAAACCAGGCTTTTAGTCTAGCTTATTTTCTATTTTTGATAAAATTACTCGATACGTGTAGGTACTGATAAATGTTAATACAAAACTAAGAGGGAAATTTCATTTTTTATGTTGTTGTATATTTAAAATATCATGTCAAGCATATTTTTGACATGTGAATCGCAATTTTGACATGTCCATTTGGTATCTGACATGTAGTTTTTGAGTGAATATAACCTTGATATAAAGAAACTTAACCAAAAATTTAAAAAGCCAGATTTACAAGTTCACATGTTTCCATAAAAGTCTATTTACACCACAACAGGCACTAAAGTAACCAGATCTAGTTAAAATAACATCTACAGTCTGTTCCAAACGGTTAAGCGGAACTAAATTTTGCAATCTAGTTACTTTCATCGTTTAAATCGTGCTTTTCGACCGTTTTGTTTAAGCTTTGTAAATCATACTTACAATACACATTTTTTGTTAAGGTTAATATCATTTTAAATTGTCATTTTCTTTATATTTTGATTTTTTTTGTCATTCTTAATACAAATTTCCCATTTATTAATTTTTTTGTCATTAAAATATATTAAAAAATAATTTAATTTTGACATAGGTAATTCGTTTCCATGGTTTCATTGTTGTAATTTTAAATTTTAACATTGCAACGTGAAAAATGAAATAACCCAAGCAAGGTCCCTTGTCTTGACAACCTAAAAGAACGAAATTCCCATTTAGTTCCGCCTAAGCGTTTGAAACAGACTGTACAACAAGTTCATCAACAGTAGCAACAACCAAGGAAAACAACGAAAACGTCTCATCTTTTGTAGTTTTCGTTGTTTTCCTTGGTTTCCTGGGTTGTTGCTACTGTTGATGAACTTGTTATAGATGGTATTGTAACAGGCCCCTCCCCATATAAAGATTGGTTCGCATTTATATTATCTTAATGGATATTCAATTGAAGAGCGCAATAAATTTTGAGTCATAATATGGGTTAATGTCACAATCAGTACATTATCAGAATATTATTACAAATAATACAATATTTTGAAATGAATATCCATTAAGATAATATAAATGCGAACCAATATTTTATATGGGGAGGGGCCTATTACAATAACATCTACAATAGTTCATCAGCAGTAGCAACAACCTAGGAAACCAAGGAAACCAAGGAAAACAACGAAAACTACAAAAGATGAGACGTTTTCGTTGTTTTCCTTGGTTTCCTTGGATGTTGCTACTGTTGATGAACTTGTTGCAGATGTTATTTTAACTAGATCTGGTTACTTTAGTGCCTGTTGTGGTGTAAATAGACTTTTATGGAAACATGTGAACTTGTAAATCTGGTTTTTTAAATTTTTGGTTAAGTTTCTTTATATCAAGGTTATATTCACTCAAAAACTACATGTCAGATACCAAATGGACATGTCAAAATTGCGATTCACATGTCAAAAATATGCTTGACATGATATTTTAAATATACAACAACATAAAAAATGAAATTTCCCTCTTAGTTTTGTATTAACATTTATCAGTACCTACACGTATCGAGTAATTTTATCAAAAATAGAAAATAAGCTAGACTAAAAGCCTGGTTTATAATAGATAATCTATGGAACATAAGCATAAAATTTACACTACTCTCTTTGTTCTGTTTATTACAAACAGATGTTTTGAAGCGTCAAATTCATTGTTCAATGCATATGCGATTATGTTATGGAGTTATTATAACCCAGGCTTTAGTTATGTCTGTTCTTTTCTCTTACTTTGTTAGCTTTAGACTTACGTTTAATGTTCTATTACTTTCTAACAAATTGTTCGTGTGTGACATGTGTAAAATCATCATTTGATTTATCTCTGCATGTATTCGTCCTTGATGGAAATCTTTCGCTAGACAAACTTTAGTTGCGTTTATTATAGCTAACAAAACTTCCACCAATGGTGCTAGGAACACTGTTTTTAACGTATTTCAACAATTAATTTAATGATTTAAAATAATTTTAAAATTAATCTCGAAAAGAATATTACTTCCAAACAGAAAAACTATATAAAGAGTTAAATTTACCTTATATCAAATCAATATACATAATTAAAACACTGATAATTACTCATTAAGTTTGCAACTTTAAAATTGTATGTCGTATTGGTATTACAAAAGTGATTTTAAAATATCACATTATTAATATGTCATACCATTTTACATGTCATATTGAAAAATAATATCAAATTTATAATGATCATAACCAAAAAATCTTAAGTATGTTCTACAGTAAGCGATTTTTTAATAATATTTAAAAGTCAGTAATATTATCTGTCTCATTTTGTAATACGAAACTAAAACAGAAATTTCATTATTTAGGTTTTATATTTAAAATATCATCTTAGGGTGGTAATTCTGAAGTGGCACTTTTCAAAATATTTGACATGTCTATCACAATTTTGACATGACAATCGCAATTTTGACATGTCAATTTGTTATCTGACATACATAGTTTTTGAGTGAATAAAACCTCGATATAATAAAACTTAACCAAATAATTAAAAGCTAGGTTTACAAGTTCACATGTTTCCTTAAAAGTCTATTTACACCACAACAATCATCAAAGTAACCAGATCTAGTTTCGTATTACAAAATAAGACAGATTATACAATATAAAATAAACAAAATAACCAGATCTGGTTTGTTCTTACAAAAGTGTAAACAATGTATACTGTTTTCACTTTTGCAAAATAAACTAAGAGGAAATTTTACTTTTATAGTTTGCAACTTTAAAATTGTATGTCATATAAGTAATACAAAAATGTTTTAAAATGTCACATTATTAATATGTCATAACATTTGATATGTCATATTGGAAAATAATATGTTAAATACATATGTTAAGTAATATGTTTTACAGTATAAGGGATCTTATAAGTCCCAGTATTTCCGCCTTTCTGTTATCTATAAGAATAATTATCAATTGGATAATATTATCCTCCTAATATTCACTAGGACAAATTGATTTCTGTATTTCCAACTCTAGTTATCCCATAGATATAGTCCGTTCAAAGGTGAGAATGCAGTATTGCTCTTATGGCAAATGGGAGCGGTGTTGTCAAATGTTGTAAAAGTGTCAAATGGGTCACTTATAATACCATGAAAAACTCGTATGATTTACAAAAATCAACTCTTATAAAACTCAAAATAACTCTCAACAAAAACAAATGACCATTTGTAGAATACTTCATCTTCACAGATCAGCGCGTTTTAGAGCTGACAACGTCGACAATCAAGAAAAGGATAGCATCATTGTATAAACCCATTAGAGAGTATGAAAAAGAACTACTCCATATGTCCTGTACTGCATACTCACCTTTGAACGGACTATATCTATTCTGATTGATAATGATATTTTACAATTTTTTTTTTTTATGTTGGTATTAGTAGCGTTGTGGTAAACAAAGAGGGGCATATACGGGACTCGCACGAATAAAAGAGAGATAGATACAACTATCAAAATAAATGACAATTGTTAAAATTTTGGACAGAACAATGTGCGATAAAAGTCCAAGAAACGCAAATTTCAATATTTCCGAGACAAGGTAACTTGTAAATCCTGTAGACAGAATAGAAATGCAAAAACACTGAAAATTAAATACCACCGTTTAATTTTTTATTTTATTTTTTTAATTTGTGTAGTATTTGATGGAGCAGGATATTAAAAGCATTTTTCGCTAAGCGAAATAGATTAATAAATTCTTTTTCACCCCAATGGTTCATATGATTTGGTCTAACATGAACTATATATGGGCATTCTAAATACTCTACAATTTCTTCATCATCGTCTGCTAGCAAATCTTCTAAAGCAGAATCCATGATTTCCTTCTTTAAAAATAAACATAAATTATCTAAAAATAATCGACAATATATATTTTTTTATTTCTGTATAAATTAAAGTAGATTACTTAATTATTTTGTATTTATTTTGATATAGGTAATTACACAATAAAATAGTACACATAATGGAAACAGGTATATGTAATATGTATATAAAGTGTACGTATGTCTAATATGTACATAATACCTGTTATATTATATACTTCACGTATATATGCTTATATTTTGTACATATATTTATCAATAAAATGTTTTTTGATACCTGTCTGTCAAAATCCGTCATTTTTATCCAATGGATAACATTTATCAGTAGCTAAACGTATCGAGTAATTTTATCAAAAATAGAAAATAAGCTAGACTAAAAGCCTGGTTTATAATAGATATTCTATGGAACATAAGCATAAAAATTACACTACTTTCCTTGTTCTGCTTATTACAAACAGATGTTTTGAAGGATCAAATTAATTGTTCAATGCAAATGCGATTATGTTATGGAGTTATTATAACCCAGGCTTTAGGTATGTCTGTTCTTTACTCTTACTTTGTTAGATTTCGACTTGCGTTTAATGTTCTATTTCTTTCTAACAAATTGTTCGTGTGTGACATATGTAAAATCATATTTTGATTTATCTCTGCATGTATTCGTCCTTGATGGAAATCTTTCGCTAGACGAACTCTAGTTATGTTTATTGTAGTTAATAAAACTAGCACCAAAGGCGCTAAGAACACTATTTTAACGTATTTCAACAATTAATTAAATGATTTAAATGAATTTTAAAATTAATCCCGAAAAAAAAATTACTACCAAACAGAAAAACTATACAAAGAATTAATTTACCTGATATCATATCAATATACATAATTAAAACACTGATAATTATTCATTAAGTTTGCAACTTTAAAATTGTATGTCATATTGGTATTACAAAAATGATTTAAAATGTCACATTATTAATATGTCATACCATTTGACATGTCATATTGAAAAATAATATCTTATTTATAATGATCATAACCAAAAAATCTGTGTAAAATCATCATTTGATTTATCTCTGCATACATTCGTCCTTGATGGAAATCTTTCGCTAGACAAACTTTAGTTGCGTTTATTATAGCTAACAAAACTACCACCAATGGCGCTAGGAATACTGTTTTTAACGCATTTCAACAATTAATTAAATGATTTTAAAAAACCAATTTTAAAATTAATCTCAAAAAAATATATTACTATCAAACAGAAAAACTTTGCAAAGAATTAAATTTACAAGATATCAAATCAATATACATAATTGAAACACTGATAATTTACTCATGAAAATTTAAATCCTGAAAATTCAATAAACCATAGTTATAGAACCAGAAAGAAAAAAATGATAAACACTTAAAATCAGAAAAATTTCATAATAGAATTGGTCAAAAAACTATAACATTTATCGGACCCAAAATCTAGAATGTACTGCCCATAAATATTCGTCAAATTACAAATATAAAGAAGTGCGCAAAGGACATAAAATTGTTCGTACAACTCAATAGCAATAAAATGAAGGAATTAGTTACAATATAAATAAACAATTTTTTATTTCAGTGTAAATTAAAGTAGAGTACTATATTATTTTGTTTTTATTTTACACTGCATATGCGATTATGTTATGAAGTTATTATAACCCGGGCTTTAGGTATGTCTGTTCTTTTCTCTTAATTTGTTATATTTGTTATATTTGATATATGTGATATCGTAGTTAGTAAAACTACCACCAATGGGGCTAAGAACACTGTTTTTAACGTATTTCAACAATTAATTAAATGATTTAAAAGAATTTTAAAATTAATCTCGAAAAAAAATATTACTACCAAACAGAAAAACTATACAAAGAGTTAAATTTACCTGATATCAAATCAGTATACATAATTAAAACACTGATAATTATTCATTAAGTTTGCAACTTTAAAATTGTCATATTGGTATTACAAAAATGATTTAAAATGACATATTATTAATATGTCTTACCATTTGACATGTCATATTGAAAAATAACATCTTATTTATAATGATCATAATCAAAAAATCTGAAGTCTGTTTTACAATAAGCGATTTTTTAATAATATTTAAAAGTCAGTAATACAATATAAAATAAACAAAATAACCAGATCTGGTTTGTTCTTACAAAAGTGTAAACAATGTATACTGTTTTCACTTTTGTAAAATACAAAGAGGAAATTTTCACTTTTATAGTTTGCAACTTTAAAATTGCGTGTCATATTGGTATTAGAAAAATGTTTTAAAATGTCACATTATTAATATGTCATAACATTTGACATGTCATATTGAAAAATAATATGTTACAGTCTGTTTCAAATGCTTAGGCGGAACTAAATGGGAATTTCGTTCTTTTAGGTTGTCACGACAAAGGACCTTGCTTGGGTTATTTCATTTTTCACGTTGCAATGTCAAAATTTAAAATTACAACAATGAAACCATGGAAACGAATGACCTATGTCAAAATTAAATTATTTTTTTAATGTATTTTAATGACAAAAAAATTAATAAATGGGAAATTTGTATTAAGAATGACACAAAAAATCAAAATATAAAGAAAATGACAATTTAAAATGATATTAACCTTAACAAAAAATGTGTATTGTAAGTATGATTTACAAAGCTTAAACAAAACGGTCGAAAAGCACGATTTAAACGATGAAAGTAACTAGATTGCAAAATTTAGTTCCGCTTAACCGTTTGGAACAGACTGTAAATACATATGTTAAATAATATGTTTTACAGTATAACGGATCTGATAAGGCCCGGTATTTCCGCCGTACTGTTATCTATAAGAATAACTATCAATACGATAATATTATCCTCCTTATATTCACTAGGACAAATTGATTTCTATATTTCCAACTCTAGTTATCCCATAGATAGCTATTCTGATTGATAATAATGTTTTACAATGTTTTTTTTTATGTTGGTGTTAGTAGCGTTATGTTAAACAAAGATAGACATATACGCGACTCGCAGGAATAATTTGTTCATATGATTTGTTCTAACATGGACTATATATGGGCATTCTAAATACTCTACAATTTCTTCATCATCGTCTGCTAGCAAATCTTCTAAATCAGAATCCATGATTTCTTTCTTTAAAGATAAATGTAAATTATCTTAAAATAATCGACAATATTATTTTTTATTTTAGTATAAATTAAAGTAGATTACTATTATCTGTGTCATTTCGTAATACGAAACTAGATCTGGTTATTTTGGTGACTATTGTGGTGTAGATAGACTTTTGTGAACTTGTAAATCTGGCTTTTAAATTTTTGGTGAAGTTTCATTATACTCAGGTTATATTCACTAAAAACTATATGTCAAAATTGTGACTGACATGTCTAATATTTTGAATTACAGTCTGTTCCAAACGGTTAAGCGGAACTAGATTTTGCAATCTAGTTACTTTCATCGCTTAAATCGTGCTTTTCGGTCGTTTTGTTTAAGCTTTGTAAATCATACTTACAATTAACATTTTTTGGTTAAGGTTAATATCATTTTAAAATGTCATTTTCTTTATATTTTGATATTTTGTGCATTCTTAATACAAATTTCCCATTTATTTATTTTTTTTGTCATTAAAATTTGTAAAAAAAAATAATTTAATTTTGACATGTCATTCGTTTCTATGGTTTCATTGTTGGAATTTTAAATTTTGACATTCCAACGTGAAAAATGAAATAACCCCAGCAAGGTCCCTTCTCGTGACAACCTAAAAGAACGAAAATCCCATTTAGTTCCGCTTAACCGTTTGGAACAGACTGTATATACAAATATTTATTTCATCTTATTTCGCTTATTCATATTTTCTGTTCTGGTTGTATAAAAATATATTTCAAATAATTGTCAATTTGTGTTTTATACAATTTGTGTTAGTAAGTTGACATATAATTTAATGTCAATATTTTGAAAGGTGTCATTTCAGAATTACCACCCTAAGATGATATTTTAAATATATTATCTGTCTCATTTTGTAATACGTAACTAACAGGTAAAGTTCATTTTTTATGTAGTATATTGACAACACATTTATAATATTATCATAGTATTGGTTCACACGGATACGCCAAAGTCTGTTTACACCACAACAGTCACCAAAGTAACCAGATCTAGATTCGTATTACAAATTGAGACAGATTATACAACATAAAAAATGAATTTTCCCTCTTAGTCTCGTATTACAAAATGAGACAGATAATAAATTATTTTGAATTTATTTTGATATAGGTAATTATACAATTAAATAGTACACATAATGAAAACAGGTGTATGTAATATGTATATAAAGTGTAGGTATGTCTAATATGTACATAATACCTGTTATATTATATACTTTACGTATATATGCTTATATTATGTACATATATTTATCAATAAAATGTTTTTTGACACCCATCTGTCAAAGTAATTTTTATCCAGTGGATAACATTTATCAGTACCTACACGGTGTGAATAACTTATCCTATAAATAACTTAGTTACTCTATGAATAAATAATTGGAAATACAAAATATCGTTTATTCCCTTGATAACAACTTAACCCCTAGATAGTCAATTTTATCTATGGTTGGAAATACCGGGCCAAAATGACATTTAAAGTCAAGTAATACAATATAAAAGTAACCAAAATAACTAGATTTGGTTTTTCCATACAGAAGTGAAAACATTATACAAAAATTATAGAAAAAAGTTTTGATTTCCGTATGTTTGCAACACTTAAATCAATTTTGATTAGAATAATGACGTTGTTTATAATTCATTCACGATGTTTTCTTATCTGGTTATTTTTGGTTACTTTTATATTGTATTACTTGACTTTTAAATGTTATTTAATAAGATCTGTAATACCGTAAAAAAGACTTCAGATTTTTCATTTTAATCATTCTATAAAATTCAATTTATTGAATCTGTAAAGCTAGGGAAACAATTTTCTTACAAAAGTAATATTTTATGTTACAATTGTTACCATATTACAATAGTGTAAGTTAGTCTAAAAAATAGTACTGCCAACATAACAGTACGAAATAAAAAATAAGAAATAAATATACTTGAAAATATATGATGTTGATTCTTTGTTTATTAAAAATTTTGTATAATCCGTCTCAATATGTAATACGAAACTAGATCTGGTTACTTTGGTGACTTTTATGGTGTAAACAGAGTTTGGCGTATCCGTGTGAACTAATACTATGATAATATTATAAATGTATTGTCAATATACAACATAAAATATGAACTTTCCCTGTTAGTTACTTATTACAAAATGAGCCAGATAATATTCATATTTTTTTGTACAGTAATTTATTTTATATAAAAATGTTATAAAAATGTTTACGATAAGACTGAAATGTCATTTAGTAAGATCCGTTATACTGTAAAACTAACTTCAGTTTCTTGATTTTAATCATTATAGGGTAAATGTGTCAGTAGTCTGCCAGTTAAGCTTAATTTCTATTAGATTAGAACTTTAAAAACATATCAATATTTGATAACGTCTTGACTTTTTGATATACCAATAAATTAGACAATGTATTTTGAGGGACACACAAACAATTTATAATATTTGATGACAGCTCGTTTTGTCTTTTTTATCTATCGTAAAGGAATGCTACACACTGTTAACACGTGGTTGTGATAAAAGAGTTCATGTTTATTGTATACACAAAAGTTTGCGCTAAAACAATTTCCCAATGAGATTGTTATTAATTATATAATGTAAAAACATTATTTAAGTTTTATATGTAAAAACGAATTATTATCATGAAATAAAAAAAATAAAATATGCTTAAAAGAAGCGTTCTTAACTATTTTTTTTACCAATTTTTTTTCTAAACAATAAATTTTGAGTAAGATGGAGGGTGTTGAATTGCGTAATGGAAAAAGATAAAAACTAGGGAGTCTCCCCAAGCTAGGCTTTGCTAGGCTTAGCTAGGCTTTTCTAAGCTTAACTAGGCGCAGCGGCGGTGGGGGTGGGAACTAGCCTCGGGCGCGGCCTCCGCCGTGTCTTGCCAGGCTAGCCGGGCTGACTCTGCAAATCCCATATGCGTGTGGGCGCGTGCGAAATGTGCAACGTTTGCGCGAAGAAGAGCGCGTGTGTGAATCCCCGAGTTTGTGTGTGTGTGTGTGTGTGTGTGTGTGTGGACGTGTTTTTGCTGAATGCCCGATTTTTATGCGTAGGTGCACGGTATGTTGTACGTTTGTATTTCATGTCACGAAATAACATACAATGCATGGTATAGTCAGCCCCTTAACTTATGCAACCAAGCCTACGATATGGTATTGCGGGTAGCCTGACAGATGGCGTTACCACTCTATCTAGCGGATTTTTTCTTTTTTCAGGTTTCGTAGGCATCTTGAGCGGGAATCCCCCCAGTTTATCTACTGGTGGGGGGGCGGAAGACAAAAAAAAAGTTCCTCGCTTTTGAAATACAAGTGGTAACCAAAAAAATTAAAATCCATATATTTACCTAAGAAATAGTGATAAAAAGTTTAAAAACTTGGTATTTCTCTCCTTCTTAGTGGGGGGGGGGCGGTCCACCCCCCTGGGTGCGCCACTGTACCTACTTAATTTAACGATGCGTGTTTAAGTACTTTCAGGCGTTTTCTTTAAGAACTTATCGAGAGTTAATTGAATATCACCCTTTTTCTTCTTTTCTTGATAAAGAGTTCTATAGCTCTATAATGATTCTGTGAATGTGTGATTGAGCAACACAACCTTTGACAAAAATCGTTAAAAACATATTTTTTAAAAATGTGCGAAATAGCGAATTGTGCGAAAGTAGAATGTGCGAAAGTCGAGGGCCGTCTGTAGTCGGATTGCTGATAAGTGACTGTTCGTTGCTGCAAGTATCGATGTACAATACTACAGTGGAACCCCGCCATTCGTATACAATTCGTTCCAGAAGGTAGTTCGAATGGCGATTTGTACGAATGACGAATCATTTTTTCACATAAGATATAATGTAAATTGGATTAATCAGTTCTAGATCCATAGATGATCGTTTATTTAAACCTATAAAAACAATAAATATACAGTACTGTACATGAAATACATGTATCTTTACAGAAATTTATAAAACTTTCTTAGGCCAAGGAAAAACCATTGTTGACGTCTAAGCAAAAGAAAAACAGGTTGAAATGGGCAAGAGAACATAAAATATGGAATTGTGAAAAGTGGAACAGCGGGCAATGGAGCGATGAGTCTAGGTTTGAAGTCTGTGTAGGGGACAACCGGAGCAGAGTTGTTCGTCAGAAACATGAAGCATATCATCCCGATTGCTTGAAAAAGAAGGTGAAATTTCCAGCATCTGTCATGGTGTGGGGTTCAATGTCTGCAAGAGGTGTAGGAAAACTTCACTTTATCGATGGCATTGTTAACACAGCCAAATATTTAAGTATTTTAGAGGAGTCTCTGTTGCCAACTATGGAACATGCATTAATCTCTGGGGAGGATTTTATTTTTCAACAAGATGGAGCCGCTTGCCATACGTCAAAAAAATCTTTGAAATGGTTCCGTGATCATTCTATTCCACTTTTAGAGTGGGTTTCAAGTAGCCCAGACTTATCCCCCATCGAGACTCTTTGGCACGAAATGAAAAAACGATTGCGTATAACACCGGCTAGAACAATTCCAGAATTAATACTAAAGCTTCAAGAAATATGAGATAATTTTACTCCTCGACAATGCCAAGACCTTGTAGATACTATGCCTAGAAGAATTAATGCCGTTATAAAAATGAAAGGTGACGTTACCCAGTGGTAACTTCTGAAATAGGTTTTCAAGTTAATGGCTTTCCAATGGAAATATTATTTTTTTCTTATTAATTTACTTTAATAGTTGTAAATATAAATCGTAAATCTCTAAAATGTTTATTTGAAAATAAAATATTACCTAGATCTCATAAGCTATTCGCATTCTGTTAATTGAACACCAATAAGTAAAAATTTCGTAGCTGGGCCAACTGATAGTGGACAGGGCTAGTATTTCGTTTAACATATTAACATTTCCCTGTATATATATTTTACAATGCTTGATATATGCTCACCGCCAGTTTGAAGATTACCTCCTTCATGCGGAGATGCATGATCATAATACGTGAAATAAAAATAATATACGTTCTGATTTTACTCGACGCAACAATTATTACGCTATAAATTTTTTTAATGTTTTACCCTTCAAACTCAGACAAAAACCAGCAAGCAATTTTCAAACAATTGTGAAGAAGTATCTTATTGCTAAAGCATTTTATTCTATTGACGACAAACTGTCCAATAACTTTAATGATCTCGTGAACGCTGTCTAGACAAGTTTGGAATATTTTTTTTGTGTATTGATGTATATTTCTAAATTTAATTAATTAAGTATTGTATTTATTTTATTTATTTTAAATTATTCTAAACCTGTTTTAACTCAATTTTTAAACCATTTTTAGGGTTTTGTAGGTATGACCAAAAAACCCTTATACCGTCATTTTGTCGTCTGTCTGTCTGTCTGTCTGTCTGTCTGTCTGTCTGTCTGTCTGTCTGTCTGTCTGTCTGTCTGTCTGTCTGTCTGTCTGTCTGTCTGTCTGTCTGTCTGTCTGTCTGTCTGTCTGTCTGTCTGTCTGTCTGTCTGTCTGTCTGTCTGTCTGTCTGTCTGTCTGTCTGTCTGTCTGTCTGTCTGTCTGTCTGTCTGTCTGTCTGTCTGTCTGTCTGTCTGTCTGTCTGTCTGTCTGTCTGTCTGTCTGTCTGTCTGTCTGTCTGTCTGTCTGTCTGTCTGTCTGTCTGTCTGTCTGTCTGTCTGTCTGTCTGTCTGTCTGTCTGTCTGTCTGTCTGTCTGTCTGTCTGTCTGTCTGTCTGTCTGTCTGTTCGGTAAAAATTATAGCCAAACGGTTAAACCTAGAGAATTGAAATTTGGCATGCTTATACAACTCTTTGACCCGCACATAGGAGAAATACTAAAACATCTAAAAAACATATCCCCCTAAAAATATAAACAAAAATGTGCTCATCGAAAATAAAAATATTTTTTTTTAAATTCTGACTAGGGTATCAAATGAAAGCCCTTAGTACGTGGATTAACGATCAAATTTTTATTTTTGCAAAATAAATTATTTTGATGCGATTTTTGCCAAAATTGTGTAAAAAAAAATTTTTGTCCCACACCCTGTAGCCCAGATGGTTTAAACTAAAAATCTGAAAAAAATTCTAAGTAATGTATATTGGTGTGAACCGAAATAGTACAACAGGAATTTTTGATCAGATTATGTTTTCGGAAAATAACGCATTTTTTGTGGTTTTTGGTTCACAAAGTATAAAAGTTATACCAATGTAAGACACTCACATGCAAGGCGTACAAAAGCGTAGTGGTTAGAGCACTGGTGTCGTAAGCTAAAACTCACTGGAAACGAAGGGTTTCGAGTACGGAGTGAATTTTATTTTTTCAGTTTTTGTTTTGCATTTTTATTATGTTGAAATTTTTTTGTCAAAATTCTAGTTATTTTTGACAAATGTTGCATTTAATTTTTAAGATCGTAAATTTAATAACCAGTCTTATTATATGATTAACAGACGATAAATTATTTTAAAAATATCGTTCATTTTGCCGTGATTACTACAAAGTAAAATTTGTCCTACACACTCAGCATGCCGCCTTTACTTATTATATACCTGCGAAACCCTGAAATGTGTGAATATTCACACTTCAATTTTTTACTTTCCCGACCTTAATATATAAGGGGCCAGTATTGTAATGTCGAGATTTTGACTGATGACCACGTTTCATGGTTCAGGGAATCCAAAAAACCTATTTTCGAAGTGCCGTCCGTATGTGTGTGTGTCTGTGTGTGTGTGTGTGTCTGTATTATTGTGTGTCTGTGTGTCTGTGTGTCTGTGTGTCTGTGTGTCTGTGTGTCTGTGTGTCTGTGAGTTTACACGATAACTTAAAAACGGTTTAACTTAAAGAGTTCGTTCTGGTACTAAAAAATTCTTCTAATAATTGGGAAGAACCCTATTGTTTTTTATTAAAATCCGAAACCGGAAATGGAAGTTATTAAACTTTAAAATTTTAAAAAAATTCGTAACTAGTAAACCAAGCCTTGGACAAAAATTTGTATAGGACATAATTTTTGAATTTTGAATTGTAATTTTGAATACCTAAATCTTCTTTTAAATTTTTTTAAAAAAAATTAATTTTTTTTTATGTATTTTTTTTTTAGTATTATTTTTTTTATGGGAGGGCAAGTCTAGCGGAGGTGTCCCTTCGCCACTGGTTTTAATATGTTATTTGTATTGTACGATATTATTTTATTTATTTGACTCACTGTATTTTTTTAATTATTTTTTTTATTCTTTGCCTTGTGTAAACATTCTCCGTGATGTAAGAAAACACTAATAAAGATTATTATTATTATTACAACAATTTCAAAGGTGCAAACTATAGAAAACAAAATATCCTCTTAGTTTGTTCTTACAAAAGTGAAAAGCTTATAGCTATTATACAGGGTGTTAGGTAAATGTCCGGCACAATTTTAAAGGCAGCATGGTGGCGTAGAATAAAATGAATTTTTTCTTCGCCAATTTTCTCTAAAATGTGAATATCGTCCAAAAATAAACAAACAAAAAAATGCCCCAAATTTTGAAAACCACTGAGTTTTTTTAATTTTTCATATTAATCCAGAAGTTGTGTAGTTGCCACAGAGAAAATTTGATATTCTATTATTGAACTACAATTAAAATATTTTTTCTCTATGGCAACTACACATTTTCTGGATTAATATGAAAAATCAAAAAAAGTCAGTGGTTTTGAAAGTTTGGCGCATATTTTTGTTTATTTATTTTTGGACTAAATTCACATTTTAGAGAAAATTGGCGAAGGAAAAATCGATTACATTCTACGTCACCATACTGTCTTTTAAATTGTGTCGGACATTTACCTAACAGCCTGTATTGTCAACTGACAATAACTGAAGCGCCTCTAGTGGGATTTTGAGAAACTGACGGTTGTAGGATAGTCGAGTTTGTTTACTGTTGTTTTCATAGCAAGTTTTTAAAAAAATGTCTTTAAAATTGCAAGAAAAAATTAAATGCAACGTGAATTGTTGTGTTTATCTTTGCAATACAAAAGTAGGTCGTGATAGAGACCTAAGTTTTCATCGTGTTCCGAAACGTGACAAAAAAGCCTTATTGCCTTCAATTATAACCCTAGAGGTTACTTGGGCACTGAGAAAACGGAAAATTTCATTTAACGCAACCCTCATATTGAATAATAAATTAATTTCAATAAATATCACATGAAGATACCATTGAACCTGTCAAAAATATCCTACCAAAGTCAGCCATGATGTAAAATGCAGTAGCGCCTCTATCGGTAGTGTCAGATGTCAATAAGCCGCCAAAACTGCTAGGCGCGGGCCTGACTATAGTTACGCTTAAGGCTGCGTATAACCCCTAGAGGTTACCAATTTCTTATACAAAACTAACAATCTGAAATAAAATAAGTATTAAGTTATACATCAAATTTTGCACCGAATTTTTATCTATCTAATAAGATATTTTTAATTGTAGAAATATTTATTGTAAAAATATTATCGCTCAATAACTTAATAATTGACATCAGAAACATTGTTCTGTAATTTTTTAAATCTATTTATTGGTTTCAAATAATTTTTATATTTATATAGGTCTGTGTAGAAATGTTTAAATAATACGTCAACATTTTTTTCGACTTGATTACTTATAGTTTATAACCCTCGTCGAAAAATATTATACTTGATGATAATGGAATGCCACTTGGTACACGTATTCTTCACAAAAATTAAATCATTTTTACCTGTTACACCTATTTTGAGAACCGCGGCAAATTCAAGATGGCGGTAAATATAGACTACTAAGTACAATAACTATAAGTAGTTTTCACAATAGAACATAATAGCTAAAACCCTTTTGTAGAATAAAGCTTTAGCTACAATTTGTCGCATCGTACGCAAATATGCGTCGATTGGTTTACAAGATGGCGTCTATAATGCAATTTGCTTAATTACAATTACATGACAGTTTTTTCTCAAATTTAAAATATCTTATTAGATAGATAAAAATTCGCTGCGAATTTTGATATATAGATTGTTATTAATTTTATTTCCGATTATTAGTTTTGTATAAGAAACTATAGGGAACTATAGGGTTGTGCGCCGCCTTAAACGTTTGGAGCAGGCTATACATTAATTTGTTTTGTTTTGACAGTTAGTTTTGAAACTTAGTAACGGTAGATATTTATGTTTTTGTAAGTGAACTTGTTCTGTGGTGAATATCACCCGGGTGCCACTGGTATGTAATGACCTTGGCTCGAGTTTTAGTTTTCTGGTATATTGGTAGATGGTGACATAGTGCAAAATAAATTACGAATACACCCGACTTCAAACGATCAGAAACTTCGTGTTCTAGCTGCCGATCAGCCGCCATTAGCTGTCAAACACATGACAGTTGGTGTTGAAGTAATACGCATTTAAGCTTGTTAATTTTCAAATACATGGTTAAAATAATAGAGTTTTATTTCCAATTTTGGTCATCTTATACTGTATTTGATACATATATACATTGTACATCTCGGGAAGACGGACAAAAATTGATTTTTTGCCAATATTGTCTTATAATGATCTGAAATGTGTAGAAACCAAATATGAGGCCGAAAAAATAAAAAAACAGGTATAGCCTCCAATTTTATTAATACAGTGTTTGTAATTAGTAATTATAATGTTGTGTTTAAAATAATATTTAATGTTGTGTATAATTTTGTGTTTCAAAAATAAATAGCTTACACCTTTTATTTAGATTTATTTATTTAAATTCCTTATTTATATGTTATATAAATAAGCTTTTAATTGTAAAACTTTTGATAATATAAATAATAAAATATATTTAATACAATAATAATGGTAATTATGAACGTAAATCAGATAGTAAAATTTAAATTTGGCGGTTGTTGTTGTTTAGTTCATTGGTATATTCCTAGAGGGAACGTACTAATTTTTTTTGCTGCCAGTGTCCGTTCTTAATATATTGTGTTCTGTGGGTGAATATTTTCTGACAAATTATTGTACAAAATTTCAGAATGGCAAAATGGCAAACGCCACTTTTTATTTTGGATATAATCTGTCTGGTTTTAAATGGTCTTCTTGTATTATCTGCATTTCTCCTTATAGTATGCAGTATAAAATATAGAATATTTATATTTTTGGGTGCAATAAATATTGGGCTAGGGTTGATCATTTGTGCTGGTTTTCTTTTGATCTTTTTTGGATTACGTGGACCATGGGGAAGTCAACCTTTACTTATAGCAGGATCTGCAGTTGTACTTATACTTAATGGTGGATTCCTTTCATCGACAACAGTATTAGTCACGTCGCGCTTTATTGCTACAGTTAGACCTAGGCGCAGACTTACTTATGAATGGCGAGAAAGTCCGGACGATATTGAAACGAAGGGTATCGGTGACTGGTCAGATGATATGCCTGCTGAACTTGCGGTAACTTTCTTTGAGGCCATATTTTATCTCCTAGCAGCAGTGTTTTATGCGGTGACTTACGCTCTTGGTGTATATGCAGCATGTGCAGGTTGCAATGGTTGCCCCCTTCGTAACAACATTGACAAAATGAAAATGGAACAAGAAAATGAAGCAGTGGGGGGGGGCCTCTAAACCAACAGAAGGAGTATCAGGGAATGCATCTCTACAACCGAAGTCAGCACCAGGAAATTAACCTATTCCTTCAGCAAAATAATGTTTGTAACCTCATGACTGTTAAATATTGTGGTGTTAAAGGTATTTAAATAAAATAATTATAACTAACTATTGTTCATTTCAAAGAAGAAAATAATGGCTCATCGGTGATGTATAGGCAATAGGCATTTGTGTCTCATATAAATAGACGCAGCATGCTCTATGCCTACATTGTTTGCTATAAAATCAAGACCCTGCGGTGTTGGAGGGGGGGGGTTGCCCTAGGAATATACCGGATTGTTTAATTTACAATTATTTTGTTTACATGTGGACTGCCACGGCAAATTTCAGGATTCCGGTCTCTGAAGTTATTTTATTAAAATCATATTATAATATTCAAAACTATAATTATACTACATAGAAATCACCAGAAAGTATACAGAATGTGTGTTTTTTTTTAGATAAAAGTCTTCCAAACCATCCGGTAGCCAACGGAGTGGCAGTGCGCATTAAATCGTGCAGTTTGGACTGGTGAAAACAGTCTGGGTTGTGCGGTCGCTAGTTCGATTCTCCGTTGGTTTCGGTCGATAATAATATGTTTACATTACTCTCATTTCACAATCATTCACCTCTCATCCAGGTGTAGGAGCTCGCCCCTGGCATCGGCGTTTAGCCTCGTTGTAGAAATAGGCCGATGTATAAGCAGTTCACTTTTGTAAGAACAAACTAAGTGGAAATTTTGTATTTAACAGTTTGCAACTTTGAAACTGTATGTAATGTTGGTATTACAAAAAAATAATTTGAAAAGTCAGATTCTAAATATGTCATTTAAAAAAAATATCATTTTTCATATTTCATTTTGAATAGTGACATCTTAAATATTTTGTAAATACCATATAATACTAACCTAAAATAATAGAATCATAACCTAAAACTGTAAAGCCTTTTTTACATTATAACCAAGTTTCTAAAAGTCAGTAATACACTATAAAAGTCACCTTAGAAAAATCTGTGTAAGAAGATAGGAGCTGTTTGTCCTTGCTTCGGATTGGTTTAGAATGTCAAACCTAATACACTGTTAAAATGTTGTTTTTAGTCCAAGTTGACAGATGTTCAGTGACGTACATTGGAAATAAATATTATAATTTGTATCATTTTGTAATACGAAACTAGGGTCTATTTCAAATTTAAAAAAAAGTAGATAGCGCTGTGAACCGAGTACGATTTACACTGGACAAATACGGTACAGCGGAAAATTTAAAATAAGTTACAACTGGGGCATGGGCGTAGTAACTGGGTTAGCAAGTGATTTTTTTTTAATTTAAAAAAAGTTTAATAAGACATTGAAATTAACAAGGCAGATAAACCACTTACGTTATTTATACGACATAAATTCAGTTTAATGGGGAATTTGAAAAAGTTAAAAAAATATTAATTTTAAAAATTATGTATAAGCTGTTCACTTTTGTAAGAGCACACTAGATCAGGTTATTTTGGTTACTTTTATGGTGTGTTACTAACTTAAAATGTCAATTAAAAATATTCCTTACGCTGTAAAATCGACTTTAGGTTGATAAGGTTATGATCATTTTAATTAAGATACAGTCTGTTCCAAACGGTTAAGCTCAACTAAATGGGAATTTAGTTCTTTTAGGTTGTCACGAGAAGGGACCTTGCTTGGGTTATTTCATTTTTCACGTTGGGTTGTCAAAATTTAAAATTTCAACAATGAACATGGAAACGAATGACATATGTCAAAATTAAATATTTTTTTAGATATTTTAATGACAAAAAACTAAATAAATGGGAAATTTGTATTAAGAATGACACAAAAAAAAAAAAATATATAGAAATGACATTTTAAAATGATATTAACCTTAACCAAAAAATGTTTATTGTAAGTATGATTTACAAAGCTTAAACAAAACGGCCGAAAGGCACGATTTAAACGATGAAAGTAACTAGATTGCAAAATCTAGTTCCGCTTAACCGTTTGGAACAGACTGTATAATTTTTCATTATGACATATGTCAAATGGATCGACATTTTAAAAAAGTGACATTTTTTAATACCAACATGACATACAGCTTCAAAGGTGCAAACTATTCAAAACAAAATTCTCTCTTAGTTTGTTCTTACAAAAGTGAACAGCTTATATGAAGGTCTTAAAGTTATATCAATAACCTCTTCTTTGGGCACTATCAGCTGGGCTTGCTCTGTTAATTGTCAAGTGTCAAAATATATATATATATATATATCAGATAACATAAAAAATATATAACTGCGTAAAAACAAATTACATGGAGAATTTTCTCCATAAAATCTACGCCAAAAATATAAATAAAAGTCTAAATATGTAAATAATAACAAGATATATGAAAAAAATTAAATAATATAAATAATATAATCTGTCTCAATTTGTAATACGAAACTATGGTCTATTTCAAAGTAGAAAAAAGTAGATAGCGCTGCGAACCGAGTACGATTTACACTGGACAAATACAGTATAGCGGGAAATTTAAAATAAGTTACAACTAGGGCAGGAGCGTAGTAACTGGGTTAGCAAGGGATTTTTTTTTAATATGAAAATGGTTAATAGGATATTGAAATAAGCAAGGCAGATGTTAAATACACTTATTTATATGACATAAATTCAGTTTAATGGGAAATTTGAAAAATTTTAAAAATGATGTACTACATATAACAAGAGAGATTTGCTAGAAGAGTTTAAATAAAGCAATAAAACAAACAATATATCTTCAGAGCTAAAGTTTCTTATTTAAATAATTATTGTAAATAAAAATTAAAAATATATGTACAGTCTGTTCCAAACGGTTAAGCGGAACTAGATTTTGCAATCTAGTTACTTTCATCGTGTAAATCGTGCCTTTCGGCCGTTTTGTTTAAGCTTTGTAAATCATACTTACAACAAACATTTTTTGGTTAAGGTTAATATCATTTTAAAATGTCATTTTCTTTATATTTTGATTTGTTGTGTCATTCTTAATACAAATTTCCCATTTATTTATTTTTTTTGTCATTATTATTATTATTATTATTATTATTATTAAAATATCTAAAAAAAATATTTAATTTTGACATACGTCATTCGTTTCCATGGTTTCATTGTTGGAATTTTAAATTTTGACATCCCAACATGAAAAATGAAATAACCCAAGCAAGGTCCCTTCTCGTGACAACCTAAAAGAACTAAATTCCCATTTAGTTCCGCTTAACCGTTTGGAACAGACTGTATATATGAAGGTCTAAAAATTATATCAATAACTTCTTCTTTGGGCACAATCAACTGAGCTGTCTTTTGGCCTCACATTAGTCCTCTCTCTTGATCTCAATTGTCAAGTCTCAAAAAATATTTATATGTCAGATAACCTAAAAAATATATAACTACGTAAAAACAAATTACATGGAGAATGTTCTCCATAAAATCTACGCCAAGAATATAAATAAAAGTCTAAATATGTAAATAATAACAAAATATATGAAAAAAGTTAAATAATATAAATAATATATATTTCCAATGTACGAAACTGAACATCTGTCAACTTGTAATAAAAACAATATTTTAACAGTGTAATAGGGATGACGATCTAAACCAATCCGAAGCAAGGACAAACAGCTCCTATCTTCTTACACACATTTTTCTACTTTGAAATAGACCATAGATCTGGTTGCTTTGGTGACTGTTGTGGTGTAAACAGACTTTGGCATATTCGTGTGAACCAACACTATGATTATATTATAAATGTATTGTCAATATACAACATAAAAAATGAACTTTTCCTGTTAGTTCCGTTTTACAAAATTAGACAGATAATATATATTTCCAATGTACGACACTGAACATCTGTCAACTTGGACTAAAAATAATATTTTAATTGTGTAATAATTGTGGCAAATAGCTCCTATCTTCTTACAAACATTTTTCTACTTTGAAATAGACCATAGATTTGGTTACTTTGGTGACTGTTGTGGTGTAAATAGACTTTTATGGAAACATCTGAACTTGTAAACCTGGCTTTTAATATTTGGTTAAGTTTTATTATATCGAGGTTATATTCACTCAATAACTATAGATGGCAGATAACAAATTGACATGTCAAAATGGCGTTTGACATGTCAAAATTGTGACTGAAATGTCAAATATTTTGAAAGGTGCCACTTCAGAATTACCACCCTAAGATGATATTTTAAATATACAACATAAAAAATGAAGTTTTCCTCTTAGTTTCGTATTATAAAATGAGATATAATCTGTCTCAATTTGTAATACGAAACTAGATCTGGTTACTTTGGTGAATGTTGCGGTGTAAATAGACTTTTTTGAAACGATGTAAACTTGTAAATCTGGCTTTTACATTTTTAGTGAAGTTTCATTATACTGAGGTTAAATTCACTCAAAAACTGCATGTCAGATACAAAATTAAAATGTCAAATGTGTGATTGACATGTCAAATATTTTGAATTATATACAAATATCTATTTCATCTCATTTCGCTTATTCATATTTTCTGTTCTGGTTGTATAAAATATATTTCAAATATTTGTCAATTTGTGTTTTATACAATTTGTGTTAGTAAGTTGACACATACGTAATTTAATGTCAATTATGAATTGTCAAATATTTTGAAAGGTGTTACTTCAGAATTACCACCCAAAGATGATATTTTAAATATACAACATAAAAAGTTAAGTTTCCCTGTTAGTTTCGTATTACAAAATGAGACAGATAATACAGTCTGTTCCAAACGGTTAGGCGGAACTAAATGGGAATTTCGTTCTTTTAGGTTGTCACGAGAAGGGATCTTGCTTGGGTTATTTCATTTTACACGTTGGAATGTCACAATTTAAAATTCCAACAATGAAACCATGGAAACGAATGACATATGTCAAAATTAAATTATTATTTTTTATATATTTTAATGACAAAAAAAAAAAGAAATGAGAAATTTGTATTAAGAATGACACAAAAAATCAAAATATAAAGAAAATGACAATTTAAAATAATATTAACAAAGCTTAAGCATTAAGTATGATTTACAAAGCTTAAACAAAACGGTCGAAAAGCACGATTTAAGCGATGAAAGTAACTAGATTGTAAAATCTAGTTCCGCCTAACTGTTTGGAACAGACTGTAGATAATATTTATATTATCTGTCTCATTTTGTTATACGTAACTAACAGGAAAAGTTCATTTTTAATGTTGTATATTGACAATACATTTATAATATTATAATAGGGTTGGTTCACAAGGATACGCCAAAGTCTGTTTACAGCTTAACAGTCACCAAATTAACCAGATCTAGTTTCGTAATACAAATTGAGACGGATTATATAAGCAGTTCACTTTCGTAAGAACAAACTAGATCTGGTTATTTTGGTTACTTTTAGGGTGTGTTACTGACTTTAAATGTTAATTAAAAATATTCCTTACGCTGTAAAACCGACTTTAGGTTGATAATATATATAAGCTGTTCACTTTTGTAAGAACACACAAGATCAGGTTATTTTGGTTACTTTTATGGTGTGGTACTGACTTTAAATGTCAATTAAAAATATTCCTTACGCTGTAAAAACGACTTTAGGTTGATAAGGTTATGATCATTATAATTAAGATATCATTTTTCATTGTGACATATGTCAAATGGATCGACATTTTAAAAAAGTGCCATTTTTTAATACCAACATGACATACAGCTTCAAAGGTGCAAACTATTGAAAACAAAATTCCCTCTTGGTTTGTTCTTACAAAAATGAACTGCTTATAGATAATATATTATTTTATTTTTTTCGTATATTTTGTTATTATTTACATATTTAGACTTTAATTTTTATTCTTGGCGTAGATTTTATGGAGAAAATTCTCCATGTTATTTGTTTTTACGCAGTTATAAGCTGTTCATTTTTGTAAGAACAAACTAGATCTGGTTATTTTGGTTACTTTTATAGTGTGTTACTGACTTTAAATGTCAATTAAAAATATTGCTTACGCTGTAAAACCGACTTTAGATTGATAAGGTTATGATCATTATAATTATCATTTATAATTTTTCATTATGACATACAGTCTGTTCCAAACGGCTAGGCGGAACTAAATGGGAATTTCGCTCTTTTAGGTTGTCACGAGAAGGGACCTTGCTTGGGTTATTTCATTTTTCACGCTGGAATGTCAAAATTTTAAATTCCAACAATGAAACCATGGAAACGAATGACATATGTCAAAATTTAATTTTTTTTGCATATTTTAATGACAGAAAAATAAATAAATGGGAAAATTGTATTAAGAATGACACAAAAAATCAAAATATAAAGAAAATGACATTTTAAAATGATATTAACCTTAACCAAAAAATGTTTATTGTAAGTATTATTTACAAAGCTTAAACAAAACGGCCGAAAAGCACGATTTAAACGATGAAAGTAACTAGATTGCAAAATCTAGTTCCGCCTAACCGTTTGGAACAGACTTTATGTCAAATGGACATTTTAAAAAAGTGACATTTTTCAATACCACCTTAACATACAGTCTGTTCCAAACGGTTAAGCGGAACTAAATGGGATTTTCGTTCTTTTAGGTTGTCACGAGAAGGGACCTTGCTGGGGTTATTTCATTTTTCACGTTGGAATGTCAAAATTTAAATTCCAACAATGAAACCATAGAAACGAATGACATGTCAAAATTAAATTATTTTTTTTTACAAATTTTAATGACAAAAAAATAAATAAATGGGAAATTTGTATTACGAATGCACAAAATATCAAAATATAAAGAAAATGACATTTCAAAATGATATTAACCTTAACCAAAAAATGTTAATTGTAAGTATGATTTACAAAGCTTAAACAAAACGACCGAAAAGCACGATTTAAGCGATAAAAGTAACTAGATTGCAAAATCTAGTTCCGCTTAACCGTTTGGAACAGACTGTACAGCTTCAAAGGTGCAAACTATTGAAAACAAAATTCCCTTTTAGTTTGTTCTTACAAAAGTGAACAGCTTATATAAGTTTTTTTTGTTTGTTTGAGTACTGCTGTGAATTTATTTTCGTGCTCCAATTAGCAAAGATATCTACGAATAATTCTGTTTCTTTCTAATGCTTTGTTTTTTATTAAAATAATTTGGAAGGTTGGCTGCCAACTTGCTTCACTGTACGTTACTATGGGTATGCAAATAATTATAATGATATAGAGAGAGAAAGCATATAGTATTGTACATCGATACTTGTAGCAACGAACAGTCACCTATCAGCAATCCGACTATACCTTTTATTTCTAATAAGTAAAACGGAGGTATATGTTTAAATAATGTTAGAATATAAAAGCCAGTGAATAAATAGATTTGAAATTAATTTAGACTATATATATTAAGAAAAATATTTTAAAATGAAGTCATATGAAAAAGGAATAATGTACGTACGCCTCTGCTTCCAAACACAACAGCTGTTTTGCTGTCAACGAGCGCCATATTAATAATTTGTGTTGCCGTTATATGTATTTACGTTTGTATTACGTGTGTGTTAATAATGCCGATTAAATATAAACTTGAAGTGAAGAAGAATCCATTGATGATGTGTAGTCCAGTAACCTTGTCATGATTATGGGGCAAAAGTTGCATCAAGTGGGGGTAGTTACTTTCGTCATTTTTTCTTGTATGGGATATGCCTGAGATGCAAAATCCAAGTTTTCGACCTCGGCAGCCCTCCGGAACACTTTTGAATTTCTCAAAAACTACTAAATTTTCGAACATTTTTCGGTTTCTTACCATTATGACCATAAAGGAACACGTTTTTGACAAACATTATTCAATGCATTTTTAAACTAGATTAAATTTGCTACAATTTAAGACCAGAATGGGTTCAGTAGCTTGAATAGTTTCTGAGATACAGCTAACTTTCAACTACAATACGAGTGTAACAGTTTTTCGACGAAAAAATCGATGTTTTTAAAAAGTTTTTTGCGAATAACTCGAAAAATATGCATTTTATCAAAAAAACTGTAGAAAGCAAAATTGTAGCTTTAAAAAAAAAACAAAATCCTTTTTTTATTATTTTTCTACGACCAATACGAACCGAGATACGGTATGTTAATGGTTAACTTTTTTTCGCCAAATGCATAATTTGAAAGATTCAAAGTCAAATAACAGGAAAAATTTGCATTTTTCGAAGAAAACTCATTGAATCTTTTTTAAAGTATTTGATTAGACCTTTCAAACAAAAAAAAAAAAGTCTCTAGTATAAAAATTAAGCGACTTATGATCAAAATAAGGTCGGTACCTACTTTTTTCTACGAAAAAATCAGTGAAAACAACCCCCTATTTACCCCCCTAATTAAAATTGATCCTCTCCCTTCTGTGGTTCTCTTCATATATATATTTTCAGTACACCCAAGAAGTTTGACCAATTTAAAATGCCTAATTTTAGAAAAATTGGAGTTTAAAGAAAAAACGATCTTTTGAGATTTCGTATTTTTCACCCTTTTCTTCAAAATATCTCCGAAATTACTGGAGATACAAAAAAAATGATAGAGCACTAAATTGTAGCTTTTTTAATGACTTAAGTTTCTCTGTGCATATATTTTCTGTACAGTGAATATTTGGCGAGATATAGCCGTTTAAAACCTCTATTTACAAGCGAACATCACCTTATTCGAGCCCTTCAAACTCACCCCATTTAAAAACTAAGGGATCTTAAGGAATTTAATTTACACAGTCTTATAGCTCTTGAAAAGCCCTACAAAATTGTTTTTGAAAAAACTTTCTATCACTAAAAATGAAGGAGCTATGTTTAAAAAACCAATAATTTTTTTTTCGAAACATCTACATAACCAGTATTTTTGGCAGCAATATAAGGTTCTGCAACGTTATTTTATAATTTTTGACAATAAGGAGTAGTTTTCACTTCTAAAAATAAACAGTGCCTATGAGCATGATATAGCATACAATTTTCAAGTTTGGAGATTATTTCAAACTTTGAAAAGCTGTATCTCGGAAACTATTAAGACTACCGAGCCCATTTTGGTCTCAAATTGTAGAAAATTTAATCTAGTTTAAAAATGCATAGAATGGTGTTTGTCGAAAACGTGCTCCTTTATGGTCAAAATGGGCAGAAACCGAAAAGAGTGCGAAAATTTAGCAGTTTTTGCGAAATTCAAAAGTGTTCCGGAAGGCTGCCGCGGTCGAAAACTTGGATTTTGCATCTCAGGCACATCCCATACAAGAAAAAAAAACGAAACTGACTACCCCCACTTGATGCAACTTATGATGTACTAGGTTACTGGACTATTGGACTAATTTCCAATATTATTTTATATACCTATCTTAATTATTTTATAAAAGTTTTGTAAAACTAATAAATTTTAATTAAATTTTCAATTGTTATATTATAATCCGTCTCAATTTGTAATACGAAACTAGATCTGGTTACTTTGGGGTACATTCGATTTGACGCTCCGAGCGTTCCGAGCACGCTCTGTACACTCAAACGTGTTCGATTTGACGCTCGGAGTACACTCAATTGCATTCGTTTTGCGATCGCGCGAGCATTTAGAGTGCGCTCTATGTGTTCGGGGTTTTAAGACCGAGCATATGGAGTATGACGTAAAAAAGTGGGGGAACGGCGGGAAAGAAATGAAAGTTTAAAATTAAATTATAAATAAAATAAAAATAATAGCCTTAGACAAATAACAATAGACAAATAATATTGTTATTTGTCTATGGCTACAGAGTACGGCCATTTTATGTATTTGTGACGTTCTGTAAACAGCAAAAAAATTATTAAAATACACCGTGCATAAAATTAAAATATAAAAAATTCATTAAATTAATTCATTAATTATTATTTAATTTTTATTTAATTTTATTTCTTCATCATTGAAAAAAAATCAAGGAAAAACCGAGGTATATAATTTTGATTCATGACTGACATGAACTAATCTGACAGTAAAAACGCCGCCTAAAATTGTAGGGTTAGATTTTATAAACATTACGTCACAAGAACGCTCGCTCCGTTAGTGCTCTATTCATGACGTCACCATCAACTGTTCGCTCAGCGCTCGCTCTACTCTGTACAACTCGAATGCACCCTTGGTGACTGTTGTGGTGTAAACAGACTTTGGCGTATCGTTGTGAACCAATCCTAAGATAATATTATAAATGTATTGTCAATATACAACATAAAAAATCAGCTGTGACCACCACAGGACCGACCGCCATCATAAAGTACTTATATAAATTACATTCTAGCAGCAGAGTAGAAATAACTTGACCTAATATTTTCTAACAGAGATATTATTTATCATGACCATGGAAACGTTTCATATAAATATGAAAAAATTGAGACTTGGAAAAAATTTCGAAAAATTTTGCAGAAATTATTCGAAATTTTTATCAAAAAACGTCTCAAATAAAATTTATTAGTTATTGCTTTTATAGCAACATTTGTTTAATAAATTTTTTCGAGATATTTTTCTGTTGTGAAACATTCGCAAAAATCTTAAAATCGACAAGAGTAAACTCCCATTTTTAGTACACAGACAGACGGACAGACTGACCGACAGAGATCATGCTAAAAATAGTCAAAACGTTATGTAGGGACCTCAATTCGTGGAGATCCATCGAAATCTCGAAACGTCAAAATTGGTATGATCACAATACCTCCCTTATATATGTTCGCGGTCGGTAATAAGTTCAATGATTCTAATTTTTGTTTCAAATATAAGCTGTTCACTTTTGTAAGAACACACTAGATCTGGTTATTTTGGTTACTTTTATAGTGTGTTACTGACTTTAAATGTCAATTAAAAATATTCCTTACGCTGTAAAACCGACTTTAGGTTGATAAGGTTATGATCATTATAATTAAGATATCATTTTTCAATATGACATATGTCAGATGGATCAACATTTTAAAAAAGTGACATTTTTTAATACCAACATGACATACAGCTTCAAAGGTGCAAACTATTGAAAACAAAATTCCCTCTTAGTTTGTTCTTACAAAAGTGAACCGTCTATAATTTAAAATTTAATTAAAACATATTATAAAGTCTGTTCCAAACGGTTAGGCGGAACTAGATTTTGCTGAAGGCACTGGATTATACAAAATAGCGCAAGCCTTTGAAGAAGCCGACAGACCCCAGGGTTTGATTGGCAACATTGCTTCCCCTATTAAGCAAAATAAAGCAGCAATTTTTACGTTCTTAAGTTTGCGTCTGCGCTGTCACATCTCTTTCTCGCTCTAATTTAATAACCTCCTTTGTCAGAGCTTTGAATATTTAAGGTTAAGTTTCATTTAAATTTATATTTTATATTCATTTTATTGAATAAAAATAAAAAAAATAATTGAAATTGTACCACAATTTTGATATAGTGCATCTTTGATTAAAAAAATCGTGATTACAATGTTTAAAATAAAAACTTTGGTAGTACTAGTTTCTTATTTTTTTATTGTTGGAATCACTCAAAATCATTTGTATTGGCGACATTTTTAGCCCCAGTCGTTATGTGCTGCCATCTGTATAAAGTTTGAAGGGGGATATTGTAAACATTGGCCGCCGCCGTCGCGCTTCTTTGTATAATCTAGTGACTTTAGATTTTGCAATCTAGTTAATTTCATCGTTTAAATCGTGCTTTTCGGCCGTTTTGTTTAAGCTTTGTAAATCATACTTGCAACAAACATTTTTTGGTTAAAGTTAATATAATTTTAAAATGTCATTTTCTTTATATTTTGATTTTTTGTGTCATTCTTAATACAAATATCCCATTTATTTATTTTTTTGTCATTGAAATATATAAGAAAAATAATTTAATTTTGACATATGTCATTCGTTTCCATGGTTTCATTGTTGGAATTTTAAATTTTGACATTCCAACGTGAAAAATGAAATAACCCAAGCAAGGCCTCTTTTCTTGACAACCTAAAAGAACGAAATTCCCATTTAGTTTCGCCTAACCGTTTGAAACAGACTGTAAGCACTTCACTTTTCTAAGAACAAACTAAAAAGAAATTTTGTTTTCAATAGTTTGCACCTTTGAAGCTGTATGTCATGTTGGTATTAAAAAAGTCACTTTTACCGACCGTCACATATATAAGGAAGGTATTGTGATCATACCGATTTTGACATTTTGAGATTTCGATGGATCTCCACAAATTGAGGTCCCTACATAACGTTTCGAATATTTTTAGCATGATGTCCGTCTGTCCGTCTGTTTGTGTACACGTGCAGAGCAAATTGGGCTGATAGGATTTTTATGAAACTTCATATTTAAGCTTCTGCTATCAATGGCACGGGCTGATCGACTTTTGGTAAAAATCGGTTGACTAAAAATGTGAGTTTACTCGTGTCGATTTTAAGATTTTTGTGAATATATCACAATAGAAAAAAATTATTGAACAAAAGTTGCTATAAAAGCAATAATTAATAACTTTTATTTGAGACGTTTTTTGATAAAACGAAAAATTTTGAAAAATTTTTGTAAAATTTTTCGAAATTTTTTGTCTCAATTTTTTCATACTTATATTTAACATTTCCATGGTCATGATAAATGATATCTCTGTTAGAAAATATTAAGCCAAGTTATTTCTACTCTGCTGCTAAATAAATACATTATTTTATATAAGAACTTAAAGATGGCGGTTGGTCCTGTGGTGGCCACAGCTGATTTTTTAAAATGTCGATCCATTTGACATATATCATAATGAAAAATTATATCTTAATTAAAATGATCATAACCTTATCAACCTTAAGACGGGTTTACAGCGTAAGGAATATTTTTAATTGACATTTAAAGTTAGTAACACACTATAAAATTAACCAAAATAACCAGATCTATGGTCTATTTCAAATTAAAAAAAAAGTAGATAGCGCTGCGAACCGAGTACGATTTACACTGGATAAATAAAGTTTAGCGGAAAATTTAAAATAAAGTACAACTAGGGCATGGGCGTAGTAACTGGGTTAGCTAGCGATTTGTTTTTAATTTAAAAAAGGTTAATAAGATATTAAAATAAACAAGGCACATAATATTATCTGTCTCATTTTGTTATACGAAATTAACAGGGAAATTTAATTTTTTATGTTGTATATTTAAAATGTCATCTTTGGGTGGTAATTCTGTAGTGGCATCTCTCAAAATATTTGACATGTCAATTTGTTATCTGACATATATAGTTTTTGAGTGAATATAACCTCGATAAAATAAAACTTAACCAAACATATAAAAACCAGATTTACAAGTTCACATGTTTCCATAAAAGTCTATTTACACCAAAACAGTCACCAAAGTTATCAGATCTAGTTTCGTATTACAAACAGAGACAGATTATACACTTACATTATTTATACGACATAAATTCAGTTTAATGGGAAATTTGAGAAAGTTAAAAAATATAAATTTTTAATAATTATGTACTTTATATAAAAAGAGGTATTTGGCTAAAAGAGTTTAAATAAAGCAATAAAACAAACAATATATCTTTAGAGCTAAAGTTTCTTATTTAAATAATTATTGTAAATAAATATTAAAAATAAATGTATATATGAAGGTCTAAAAATTATATCAATAACTTCTTTTTTGGGCACAATCAGCTGGACAGTCTGTCTTTTACCCTCACATTAGTCCTCTATCTTGGTCTGTTAATTGTCAAGTGTCAAAAAATATTTATATGTCACATAACCTAAAAAATATATAACTGCGTAAAAACAAATTACATGAAGAATTTTCTCCATAAAATCTATAAGCTGTTCACTTTTGTAAGAACACACTAGATCTGGTTATTTTGGTTACTTTTATAGTGTGTTACTGACTTTAAATGTCAATTAAAAATATTCCTTACGCTGTAAAACCGACTTTAGATTGATAAGGTTATGATCATTATAATTAAGATACAGTCTGTTTCAAACGCTTAGGCGGAACTAAATGGGAATTTCGTTCTTTTAGGTTGTCACGACAAGGGACCTTGCTTGGGTTATTTCATTTTTTACGTTGGAATGTCAAAATTTAAAATTACAACAATGAAACCATGGAAACGAATGACCTATGTCAAAATTAAATTATTTTTTTATATATTTTAATGACAAAAAAATAAATAAATGGGAAATTTGTATTAAGAATGACACAAAAAATCAAAATATAAAGAAAATGACATTTTAAAATGATATTAACCTTAACCAAAAATGTTTATTGTAAGTATGATTTACAAAGCTTAAACAAAACGGTCGAAAAGCACGATTTAAACGATGAAAGTAACTAGATTGCAAAATTTAGTTCCGCTTAACCGTTTGGAACAGACTGTATAATTTTTCATTATGACATATGTCAAATGGATCGACATTTTAAAAAAGTGACATTTTTTAATACCAACATGACATACAGCTCCAAAGGTGCAAACTATTGAAAACAAAATTCCCTCTGAGTTTGTTCTTACAAAAGTGAACAGCTTATACTCCAAGAATATAAATAAAAGTCTAAATATGTAAATAATATAATCTGTCTCAATTTGTAATACGAAACTAGATCTGGTTACTTTTGTGACTGTTGTGGTGTAAATAGACTTTTGTAGAATCATGTGAACTTGTAAATCCGGCTTTTAAAAGTATGGTTAAGTTTCATCATATTGAGGTTATTACTAAATTGACATGTCAAAATTGTGATTGACATGTCAAATATTTTGAATGTATATATTAATATTTATTTCATCAAACTTTCGATTATTACTCGTAGAATAGTAAAAAAATATTACGATTATCAATGAAATATCGTGATAAAATATAAAAAACAAAAATACATATTATATTATCTGTCTCATTTTGTAATACGGAACTGACAGGAAAAGTTCATTTTTTATGTTGTATATTGACAATACATTTATAATATTATCATAGTATTGGTTCACACGGATACGCCAAAGTCTGTTTACACCACAACAGTCACCAAAGTAACCAGATTTAGTTTCGTATTACAAATTGAGACAGATTATATAATTATAATTTATCATTTTATTGTGCTGCCCTTAAAATCTAATTCTTGGTTTGCAAAATTTAATAACATATTTAAACAAAAATATTCATTTTTTGAATGTAAATCCCAAATTTTTCTCTGCAAATCTTTTCGAAAGATGTAGTCTGTGTTTCTATCTGTTTTCTTATTATTACCTCTTCCCATGTTCGATTGTCTTAAATTTTCTACACCTTTATTTAAAATTTTTCTTACTTCTCCTTCAGAAATCTAAAGAAATAGAAATGGGTAAATTATTTTATATTTCACAACAAAAAGGACACCAAGATTTACTGAAAAAATATCTGCCACAAGGTCTATAATTTCGCTTCTTTTTAATTTTGTTCCATTTTTTTCTAAAAATTTTCCATAAGCGTTATATATGTGTTTTTTTTTTTTGTATATTTATCTAACTGTTGTCTCTTATGCATATTTTCTGATGTTATGTTCTTATTTTGGTTGTATAAAAATACTTTTCAATTAAAAAAATAAATTGACATATAATTTAATGTCAAATATGAATTGTCAAATGTTTTGAAAGGTGCCATTTCAGCAGTACCACCCTAAGATGATATTTTAAATAGACAACATAAAAAATGAAATTTTCCTCTTAGTTTCGTATTACAAATTGAGACAGATATTAACAAATTATATGAAAAAAATTAAATAATTTAAATAATATATATTTCCAATGTACGACACTGAACATTTGTCAACTTGGACTAAAAACAATATTTATATTGTTTTTTTATATTTATATTTTATTTTATATTGTTCAGGCATGGAAGTTTTCTCAAATAAAAATTGTCCTGGCAAATTGCCAGAGCAGCAAAGGCCATTAAAATAAAATTAAAAAATATATATTTTAACAATGTAATAGGGATGACGTTCTAAACCAATCCGAAGCAAGAACAAACAGCTTTTATCTCCTTACACACATTTCACTACTTTGAAATAGACCATATGTAAAGTCTGTTCCAAACGGTAAGGCGGAACTAGATTTTGCAATCTAGTTACTTTCATCGTTTAAATCGTGCTTTTCGGCCGTTTTGTTTAAGCTTTGTAAATAATACTTACAATAATAAACATTTTTTGGTTAAGGTTAATATCATATTAAAATGTCATTTTCTTTATATTTTGATTTTTTGTGTCATTCTTAATATAATTTTCCCATTTATTTATTTTTCTGTCATTAAAATATGCAAAAAAAATTAAATTTTGACATATGTCATTCGTTTCCATGGTTTCATTGTTGGAATTTAAAATTTTGACATTCCAGCGTGAAAAATGAAATAACCCAAGCAAGGTCCCTTCTCGTGACAACCTAAAAGAGCGAAATTCCCATTTAGTTCCGCCTAACCGTTTGGAACAGACTGTAGTTTGTTTTTACAAAAGTGCACTCACGCACGCAAGCACGCACGCACTCACGCACGCACGCACGCAGGCACGCACGCACTCACGCACGCACTCACGCACGAACTCACGCCGCACTCACGCACGCACATACACACACACACACACATACGGACGGCACTACGAAAATAGGTTTTTCGGATTCCATGGACCATAACACCTGGTCATCAGTCAAAATCTAAACATCGAAAGTTTTCGCGATTACAATACTTGCCCCTTATACATTGAGGTCGGGCAAGTAAAAATGTTTATTGTAAGTATAATTTACAAAGCGTAAACAAAACGACCAAAAACCACGAATCAATCAATGAAAGTATCTACAGTCTGTTCCAAACGGTTAAGCGGAACTAAATGGGAATTTAGTCACGAGAAGGGACCTTGCTTGGGTTATTTCATTTTTCATGTTGGGATGTCAAAATTTAAAATTCCAACAATGAAACCATGGAAACGAATGACATATGTCAAAATTAAATATTTTTTTTTAGATATTTTAATGACAAAAAAATAAATAAATGGGAAATTTGTATTAAGAATGACACAAAAAACCAAAATATAAAGAAAATGATATTTTAAAATGATATTAACCTTAACCAAAAAATGTTTATTGTAAGTATGATTTACAAAGCTTAAACAAAACGGCCGAAAGGCACGATTTAAACGATGAAAGTAACTAGATTGCAAAATCTAGTTCCGCTTAACCGTTTGGAACAGACTGTAGATTGTAAAATCTAGTTCCGCCTAATCGTTTGGAATGGCCTATATAAATTCACATGCTTCTTCACCCATATTTCCATATATCTGCCATAAAAATTGTTATAGAGAATTGGGGGCGCCATATAAAAATGCACAAGGGCGCCAAAACTGCTAGGCGCGGGTCTGACTATAGTTATGCTTAAACGTTTCGAGCAGGCTATACATTATATTTCTTTTGTTTTGACAGTTAGTTTTGAAGCTTAGTAACGGTAGATATTTATGTTTTTATAAGTGAAAATTTTCTGTGGTGAACATTTTCTGGCAAATTATTATACAAAATTTCAGAATGGCAAAGTGGCAAACGCCAATTTTTATTTTGGATATAATCTGTCTGGCTTTAAATGGTCTTCTTGTATTAACTGCATTTCTCCTTATAGTATGCAGTACAAAATATAAAATATTTTTAGTAATGGGTGCACTAAATATTACGCTAGGATTGATCATTTGTTCTGGTTACCTTCTGATCTTTTTTGGATTACGTGGACCATGGGGAAGTCAACCTTTACTTATAGCAGGATCTGCAGTTGTAATTACACTTAATGTTCTATTCTATATATTGACAGCATTAACAATCGCGGCGCGCTTTGCTGAGAAGGCTGTTAATGCTGCTGAGGCTGCTGGAGCTAACTCCCGACGTGTTTATTCATGGCAAGTATATCCCCACCATATTGAATCGAAGGGTATCGGCGACTGGTCAGATGATATGCCTGCTGAACTTGCGGTGTCTTTCTTTGAGGGCATATTTTATCTCATAGCATGGTTGTTTTATACGATGGGTTGGGTTGTTGGTATATATGCAGCATGTGCAGGTTGCAATGGTTGCCCCCTTCGTAACAAAATTAACAAAATGAAAATGGAACAAGAAAATGAAGCAGTGGGTGCCTCTAAACCAACAAAAGGAGTATCAGGAAATGCACCTCTACAACCGAAGTCAGCACCAGGAAATTAACCTATTCCTTCAGCAAAATAATTTTTATAACCTCATGACTGTTAAATATTGTGGTGTTAAAGGTATTTAAATAAAATAATTATAACTAACTATTGTTCATTTCAAAAAAGAAAATAATGACTCATTGGTGAGGTATAGGCAATAGGCATTGATGTCTCATATAAATAGAGGCAGCATGCTCTATGCCAGGGGTCGGCAGACCGCGGCTCTTTGATGACGTTCGTGTGGCTCTTTAAATTAAGTTGATAAGGAATAAAATTAAGAAAATAGAGAATTATTGCAACCTCTGTTCTACTGATCTTTTAATAAAGTTTTCCTTTATTTGACATGTGCGCATGCGCAGTTGGTATATCCTTAATTTCTTTCTTTTATTAAAATACAGGCAACCTATATTTAATTTAAATAACGGTAAAGCATTTTTTATTTAAAGCACCTTAATTTTGACAGGTCTTCTGTCAATGTAACCTCAAAATTAACAACGGAGTAAATTCGAACAAAAAATTGGTGACTTTTCTTGTGAGCAATGATACAAGCTAAAGATAAAAAACGTTGACGATTTAAATACGAGGACGATGTTATTCTTCTCCGAGAAATTGTGTCACGAAACCCTTTTGCGAATGGTTGTGCCGTATGCGAGTATGCCGTATGGGAAAAAAATAGTCTGTTGCAGTTAACTCATATAAGAGTTGCAGTTAACTTCTATATTCATTACGATTTCGATCTATCAATTTGGCATATTTGTCAAAATAAAGTATGAAGCAAGAGCACCGTTGCAATAACACTCTTTAAAACATCATGAAAAATTTTAATACAGGATACTTTATTAGAGGTTTCTTTTAATAAAGTCAGCTTTTTTTCACTTTGCAATATCTCTCTAATATTCAAAAAGTCATTTATTAAAACACAATTATGGCTCTTTAAAATGTTTCCAGTTGCCGTAAAGGGTGAATTTGACTCTTTGGCTTCTAAAGTTTGCCGACCCCTGCTCTATGTCTACACTGTTTGCTATTAAGCCAAGACCTTGCGTAGATAGAAGGGGGGGGGGGGATTATTTTGTTTACATGTTGACTGCCACGGCAAATTTCAGGATTCCAGTCTCTGAAGTCATTTTATTTTAATTATATTATATTATTCAAAACTATAATTATAGTACTATATAGACTAATCACCAGAAAGTTAACAGAATGTTTTTTTTTTTTTGAAAAAAGTCTTACGAATCACCCGGTAGCCAACGGAGTAGCCGAGCGCATTAAATCGTGCAGTTTGGACTGGTGAAAACAGTCTAGGTTGTGCGGTCGGTAGTTCGATTCTCCGTTGGTTTCGGGCGAGAATAATATGTTTGCATTACTCTCATTTCATAATCATTCACCCCTCATCCAGGTGTAAGAGCTCGCCACTTGCATCGGCGTTTAGCTTCGTTGCAGAAATAGGCCGATGTATAAGCAATTCACTTCTGTAAGAACAAACTAAGTGGAAATTTTATATTTAAAAGTTTGCACCTTTGAAACTGTATGTCATGTTGGTATTAAAGAAAAATAATTATGTAATAAATAAGTCATTTAAAAAAATATCATTTTTCATATTTCATTTTGAATAGTGACATCTTATATATTTTGTAAATATAATACTAACCTAAAATAATACAAACATAACCTAAAACTGTAAAGCCTTTTCAACAATATAACCAAGTTTCTAAAAGTCAATAATACACTATAAAAATCACCAAAATAACCGCATCTATGCTCTATGTCACCTTAGAAAAATGTGTGTACAGTGGCGCAGCCAAGGGGGGGGGGGGGGGCTGGGCCCCTCCCGGGACCAGCAGGTTACACGGCGCTGCTCGGAGAGTTGAAGATAAAATTTGTTAACCACAACAGTAGTTAATTTTTAAATCACTTCATTGTAAACAATATTGGATTTTTTTATTTTATTTTTTCGTATAAATAAACATTTTTTAAGATTTCCTACTCTTGATAGGGGCCGTTATTGTTCAATTGAAAATACATCACTTTCCAAATATGTTCCAACGAATTATATGAAGAGGAGCGTTGATCTTTTTTCCCCCTGACACATCGACTAAAACAGAATGATTAAACTGTTTTAAACAATTAATTACTCGATTCAGATAAGATAAAGTGAAAATCTGACTTCGATATGACCTTCACACGAGTCTGTTTGTTCGGTACAAATTGTGGCCAAGCGGCTGATTTAGAGAACTGAACATAAGTAAGAGAAATATTGAGACTTCAAAAATATATCCCGCGAAAAATATAAATAAACTAGCTGAAAACCCGTGCTTCGCTACGGTATATTGATGGTCTCATTAGCGTAAAATCCTCAGTTTGCTTTTAAACTTATGTATGGGTAACCTTTGTAACAAAAAATCTAGTCGATATCTCATCTGTCCTAAGAGATATTGAGGAATCCGTGAAAAAACATTTTACTCCTTTTCACCAGATAGGGGTCGAACTTGAAAAAATCCTTTCTTAATGGGTTCTTACGTCATACTGAAAAATATACTCTCCGAGTTTTTTATTTCTAACAAAAAAATACTAATTTACCCTTTAGGAGTGAAAGAAAACTGTCAAAACACATATATGCCAAAATGGAATGTTATAACTCAACAACCGCTGGAAATACAAAGGGTTCTATAATTCACCCCGAATGTAGATTCACCCCTTTAGGGGTTGATTAAGATAAAATCCTGAAATTCATTTTTCGGCATTTGTATGGGTAATCTTTATAAGCAAAAACCAAGTCTATATCTTATTGATCCTAGAAGATATTAAGGCGTCCTTGAAATCACAATTCCCTCTTTTCACCATTTAGGGGTTATATTTGTTAAAGGTAAAAAACTGTTAAAACCATTTCGAGACATTTTAAAAAGACACCTATGTGCCAAAAAGAAACGTTATAACTCAACAAACACAGGAAATATGGCGGGATGTATAATTCACCCCGATTGTAGATCCACCACTTAAGGGGTTGATTAGGACAAAATTTAAAAATAGTTTTTTCGGCATTTGCAAGGGTAATTTTTGCTTACAAAAACCAAGTCGATATCTTATTGGTGTTAAAAAATATTAAACAATCCTTGAAATCACATTTCACCCCTTTTCACCCTTTAGGGGTTAAATTTAAAAAAGTTGTCAAAACTATTTCGAGATATTTTAAAAAGACGCCTATGTGCCATAAAGAAACCTTATATCTCAATAAACACAGGGAATACGACGGGATGTATAATTCACCCCGATTGTAGATCCATCCTTTAGGGGTTGATTATGACAAAATCCTGAAATATATTTTTCGGTATTTGTATGGGTAATCTTTGTCAGCAAAAAGCAAGGCAATATCTTACTGGCCCTAAGAGATTTAAGGAATCCTTGAAATCACAATTCACCCCTTTTCACCTTTTAGAGGTGAAATTTTAAAAAACTATCAAAATCATTTCGAGATATTTTAAAAATACACCTATGTGCTAAAAAGTAATGTTGCAACTAAATGTACACAGGAAATACGACGAAATGTATAACTCACCCCGATTGTAGATGCACCCCTTTAGGAGTTGATTAGGACAAAAACCTGAAATATGTTTTTCGGTATTTGTATGGGTAATCTTTGTAAGCAAAAAGCAAGTCGATATCTTATTGGTTCTAAGAGATATTAAGGAATACTTGAAATCATAATTCACCCCGTTTCACCCTATAGGGGTGAAATTTTAAAAAACTACCAAAACCTTTTCGAGATATTTTAAAAATAATCCTATGTGCTAAAAAGTAATGTTGCAACTAAACGAACACAGGAAATACGACGGAATGTATAACTCACCCCGATTGTAGATCCACCCCTTTAGGGGTTGATTAGGACAAATTCCTGAAATAAGTTTTTCGGTAATTGTATGGATAATCTTTGCAAGCAAACAGTAAGTCGATATCTTATTGAACCTAAAAGATATTAAGGCATCCTTGAAATCACAATTCACCCCTTTTCAACCCTTAGGGATGGAATTTTAAAAATCTGTCAAACCCATTTCGAGATATTTTAAAAAGACACCTATGTGCCAAAAAGTAATGTTGCAACTAAACGAACACAGGAATTACGACGGGATGTATAATCCACCCCGATTGTAGATCTACCCCTTTAGGTGTTGATTAGGACAAAATCCTGAAATTGGTGATTCGGTATTTGTATGGGTAATCTTTGTAAGCAAAAAGCAAGTCGATATCTTATTGGTCCTAAGAGATATTAAAGAATCCTTAAAATCACAATTCACCCCTTTTCACCCTTTAGGGGTGAAATTTCAAAAAACTGTGAATACCATTTCGAGATATTTTAAAAAGACACCTATGTGCCAAAAATTAATCTTGCAACTAAACGAACACAGGAAATACAACGGGATGTATAATCCACCCCGATTGTAGGTTCACCCCTTTAGGGGTTGATTAGGGCAAAATCCCGAAATTGGTTTTTCGGCATTTGTATGGGTAATACTTGTAAGCAAAAACTAAGTCGATATCCCATCGGCCCTAAGAGATATTAAGGAATTTGTGAAATCACATTTCACCCCTTTTCATCCCTTAGGAGTGAATTTTCGAAAAATCCCTTCTTAGTGGGTGCTTACGTCATAGAGGGAATATACTCTCCAAATTTCAAGTTTCTAGGCCCAGGGGTACGGGCTGGGCGGTGATGAGTGAGTCAGTCAGTCAGTCAGTCAGTCAGTCAGGACACTGCCTTTTATATATATAGATTTATCGAAGATAAAATCAAGTGTAAGTTTTTGCTACATAGATTAACAATTACATTTTTTTATCAACAAATAATGGAATTATTATGTGATATAAACATCAATATCCAACAGCAGGGGTGTCGAACTTATTTGGGTCGCAGTCTATTTTACATACAAAATGATAAGTGACGGAACTTTAAATATCCCGAAGGGTTTCTTGACATTTTTTTATAAACAGAAAAGGGGAAGAGAGTATATTTTACATTTTTAAATATATTTTCCTCTAAATAAGCTCAAGTGATTTTGATTACCGCTTCAGGGGCCACAAAAAATAAGGTTGAGGGCCGTATGCGGCCCGCGTGCCCTCGAAATTTGATTCGGCCCTCCCCAAGACAAAATCCTGGCTACGCCACTGTGTCTGTAAGAAGATAGGAGCTGTTTGTCCTTGCTTCGGATTGGTTTAGATCGTCATCCCTATTACACTGTTAAAATATTGTTTTTAGTCCAAGTTGACAGATGTTCAGTGTCGTACATTGGAAATATATATTATAATCTGTCTCATTTTGTAATACGAAACTATGGTCTATTTCAAAGTAGAAAAATTGATGTGAAGTGTGAATTTTCACACATTTCAGGGTTTTGTAGGTATTTAGTAATTGAATGATGATTATTTTGGATGCGAAAACAAATTTTATATTAAAATATTTTTTTTTGTTAATTTTAATTCGAACGCCTAATACCATTATTTAAGTTTCTAAATATGTGGAGTATTTGTTTTTTAGACAAGGTTCATTAGAATTTAAAAAATTGCGCCTATGGCTTCCATTGGTTGTTATAAGTTCCGCCCCTCTGATTTCGTGTACATTGAAACAGAATTAAATTATAATTTAAACAATTTCCACTGGTTATTAAATTTACGCTTTTAAAAATTAAATGCAACATTTGCCAAAATATAACTAGAAATTTGAAAAAATAATTTAAACAATATAAAAATTTAAAAATATATATATATATATAGTCTCTTCTCACAGGGTTCGATCCCTTTCGGATCGGGTTACTTGGTTGAAAACTCAGCTACTAATACCACTACACCAGCATACACGTTCCAGTGTGGCGTGTTACAAAGCTACAACTTGTGTACATTATTAGCAAAAAATCACAAAAAATGCGTTTTTCTCCAAAAACATAATCTCATCAAAAATTCCTGTTGTACTATTCCGATTCACACCAATGTACATTACTTAGAATTTTTTCAGATTTTTAGTTTAAACCATCTGGGCTACAGGGTGTGGGACAAAATTTTTTTTGCATAATTTTGGCCAAAATCGTTTCTAAATAAATTATTTTCCAAAAATAAAAATTTGATCGTTAATCCACGTACCAAGGGCTTTCATTTGATACCCTACTCAGAATTATAAAAAAATATTTTTTTTTTCGATGAGCACATATTTGTTTATATTTTTAGGGGGATATGTTTTTTAGATGTTTTAGTATTTTTCATATGTGCGGGTCAAAGACAGACAGACAGACAGACAGACAGACAGACAGACAGACAGACAGACAGACAGACAGACAGACAGACAGACAGACAGACAGACAGACAGACAGACAGACAGACAGACAGACAGACAGACAGACAGACAGACAGACAGACAGACAGACAGACAGACAGACAGACAGACAGACAGACAGACAGACAGACAGACAGACAGACAGACAGACAGACAGACAGACAGACAGACAGACAGACAGACAGACAGACAGACAGACAGACAGACAGACAGACAGACAGACAGACAGACAGACAGACAGACAGACAGACAGACAGACAGACAGACAGACAGACAGACAGACAGACAGACAGACAGACAGACAGACAGACAGACAGACAGACAGACAGACAGACAGACAGACAGACAGACAGACAGACAGACAGACAGACAGACAGACAGACAGACAGACAGACAGACAGACAGACAGACAGACAGACAGACAGACAGACAGACAGACAGACAGACAGACAGACAGACAGACAGACAGACAGACAGACAGACAGACAAAACCCTAAAAATGTGTGTAAGAAGATAGGAGCTGTTTATCCTTGATTCGGATTGGTTTATATCGTCATCTCTATTACACTGTTAAAATATTGTTTTTAGTCCAAGGTGACAGATGATCAGTGTCGTACATTGGAAATATATATTATTTATATAAGCTGTTCACTTTTGTAAGAACACACTATGGTCTATTTCAAAGTAGAAAAATGTGTGTAAGAAGATAGGAGCTGTTTGTCCTTGCTTAGGATTGGTTTAGATCGTCATCCCTATTACACTATAAAAATATTGTTTTTAGTCCAAGTTGACAGATGTTCAGTGTCGTACATTCGAAATATATGTTATTTATATTATTTAATTTTTCTCATATATTTTGTTATTATTTACATATTTAGACTTTTATTTATATTCTTGGCGTAGATTTTATGAAGAAAATTCTCCATGTAATTTGTTTTTACGCAGTTATATATTTTTTAGGTTATCTGACATATAAATATTTTTTGACACTTGACAGTTAACAGATCAAGATAGAGGACTAATGTGAGGCCAAAAGACAGCCCAGCTGATAGTGCCCAAAGAAGAAGTTATTTATATAATTTCTAGACCTTCATATATACATACTAGCAGTATACCCTCTGCTTCGCTGCCGAAAAAAATAGTCGAAGCCCACTTAGATCGGGCCCATTTCGAAGTCGGTTCAAGACTGGTTGCTGCGAATCGTTTTATATCTACCATTGTATTAATATGTGCTTCTTATACAAATAATTTAAGTACGAACTTCTTTGTAAACATTGGTAGTACAGACATTTAGTAACAACACGTATAACTGTCCCGTTTTGCTAACCCAGGAAAATGCCACATAAAATGCCCATGTGAGAATCACTCATCGCCAAATGCAGCGCCGATCACGTGAAACATTTTATCTTGCACCTTACGAAATTATTTATTATGATATTTATTATAATTACTCCGTGATAATTCCTGATTTATAGATCGTACCTATATAGGTCGGAGCACTTTTTTTCGTTAGTAAATATGCTTGCCACCCACGGAAGATATTTTATTCGTATTGCTTTAATAATAATTGCAATAATGTTCAACAGCTAATTTAACGTTATAATTGTCGACAAAAATGAAAATAAAAAAATTTGTGATATATATTCTCAGGAACATTTTTGTAGCAATATTAAACCTAAAAATTCGTTAATATATATTTTGAATATGTGTATCTTTTAATTTTTTTTATAATACGGAAAAATTTTCCGACTTTTTTCTAATTATTTCTTAATTGATCGGATGCCTGGTGTCATACAGCGATGATATATAGCTTAAAATCTTTCCAGATAAATTTGTTGCAAATAGCACTAAAATCGGTTAAACCGTTTTTTAGTTTTAAAACATGTACAGATTCTAAACAGACGCCTATGTGCCAAAAAGAAATAAAACACAGGCCATCCGAAGCGTTTTATAACTAACCTTGAATCTAGATTTGCCGTTCATGGTTTGATCAGAGCAAAATACGTTTTTGTACTTGTGTATGGGTAACCTTTGGAAGCAAAAACCAAGTCGATATCTCATTATAGGTCTGATATATTGAGGAAAGATTTGTTTATTTATTTATTTATTTATATTATTGATATTATAACAACTTTTGTTATGCACATGTTTAATGTTAAGTCAATAATAAGAGAGATATTTCAAGTTTATAAGTAGCGCTCCCTCTGTCCCCCTAAATATTCAAAAGCTACACTAAACAGAAAATAATCGTTCTTCAATCAAAACAAATTGTCTTTATATAATTGTTGATGTAAAGTAAATAATAAGCTAGATATGTCCAGTATTTTAGTTTAAGCACCCCCCCCCCCTCCACCCTTCCCCAGCTTCTCAACCAATTGAATAATTTAAAGGACAACATATTATATTTGTTTTTTTTTTTATTATTTTAAACAATTTTTCTCAGTGCGTTTTTGCTGGTAAGTCAATAGTAAATTTGTCAATTGAAAATCAAATCATTAAAAAAAAAAGTTTTCTTCTTGTAAGCAATTTTTCTGTTAAGTCTACGTCTTAAGTGATACAATTTTTTTTTCTTCTGATTTTCGAATTGCCCCCTTATTTTGACTGCATTTCCTACCTATATACCAAATTTCAACTCGGTACACACAGATTTTCTGTTTTATATATGTAAAAGATTTTACTATTAAATTTAAATATTTATAAAAAATAATAGATAAAAAATAAATAAATAAAATTAACAAAATTCTTAAAAATGCGGAAAAATAAAAAACCAGATGCTCGACTGAAGTCTCGCTCTGCATACACTAAGCATAAATTTTACTAAATAACTGAATAAAATCACCTATAGCAGAACAATGATGAATCGTGCCGAACGATATTGGCCGATGTTCCACGAACTTACTATAGTTGTCCAAACAACCATTGAAAAGATATTCCCGCGATCTCACTGAACCCATCATACTTCGATGGTCCAATATAATTAAAAACAAAATTATTAATTTCTCGTTTCTGATGGGACTTTTTTGAAATTTTCTAGTTATAATGAAATCATTTCCTACCTGTATGCAAAATTTCAACTCGGTAGCATATCTGGAAGTGGGTTAGAATTTCCGAACATAGCCACAAATATTCTCTTTTATATATAAAGATAATACAAACTTTTGTTATGAATTTGAATCAGTTTTATTTACAAGAAAACCATTCGAAACAAACAACTACTGTAACAGAATATATAAAAAAGTTTAGAAATGATTATTTTTCGTATTTCTTCTGTGATTGTATGGACTTTCTCGCATTAGCCCCCCATCATACTCTCATTGTATTGCCCCTGATAACGACGTTCAAAGTCCATTTCATCTTGATGAAAACGTTCACCTAGTTCTTCCGAATAGGCTACCTTGTTATCTTTAAATTGGTCCAAGTACGCATGTAACATATGCACTTTAAGGGACGTTGTGCAACCCATGAGTTTAAAGTTATCCAGCATAGTTGCAACAAGCTCTTTGTAATTGTCTGCTCTATTATTTCCGAGAAAACCATGAACCACTGCTTTCAGGCTTTCCTTTCATGAGTATTGAGTATCTGTGAAAATTCGTCACTGTCCCTTATTTTCTTTATTTGTGGTCCGACAAAAATAAAGGTAGCAAGGATATTTAGTATAACCGCCTATGTAAGGCGGTCGGAATCTCATGCATTCCTTCTGACTGGCGTCTTTTCATAGACAGTTCTATAAAAAGTTTAAAAGCTGGCCCTCTTCACAATGGAAATAAATTTCCATCTCTTCCTTTGGCTCATTCCGTAATGCTCAAAGAAAATTACGAAAGTGTGAAAATGGTGCTTGAGAGTTTAAAATATGATGAGTATACCTGGCCAGTGATAGGGGATTTTAAGATGGTTGGATTTCTGATGGGATGCTTTCCCATCAGAAATCCAACCATTCTCTTGTTTTGATAAATTCGCCGCAAATATAACAGGATGAGTCTACCTCGTGTTTACAACTTTTTGACGCCATTTTTTGGATCTGCCGCCACACAAAATGCGTTGTATCGCTGCAATATGCATGCGCACGTTGTATCGCTGCAATATGCATGCGCACACCGACTATGAATCACGTAAGTGAAATGCCACTTGCTTTCCACCCGCTCGTCCTCACCCTTACTTAATATAACGCGCTTCTCCTTATATGGTCATAAAAATAAATAAATGTATATTGATCGTTGTAAAATATACAAAAGCAAAGTTTTTCAAAAATAATCGAAGGTTTTAGTTATTTTTCGATATAAAGAAACAGAAAATAGTCATTAAAATAAAGACTCAAAAAAAAAATATTTTTTTTGTTGACCTGTATTATAATTTTGAAAACTGCACGGTGTGCCAAATTGTAACAAAATTTAGATGAGAATTCAAAAATACCAAAAATACAGAATGGCTGTAACTGACTACGTTTAAATATCAAAACAAATAATCTATCAGATTCAGTGAATACAACGTCTGTGCGGCTTCTGGAAACAAACCAATCGGCTAGCTGGTAGGTATGAGACTAATATCTAGGGGCTGGAATGCATCTGCAAAATAATCAGCCAAAAATAGGGAATAATGGAGCACCAAAGAATTTTGGGTTATCGCCGGTTTGTTCAGTAGAAATCTAAAGTAGAAAACAGTAGAAAACTATTTTCCAGAAAGTCACAAAGATGTCGGTTCGGATGTGGGTTCCTAAGGAAAGAAAGAAGGAATGTTGACTCACGTAAAATCCTATTAAAATATTCACAAATATTTTCCGAAATTTTCCACCCTTGGGCCAACGAGGGCTGCATGCCAATTTTTTATAGGGGTTTTATGACACAAACTTTAATTCTTTTTATCGGCATGCTGTATGAAAACGCGGAAAATCATATTTTTTTATTACAAGATCACGTGACCGTTTGAGCCCTTTGGGACCCTGCGAATCGCTTGCCTATAATTAAAAGACTTTAAATTTGTTTTACCTTTCTTTTGACAAAGGGCAAGCAATATTAAATCAAACAGAAAAACACAAAATTTTTGTGCAAGTGGAAATGCAATTTTCCCTATGACCGGAAAGCGTGCAGGGGTTTAGTACCATCCTTGTTTTGTTGTCACAGGGTAAATATTCTCTCCTCCAAAAGGCTGCTGTATGAAATCGGAGACCAAAAATGTCATGAGCTCCCGGTCTAAAATACTTTACTCACAAACATGTTGTAGTCAGGCTTTCGAATAACAAAAGATTCGACTATAGGAAAAGGTAAGCCCTCGCACTGAAGAGAAGAAGAGGACGGAGAAAGAAAAAGAGTCTCTACCCGCGCTGGTGCGATTTAACTAGTTACTAAGACTAAATAACTAAATGACCATGGTAGGTTAATAATCTTTCGAGTGGAGGAATACTCGATGTATCCTCATCAACATAAATCAAGGGAAAATATCCCGAAGTCTCTCTATACGCTCTCCGCGAAGTATATATATATATATATATATATACCAGTACGGAGAATTTTTTGATCTTCTGTTGAGGCACTATCATAGGAAATTATTTGGGAAAAAGAAGTAAAGCGAAGGATAATGCAATTATTTCATAATTGATCCAATATTTCGTTTATTCTTCATAAACTTTTTCAAGGATTTCTATAACAAAATGAACCGGTCATAAAAGCAAACACAAACTGTACAATTTCTTACCGAAATAGTTAAGCACGTCGCCAAGATGTAATATAAGTAAGTGAAGTTAGACCCATGGTGTCCAAAACAGTAAAAGAGTTGTTAAGAAACACTTGAATACATCAAAAATTGAAGAAAACAAGTTAAAGATGTTAAGGCAGATTTGACGCCATTTTAGTTACTGAGTCACATGACCCGATACGCAAGGCATTGTGGTAATGCCAGTAACAAGAAGAAAACTTCCTACTTCTAACCCCGGGAAAATATGAAATGTTTGACATCCCGTGGATGTAAACAAGTAAAACTCCTACGAGGAGAAAAGTATAAAGTGTAAAAAAGTACATTTAGAAAATAATTTAAAGGAAGGTAGTAAAACAAGGATGGAGATAACCCACTAAATGTAAAAAATGGAAGAACCGCACCAAAAATTCACCTGACATTTTTAAAAGTTAACAAAAACGAGTAAATGTCATGTAAGCCTTCTGTATCGGTTCTGGCATTTAATACATTATGGAAGTGGTTAATGTAACACATTTCATAAAAAAATCTTTTTGAATCGTTGGGAAATCTATCCAACACCTTAGGGTTATCAAAATCCACAACATGATTAGTAGAAGCTACATGTGTAGCTAAGGTACATTTTTGAGGATTAACCCGGCAATCTGTTTATGTTGTGTGATCCTATTTCTAAGTTTTTGGATTGAACTTCCCACATATACTTGTTCACAAGAACAGTTTAACATGTAAATAGTGGGTCATTCCATGTCAAGTGGTCTAATTTTAAAAAAGTGCCCCGCGCGACCCTCACGGATTTGGCTGAAATTTTGTGTGGAGGACTCCCTATGCCCCAAACAAACTTTGGTAAAATTTTAGGTTCGCCGGCGGAATATTTGTGGAGCTATAGCCCTTTGTTTGACCCCATACTGGAACCCGCGACAGTACGACAGCGAGATTTCAACAACTTTGAGTTCCAATATCTCATTCACAAGCTTTTCAAAATGCACGAAATTTTGCCAACTTGTACAACTTTATGGGCTTTATTCAATGATGTTTATTAAACTTTTTATATGTTGCACCCAAAAAGTGTAAAGTGGTTCAAAGTTGGCCAAAAATTTTACGGTTCAGAAAAAAATGTAAAGTTTAGTTTTCTACAGCTATGGCTGTAGTTAAGCTACAGTTGTGATACTTTGCACATAGTGTCTCTGTATAACTCTCTTTTCAAATGTTTGGTTTTAACTTTCTAGCTGCTCTTGTTAGATTACAAATTTAGTGTAAAGTTTGCGATTTGTGTAAAGTAGCCCAAACTAGGGTATTTTCAAACCGATTTTGCGGAAAAGAGTCACCCAGAAACTTTTTGAAACCTACTCCATTAGAAAGAGCATATTTTAGACTCCCTAAAAAAGTTGGATAGATGTTTCAACGCAGACATATAAGGCCCTAAAATCAGGGTGCAAAACAGGGCGGCATTGCCACGCCGATGCTGAATTCTACAACATGCAATTTTCTATCTTTCAGATTGTTAGTTGTTTTTATACTACATACAGGTACTGCATAAGTACCCAAGTCTTACTGTCGTACCGATCTCATTGCATTGGCAACCTCCTATACCTAAAACACATTTCTATGGCAATCACCTATGACATAACCGCCATTTTTTCAGTTTTTTTTTTCTTCAAATTTTCCGCTTTATTAATGCCATACTTGTTAGCCTGAACAGTTATAGGTTGTCATATATTATTTCTAGGTTATTTTTCAGAGTCTCCTAAACTTTATATGCCCGTTGCACATTATCATTATATAATTTGATTCCAAAATGAGTGTTGACACATCGGTGGCACATTCCTCCTTCGCTTCCGAGTGCATTATTGGACAAAAATTGTCATCAAAGTGCCATAGTTTATAATTGCAAAAAAATCGGAGTCATTCTCATTGGCAGCTTATCAGCTGTGGTCACCACAGGACCGACCGTCATCATAAAGTACTTGTATAAAATACATTCTAGCAGCAGAGTAGAAATAACTTGGCCTAATATTTTCTAACAGAGATATTATTTATCATGACCGTGGAAACGTAACATGTAAGTATGAAAAAATTGTGACTTGAAAAACTTTTTTTCGTTTTATCAAAAAAACGTCTCAAATAAAAGTTATTAGTTATTGCATTTATAGCAACTTTTGTCAAATAAATTTTTTCGAAATATTTTTCTGTTGCTAAATATTCGCAAAAATCTTAAAATCGACACGAGGAAACTCCCATTTCTAGTCGACCGAATTTTACCAAAAGTTGATCAACTCGTGCCATTGATGTCAAAAGCTTAAATATGTAGTTTCATAAAAATCCTTTTAGCCGAATTTGCTCTGCACGTGTACACAGACAGACAGACGGACGGACAGACAGACAGACGGACGGACGGACGGACAGACCGACAGACACCATGCTAAAAATAGTCAAAACGTTATGTAGGGACCTCTTGAAAGATAAAGGAGAATTGCATGTTGTAGCATACAGCATCGGCGTGGCAATGACGCCCTGATTTACACCTGGTTTTAGGGCCTTATATGTCTGCGTTGAAACATCTATCCAACTTTTTTAGGGGGTCTAAAATATGCTCTTTCTAATGGAGTAGGTTTCAAAAAGTTTCTGGGTGACTCTTTTCCGCAAAATCGGTTTGAAAATACCCTATTTTTGGCTACTTTACACAAATCGCAAACTTTACACTAAATTTGTAAGCTAACAAGAGTAGCTAGAAAATTAAAACCAAACATTTGAAAAGAGAGTTATACAGAGACACTATGTGCAAAGTATCACGACTGTAGCTTAACTACAGCCATAGCTGTAGAAAACTAAACTTTACATTTTTTTCTGAACCGTAAAATTTTTGGCCAACTTTGAACCACTTTACACTTTTTGGGTGCAACATATAAAAAGTTTAATTAATATCATTGAATAAAGCCCATAAAGTTGTACAAGTTGGCAAAATTTCGTGCATTTTGAAATGCTTGTGAATGAGATATTGGAACTCAAAGTTGTTGAAATCTCGCTGTCGTACTGTCGCGGGTTCCAGTATGGGGTCAAACAAAGGGCTATAGCTCCACAAATATGCCGCCGGCGAACCTAAAATTTTACCAAAGTTTGTTTGGGACATAGGGAGCCCTCCACACAAAATTTCAGCTAAATCTGAAATGGTCGCGCGGGGAGCCCTAGACCACTTGACATGGAATGACCCTAGTGTTTTTAGTCGATAAGTGGTCAATCTTCTGTTTTAATTTTGTATTAATAACTGAAAGTTTCTTTAAGGGTTTATCGGCTATTACTAGGTTATCCAATCTAAGTACTCTTTTAATACTGTTAGACATATGACCCATGTAGGTTAATGCCCTATACTTAATAGGTTCGATAGAAGAGGTATCGGACCCATGTAATTCAGGATTCGTATTACGTGAACTGGGTTCATCTGTATTTATGTTGAATAAAAGTTTGTAAATTAAATGTTTGGGGTAAGAGTTTTCTATGAAAATTTTGGCAAGTTTAAGTAAGTTTTTATGTATTAGAGATTCGTCCGAAATTTTAATAACCCTATATTTCATGGTTTTTACCAGTGCAATTTTGTATTTTAAAGGATGAAAAGAGTGAAAATTAAGATAACGGCCAGAAAAAGTTTTTTTAGTGTACCAATCGAACCTAAGTACGTTTTGAGGATCTCTAAATGCATAGGTGTCTAAAAACGGAACCCCTTTTTTAAGAACATCTTCTTTTTCTACAGTGAACTATAAAGAAGGGTGGTATTGGTTAAATATGTTTAATGTAACATCTACCTTATCTTCAGGGACTGCTAAAAGTAGATCATCTACATATTTTTTAATGAAAGGGATTTCAAAATCAAGTTTTTCAGTCACCTTTTTAAGTAGAGTATCCATAACGAATTGTGATAAGATTGGACTCAAGGCTGAACCCATAGGTAGCCCTTTGTTTTGCAAGAAAAATTTATTGTCGTAAACAAAATAGCAGGAACGATACACAGTTTCCATGATCTCGATGAATTTCGATTTACTAATTTTAGTAACTTTTTTAATCTTTGGCATTAAACATTTTTAGTGGGATGCATGGGCTTGTTTCCTATTTTTACATAATTCTTTTATGTCTGGCTTTATAGAGGACAGTTGAATCCTCATACCAGCTTCTGCATCGAGTCTGTTGCGGTATTTTGTTTTTGTTGCAGCATACGAAGAAAATCCAGATTCGCACAGATAAGTCGTAGCGAAAGGAAGAAGTATTTTAACAGCTTTCATTGATAAATCTGCATATTCTTCTCTCAAAGTGCACCAAAATTCTGGCAAAGATAGTTTTTCAAATATGGCCTGTAGTGAGGAATCTGAAATCATGTCAATGAAAATTTCGTACTCCTTAGCTGTGAATGTTTCTGGTCTTTTCTGAACTATGAATGGGTTTCTAATCCATGTAAAATTTTTATTAAGCTTTTCATTCTCTTCATCTGGAAAATATTGTTTGACCGAGTTTAAAATATCTTCCAAATGTTGACAAATTTCATCACACAACATAATAAGGTCACTTGCATCCATGTCTCCATTAATTTCATCGCAGAAATCTTTAAATATTGTGAAGCTATCTAGTTCACGAGAGCAATCATCAGTCCGATCTCAACAGTCAAACTCAACTAGTCTTTCTGGACCGGAGCATTTTGCGTTGCAACAAAAACTCAAATCGTAAAAACTATTTGAACAATTGAAAAACTTACTTACTGTTTTTATCGAATAGGCGAGTGCACTATATTGAGTTAACCGTTACATATTTTTTTAGTTCATTAATTAAATAAATCTAAACTTTTCAGAGCAACAAATTAACTTTATGTAAATTAATAATAATTATAATTTTTTGTTAATATATATTATTTTTTAGCGGATTTATATTTATAATTCACGGAGCCCTTTGAGGTAGCTCGCGGAACCCCAGGGCTCCGCGGAGCACACTTTGAGAACCGCTGATCTAGAGGATTTATAATTTTTATTAAATATTAATTTATCCGAACCTTTAATTGTCAACTGAGTTCAGTTTAAATAAATGTTGAAGCCTAATTAATATTTATTTTTAATTTTATTTTATCATCGTAGAGTAGTCAAAATAGTGTTAAATCTTAAATCGAATTAAAAAAATTAATCAAAAATATATTTAGCGAGTAACGGGGTACAAGAAATATATTTAGATATAAATTATGAAATATCCGAACATATAGCTGTCAGGGCTCGTACAACACGTGATCATGAATGATAGTTAAAACCTAACGGTCAAATATTACACAAAATAGGTTAACAAAATCTAGGCTTAAACAATCATTTATAATCCAAAATGATCCCTAAACATACATGTACCACGTACGTTAACTAAACTCCCAAAGGTTCGTTACTAATTCAAAATATTTATCAAACTGTAGGGTTAAATCGTTTGCGAACAACGAATACTATCGACAACAAGTATGTAACACTAAAAACAATGTTAAAATTCTAATAATAGATAAGAACATTATGTAAGCGGACTCTCAAATAAAATATAAACACCCTAATCGTTCGAAGTGCACAAAGAAACGCTTATAATTCTAAACATGGTTGATATCGTGTGTATACGGATAGTGAAATCAGTTACGTAACTCTATTACGATATTTCGACATGGTACAAACAAAAGGTTATACATGCGTAACTGGATTCCACCAAAATACATGTACACACGTTAGCAATAACCAGTGGCGCAGACAAGGGGGGGGGGGGGCTTGAAATTAAAAGAAAATGCTCATTTACATGTTATTTTTAGGTTTTCGTAGGTATAATCAAGAAATCCTTATTCCGTCACATGAGTCTGTTCGTTCGGTACAAATTGTGGACAAGCGGCTGATTTAGAGAACTGAACATAAGTAAGAGAAATATTGAGACTTCAAAAATATATCCCACGAAAAATAATAATAAATATGTATTTATCGAAGAAAAAATCAAGTGAAAGTTTTTGATACAGGGATTAACAATTACATTTTTTTATGAACAAATAATGGAATTATTATTTGATGTAAACATCAATATCCAACAGCAGGGGTGTCGAACTGATTTGGGTCCCAGTCTATTTTACATACAAAATTATAAGCAATGACGGAACTTTAAATATCCCGAAGGGTTTCTTGACATTTTTTTATAAACAGAAAACGGGACGAGAGTATATTTTACATTTTTAAATATATTTTTCCCCTAAATAAGCTCAAGTTATTTTGATTACCGCTTCAGGGACCATAAAAAATAAGGTTCAGGGCAGTATGCGGCCCGCGTGCCCTCGAAATTTGATTCGGCCCTCCCCAATCCTGGCTGCGCTACTGGCAATAACATTTGGTATCCTTATCTTTAACAGTACGCTTTTCACAAAACAACTCAAACTCAACATCAACATAATACATTGTCTTTCAAGCCACACAGATTTTGAAATCACTACGACAGCTTGGCTTGGAAGGTTATTCCTGGAAGGTGACTACGTCAGGACCGGAATTAGGTTCTTAAATAGCAGAAATAGGTGATATTCGTCCAAATTGTTCTAGAACTGCCTAATTTTCAACGGTGCTTTTAGGTTAAGTACACCCAATTTTCACGAAATATCCGAAAACGGCTACTTTCAGAATAACATCGTTACAAGTAGTGGATTCCATAATACAGACGTCAACAAAACGTTTTCCACCCACGCAATAAAGGATAATCGTCTGATTATCCTTTTTCTAACAAAACTAATGTAATTGGAACATCACACAACAGTATTTGTGTGCAAATTCGTTGTAATTTTGATGAAATTAGCACATATTCAAAGGATGATAACAGATACTGTTTTATACGTCCAGGTCAGACGTAAAAAGAATTTCAAATGGCTTCCCATAAACAAAGTAGAGTTAAATTCGCGATTTAAACGAAAAATATATAGTTCCAAATTTTGCCGAAATACAATTTATTTATAATCTGTCTCAATTTGTAATACGAAACTATGGTCTATTTCAAAGTAGAAAAAAGTAGATAGCGCTGCGAACCGAGTACGATTTACACTGATCAAATACAGTATAGCGGGAAATTTAAAATAAGTTACAACTAGGGCATGGGCGTAGCAACTGGGTTAGCAAGTGATTTTTTTTAATATAAAAAAGGTTAATGAGATATTGAAATAAACAAGGCAGATAATACACTTACGTTATTTATGCGACATAAATTCAGTTTAATGGGAAATTTGAAAAAGTTAAAAAAATATTAATTTTAAAAATTATGTACTATATATAAAAAGAGAGATTTGGCTAAAAGAGTTTAAACAAAACAATAAAACAAACAATATACTTTCAGAGCTAAAGTTTCTTATTTAAATAATTATTGTAAATAAAAATTAAAAATATATGTATATATGAAGGTCTAATAATTATATCAATAACTTCTTCTTTGGGCACAATCAGCTGGGCTGTCTTTTGGCCTCACATTAGTCCTCTCTCTTGATCTGTTAAATGTCAAGTGTCAAAAAATATTTATATGTCAGATAACCTAAAAAATATATAACTGCGTAAAACCAAATTACATGGAAAATTTTCTCCATAAAATTTACGCCAAGAATATAAATAAAAGTCTAAATATGTAAATAATAATCAAATATATGAGAAAAATTAAATAATATAAATAATATATATTTCCAATGTACGACACTGAACATCTGTCAACTTGGGCTAAAAACAATATTTTTACAGTGTAATAGGGATGACGATTTAAACCAATCCGAAGCAAGGACAAACAGCTCCTATCTTCTTACACACATTTTTCTACTTTGAAATAGACCATAGATCTGGTTACTTTAGTGACTGTTGTGGTGTAAATAGACTTTTGTAGAATCATGTAAAGTCTGTTCCAAATGGTTAGGCGGAACTAGATTTTGCAGTCTAGTTACTTTCATCGTTTAAATCGTGCTTTTCGGCCGTTTTGTTTAAGCTTTGTAAATCATACTTACAATAAACATTTTTTTGTTAAGGTTAATATCATTTTAAAATGTCATTTTCTTGATATTTTGATTTTTTCTGTCTTTCTTAATACAAATTTCCCATTTATTTATTTATTTTTTTATTAAAATATGTAAAAAAATAATTTAAAGTCATTCGTTTCCATGGTTTCATTGTTGGAATTTTAAATTTTGACATTCCAACGTAAAAAATGAAATTACCCAAGCAAGGTCCCTTCTCGTGACAACCTAAAAGAACGAAATTCCCATTTAGTTCCGCCTAACCGTTTGAAACAGACTGTAAACTTGTAAATCTGGCTTTTAAAAGTATGGTTAAGTTTCATCATATTGAGGTTATTACTAAATTGACATGTCAAAATTGTGATTGACATGTCAAATATTTTGAATGTACAGTCTGTTCCAAACGGTTAAGCGGAACTAAATGGGAATTTAGTTCTTTTAGGTTGTCACGAGAAGGGACCTTGCTTGAGTTATTTCATTGTTCATGTTGGAATGTCAAAATTTTAAATTCCAACAATGAAACCATAGACACGAATGACATATGTCAAAAATAAATATTTTTTTTAGATATTTTAATGACAAAAAAAATAAATAAATGTGATATTTGTATTAAGAATGACACAAAAAATCAAAATATAAAGAAAATGACATTTTAAAATGATATTAACCTTAACCAAAAAATGTTTATTGTAAGTATGATTTACAAAGCTTAAACAAAATGGCCGAAAGGCACGATTTAAACGATGAAAGTAACTAGATTGCAAAATCTAGTTCCGCTTAAGCGTTTGGAACAGACTGTATATATTAATATTTATTTCATCAAACTTTCGATTATTACTCGTATAACAGTAAAAAAATATTACGATTATCAATGAAATATCGTGATAAAATATAATAAACAAAAATACATATTATATAATAATAATTTATCATAGCTTCTTTTTAGTTTTGTTCCATTTTTTTCTAAAAGTTTACCATAACGTTATATATGTGTTTTTTTTGTATATTTATCTAATTGTTGTCTCTTATGCATATTTTCTGATGTTATTTTCTTATTTTGGTTGTATGAAAATACTTTTCAATTAAAAAAATAAATTGCCATATAATTTAATGTCAAATATGAATTGTCAAATGTTTTGAAAGGTGCCATTTCAGCAGTACCACCCTAAGATGATATTTTAAATAGACAACATAAAAAATGAAATTTTCCTCTTAGTTTCATATTAAACGTAAATTAATATAAAATAAATTACGTATAAGCTGTTCACTTTTGTAAGAACACACTATGGTCTATTTCAAAGTAGAAAAAAGTAGATAGCGCTGCGAACCGAGTACGATTTACACTGATCAAATACAGTATAGCGGGAAATTTAAAATAAGTTACAACTAGGACATGGGCGTAGCAACTGGGTTAGGAAGTGATTTTTTTTTAATATAAAAAAGGTTAATAAGATATTGAAATAAACAAGGTAGATAATACACTTACGTTATTTATACGACATAAATTCAGTTTGGTCAACTGACAATAACTGAAGCGCCTCTAGTGAGATTTTGAGAAACTAAAGGTTGTAGGATAGACGAGTTTATGACAAGCATGGGAATATGTTCTTAGAAGTGGAAAGACAGTTAAAGACCATTTTAGAGTGTGTTCCCGTGTGTTTCAATAAATATCACATGAAGATACCATTGAACCTGTCAAAAATATCCTACCAAATTCAGCCATGATGTGAATGCAGTAGCGCCTCTATCGGTAGTGTCAGATGCCATTAATGGGAAATTTGAAAAAATTAAACAAATATTAATTTTAAAAATTATGTACTATATATAAAAAGAGAGATTTGGCTAAAAGAGTTTGAACAAAGCAATAAAACAAACAATATATCTTCAGAGCTAAAGTTTCTTATGTAAATAATTATTGTAAATACAAATTAAAAATATATGTATATATGAAAGTCTAAAAATTATATCAATAACTTCTTCTTTGGGCACAATCAGCTGGGCTGTCTTTTGGCCTCACATTAGTCCTCTCTCTTGATCTGTAAATTTTCAAGTGTCAAAAAATATTTATATGTCAGATAACCTAAAAAATATATAACTGCCTAAACACAAATTACATGGAGAATTTTCTCCATAAAATCTACGCCAAGAATATAAATAAAAGTCGAAATATGTAAATAATAACAAAATATATGAGAAAAATTAAATAATATAAATAATATATATTTCCAATGTACGACACTGAACATCTGTCAACTTGGACTAAAAACAATATTTTTACAGTGTAATAGGGATGACGATCTACACCAATCCGAAGCAAGGACAAACAGCTCCTATCTTCTTACACACATTTTTCTACTTTGAAATAGACCATAGATCTGGTTATTTTGGTTACGTTTATGGTGTGTTACTGACTTTAAATGTCAATTAAAAATATTCCTTACGCTGTAAAACCGACTTTAGGTTGATAAGGTTATGATCATTATAATTAAGATATCATTTTTCATTATGACATATGTCAAATGCATCGACATTTTAAAAAAGTGACATTTTTTAATACCAACATGACATACAGCTTGAAAGGTGCAAACTATTGAAAACAAAATTCCCTCTTAGTTTGTTCTTACAAAAGTGTTCTGTTAAAATTAAAGTCTGTTCCAAACGGTTAGGCGGAACTAGATTTTGCCATCTAGTTACTTTCAACGTTTAAATCATGCTTTTCGGCCGTTTTGTTTAAGCTTTGTAAATCATACAGTCTGTTCCAAACGGTTAAGCGGAACTAAATGGGATTTTCGTTCTTTTAGGTTGTCACGAGAAGGGACCTTGCTGGGGTTATTTCATTTTTCACGTTGGAATGTCAAAATTTAAAATTCCAACAATGAAACCATAGAAACGAATGACATGTCAAAATTAAATTATTTTTTTTTACTAATTTTAATGACAAAAAAATAAATAAATGGGAAATTTGTATTAAGAATGCACAAAATATCAAAATATAAAGAAAATGACATTTTAAAATGATATTAACCTTAACCAAAAAAATGTTTATTTTAAGTATGATTTACAAAGCTTAAACAAAACGACCGAAAAGCACGATTTAAGCGATGAAAGTAACTAGATTGCAAAATCTAGTTCCGCTTATCCGTTTGGAACAGACTGTACTTGCAACAAACATTTTTTGGTTAAGGTTAATATCATTTTAAAATGTAATTTTCTTTATATTTTGATTTTTTGTGTTATTCTTAATTCAAATTTCCCATTTATTTATTTTCTTGTCATTAAAATACGTAAAAAAAATAATTTAATTTTGACATATGTCATTCGTTTCCATGGTTTCATTGTTGGAATTTTCAATTTTTATATTCCAACGTGAAAAATGAAATAACCCAAGCAAGATCCCTTTTAGTGACAACCTAAAAGAACGAAATTCCCATTTAGTTCCGCCTAACAGTTTGAAACAGACTGTATAACATTATACTCAAAATTTATACCATTTAAATAAACTAATAGTTCATCAAAATGTTTTCGTGTGTGTGTGTGAGTGTGTGTGTGCGTACTTGCGTGCGAGCGTGCGGGCTTTCGTGCGTGCGGGCTTGCGTGCGTGCGTGTGCGTGTGCACGTGATGCGTGTGCGTGTGCGAGTGCGTGTGGGTGCGCGTGCGTGCGTGCGTTTATGTGTGTGAGTGTGTGGGCGCGCGTGTGTGCGTTTAAAAAAATAATAATAACTGAAGCCAGGTTTACAAGTTCACATGTTTCCATAAAAGTCTATTTACACCACAACAATCACCAAAGTAACCAGATCTAGTTTCGTATTAAAAAATGAGACAGATTATATAAGCAGTTCACTTTTGTAAGAACAAACAATGGTCTATTTCAAATTAAAAAAAAAGTAGATAGCGCTGCGAACCGAGTACGAATTACACTGGACAAATACAGTATAGCGGGAAATTTAAAATAAGTTACAACTAGGGCATGAGCGTAGTAACTGGGTTAGCAAGGGATTTTTTTATTTAAATTTAAAAAAGGTTAATAAGATATTGAAATAAACAAGGCAGATAATACACTTACGTTATTTATACGACATAAATTTTGTAATCATGTAACAGATTTGATCAATGAACATCCGAATGATTTATTTATCGTTGTTGGTGATTTTAACCTTCCTGGGTTAAAATTGTCTGCGAAAGACGATAGTTACATTCCACGTAAAACGATAAATGATGATAAGTCGGACTATTTCATTGATATGTTTAATATGTGCTCTATGACAGCGTTTCTCAACGGGGGGGGGGCGGCCCCCTGGGGGGTCGTGGGCGCTTCTTTGGGGGGCCGCGAAGTCATACAAGATCGAAATGGAAAGCATTTTGAATACTTGTAAATAAAAATACTTTCAAGTCATAGAAACTGAATTTATTGCGTTCCAACCAAATAAGAAGAGATACACGGTACCAAGTGTTTCCTTAAATGGTCTAAGTGTAAAAAGAGTCCATTCTGTGTGTTATCTTGGCCATATCATTTCAGATGATCTGAGTGATACGGCTGATATTGACAGACAGTGTCGCTCCATATGTGTTAAGGCTAATATGTTGAACCATAGATTCTCTAGATGCAGTTCTGATGTACGCAAATACCTTTTCAACACGTTTTGCGGCAGTTTTTATACCTCTGCGCTTTGGGTTAATACAACCAAAAGTACTTTACGGAAATTTGTTATTTGCTACAACAATGCATTTAGAGTTATCTATGGATTACCTAAATATTGCAGTGCAAGTGACATGTTTGTCATGAATGTTGTTAACACCTGTATGACTGTACTTAGGAAATATGTGTATAGTTTGCGTAATAGATTACTGATGTCTCGCAACAAGTTTATTCGGCAGTGTCTACGCTGTGATAATACATATCATACTTGCTGGTCTGCACAACTTATTCATTCCTAAATCTATTACTACAAGGTGTCTCAAAAGAAATTTTATATTTATATAGCTTACTGCGTGAACGCAACGTATCCGAGGGGCGCGGGGGTTATGTCAATCGGTAGCCTGGCTCTTGGGAATTTTGTCGCTATGGAGCGTTTCTCGGGAGCAGACCGCGCGTTATGCGTGTGAGAGTTTTACAAAAACGGTGATTCGGCGACTGTAGCGCGTAGAAAATTCTGCAGTATTCGAGGTTTTCGCCACTTAAATGATGCGCCAAGCATTCCTCTCATTCGACATTGGGTTAAAAAGTTTGAAGAGACTGGTAAAACGCTGGATAAATCAAAATCCGGGCGACCTAGGTCATCAAGAACGGTAGAAAACGTGGAGAATGTTAATCAGTCTGTTCGTGACGACCCGAACCTTTTAATTCGGAAGCGCGCAAGTGCTTTAAATGTGCATAGATCATCATTACATCGCATTATGCACAAAGACCTAAAGCTGCACCCCTACAAAATTCAATTGGTGCAAGAATTAAAGCCCCAAGATGCCAGTCAGAGGCTTAATTTCGTAAATCAGGTGATTGAGCGATTTTCAACGTTTACCAACATTTTGTTTTCGGATGAAGCTCATTTTCATCTTAATGGCCACGTAAATAAGCAGAACTGCCGCTACTGGAGTGCAACGAATCCGAAACGCAAACATCAGAAACCCCTACATTCGCCTAAAGTGACCGTATGGGCTGCGATGTCGGCGCGAGGAATTATCGGCCCTTACTTTTTTGAAGACGAAAGGGGGCGTGCAGTTACAGTGAATTCATAGCGTTATGTGGAGGTGTTAGACAACTTCTTGGTACCTGAACTGCAAAACTTTCCTGGCTATAACCAAAGAACATGGTTCCAACAGGACGGAGCAACTACACACACGTCCAATATGTCTCTGCCACGTGTTCGTCAAATTTTCTCAGGCAAATTGATCTCCCGGAGAGGTGACATAAATTGGCCTCCACGCAGTCCAGATTTAACCTCTATGGACTTTTTCCTATGGGGTTATCTTAAATCTAAAGTTTAGGCCAATAAACCTACTTCACTGGCGCATTTGAAAGAAAATATCCGTCACGAAATGGCAGCCATCCCTGAGTCCACCTGCCGAGACGTCATAAGTAATTTTACTGTTCGATTAAATGAGTGCCGAGAACGAGAGGGTCTACATTTAGACGATATTATTTTTAAGAAATAAATCCCCAAAAAGTGTATTTTAATAATTAATAAACATTTTTTCTATATACGGCTTACTTTTTTTTTAATCGATCCACTAAATATAAAATTTCTTTTGAGACACTTTGTATAACTTGTAACCAGTGCCGCAACAACATAAATTGGCGCCTGGTGCGTAAAATTATTTGGCGATTATATTAACAAACTATGTAACAAATCTTTTAATAAACTCAAAAATCATGATAATCAACTAATATAAAAAGGGACAAAATATAAACTCTAGGTCAATAAAACACAAAATGAAAAAGACCTAGAATGAAACACAAAAGGGCTAAAGAAATATTATATTAAATAATTGAATAACAAAATAAATAAATATATATATATATATATATATATATATATATATATATATATATATATTTAGTGACAAAAAAAGGGATATTTGAACAAAAAATAATAAAAATTTAGGTATTTTAATAATATATTATATAATCACTTTAACGGAATGGAAAATTAAATAAATTGAACTTTTCTGGCTTTTAACTGTGAAAATTCGTTAATTAAGTCTTCATAATTTAATGACTGCGCTGTAGTATTTTCTATTGATATTAAAGCTAAATTTTACAAGCTCTTGGCACATTGTAGAACGCAAATAATTTTTTATTAACTTTAATTTACTAAAACTGCGTTAATTCGAAGCAACAGTTACAGGGAGCGTTACAAATATGCGCAGTGCAATGCCAATATTAAGGTAGACATCTATTAAATCGTAAGTGTGGATCACTTCTAATAATTGCATTGCAGTGGCAGTTGTACAGTCATCAATTAATGATCTTGCCTGCCATTTGAAACTTTCGATTATGAAATCAAATTTGTGTTGATTATAGTTTATTAATATAACAGATAATAATAAAAAAAAATTAAATTTGGCCATTCGGCGCCCCTATAAATCCGGCGCCTGGTGCGGCGGCACCTGTCGCACCACCCTTGTTGCGGCACTGCTTGTAACATATGTTTCCTAGCACGTGTGAGTTCATAATTGTTCAGACCTGAACTCGGATTGTTTTGTATTATACGTATTTATTTTATTCTTGTTAAATTGTTTGTTTCATGTGATATCTTTGTACAAATGTGTTTTTGTTTTATTTTCTTTTTTATGTATAACATTTTTTTGGCCTTCGGGCTGTTGAATAAATGAATAAATAAAAATAAAATAAAAATAGGGAATATAATTTTTCGTCAACCATAAAAGATATTTAAAAAAAAATTTCTTTTAAAAAATTCTATCCAAGGTTAATATACCTTACCATTTAAAAAATTGTCCTTGATATCCTGTACAGGTTAATTTCGGAGAATTTCAATAAGTACTACCATTCAATTCTTTGGATAAGATTTGGTCATCAAACATTTTTCCCAATTAGCTCGCATATCACCTTTTTTACCGTGCCGTCTTGCAAACATCATTTTATAAAACATACTGATGTAAATATTTATTTATCCCGTCTGTTAATGAAAAGAACTGAACTTTTAAAAACCACATTTTTTCATCGCGTTGTTTACAAGTGTTTTTGTGTCGAGCTTGCTTTTATTTCTAAGTTTTTGAGTATTTCTACAAATATATAATCGTGTTATAAGCGTTTAAACTACGGCACAGACACAATAAAAACGCTGACGCCACGGTGCACCCTGTATATATATATATGTATATATAGGGGGGCCGCAGACAATGTTTAAATAATTTTGGGGGGTCCCATGCCAGAAAAGGTTGAGAAACGTTGCTCTATGGTACAACATTTTAGTATAAGCAACTCTTCTGGTAATGTTCTAGACTTAATACTAACTAACGATAACATAGTAACAAATATCTTTAGATCTTGTTTTCCTCTAGTGCCAGAGGACAAGCACCATCCAAGTATCGAGTTTACTGTAAATGTTACAACAAAAATTTCACATTTCAAACATTACTTTGTGCGTAATTTTAAACAAATGAACACGGAACTTATCTGCCAAAAACTAGACAGAATTCATTGGAGATCTGAGTTTTCAAATTGTGATACTGAAACGACAGTAACAAGATTTTACAAAATTTTAAATATAGTAATTACTCAGAATGTCCCTCTCAAAAAAATTAGGCGAAGTAATGGTTGGTTTATATACGGAACAAGAATAAGGAATAGGAAATAAGAATAGTACACAAGAATAAAAAATATTAAACCGTTTATATAGGACATAACATTTCGTCGCTGCGCCTGCGTACTTGCGTTGGCCTGTGGTTAACATTTGTCACTTGAAAGGTTCTGATTCATAAAACCTTTTAAAAAATTTCGTTTATTACCGTTAAACACATTTTATTGTTGTTTACAACCCTCTGATCACAACTGAAAAACATCTGCTGACCAAACTTTCGTGTCTTATTCTTGAAATAAGAATAAAAATGTTGAATGTTACCAACTATTCTTATGTTTAAGTTAAATTTCATTCTTACATAAACCGATATACGGCGCAGCCATGTTTTAACATCTTGTGCACTATTCTTATTTCCTATTCCTTATTCTTGTTCCGTATATAAACCAAGCATAAATTTCCATCGTGGTACTCGCCACCTACAATCAAATGCATAAAAGAAAAATTAAAGGCGCATAAGACATGGGTAAAATTTACAATTTACAAAATTTACAATTGTAAGAGAGGAACTGAAAAGGGATAAGATGAAGGTGGGTACAGGAAGGTGGGCGGTTAAGTACGAGGAGAAAGTAAGAATAGAAACAGACAAAAGAATAATGAGGGAATGCTGGGAGGAAAGAGCCAGAGAGGAACAGAAAGGAAGATGGTACGCATGGGGGGAGATAAGAAAGGAGTATTACTGGAGATGCGGAGTGGATGTGGCAGAGGTGGAAAGGAGAAGAAAAGACGGGATAAGCGTGATTGAGGAGTTGTGGAGGAGGGATAAGGAAGTGGGGGAGCAAGAAAGGACAGTCAGAATAAACAAATCAAGGAGCGCAGGGAGATATAAGGAGGTCAGAACTATAGGGGTACGAAACTATTTGAAGGGAGAAAGAGGAAGGTCAGGAGGTAGAGTTAGGAGGATTGCGAGGCTAAGATGCGGGAATGAAGAAAGAGGAAATGGATACTGGAGGAAACAGGAGGATAAGATGTGTAGGATGTGCGGGGAGGAGGAAGAAGATATAGAGCAACTCGCGAAGAGGTGTAGAGAGATGACAGTGTGGTCGGGGAGCACACTAGACCTGTTGCACGAAGATGGAAGGGGGAGAGGTGGGCGAAGGAATTAGAGGCAAGAAGGATTGAGGTCGGGGAAGGATAACAGGAAGGGGTAAAAGAAGGAAGGAAGAGGCCCGGTGGGAGGCAGAAGGCGAGAAATGGAAGGAAGGAAGGGGGCTGAGGTCACCTGGAAATGGGGAGGAAGGAAGGGAGATAGGAGGAGGGGTGAAGAGAATGGAATAAAATAAATTAAAGATGGGCGAGAGAACTGGAAGCAAGAAGGAAGAAGATTGGAGAGGGAAACTAGAATGAGAATAGGAAGAAAGAGAGGGACACTGGAGCAAGAAGGAAGAAATGAGAGAAAATGTAATACAAGGTGTCTCAAAAGAAATTTTATATTTATTTAGCTTACTGCGTGAACGCAACGTATCCGAGGGGCGCGGGGGTTATGTCAATCGGTAGCCTGGCTCTTGGGAATTTTGTCGCTATGGAGCGTTTCTCGGGAGCAGACCGCGCGTTATGCGTGCGAGAGTTTTACAAAAACGGTGATTCGGCGACTGCAGCGCGTAGAAAATTCTGCAGTATTCGAGGTTTTCGCCACTTAAATGATGCGCCAAGCATTCCTCTCATTCGACATTGGGTTAAAAAGTTTGAAGAGACTGGTACAACGCTGGATAAATCAAAATCCGGGCGACCTAGGTCATCAAGAACGGTAGAAAACGTGGAGAATGTTAATCAGTCTGTTCGTGACGACCCGAACCTTTCAATTCGGAAGCGCGCAAGTGCTTTAAATGTTCATAGATCATCATTACATCGCATTATGCACAAAGACCTAAAGCTACACCCGTACAAAATTCAATTGGTGCAAGAATTAAAGCCCCAAGATGCCAGTCAGAGGCTTAATTTCGTAAATCAGGTGATTGAGCGATTTTCAACGTTTACCAACATTTTGTTTTCGGATGAAGCTCATTTTCATCTCAATGGCCACGTAAATAAGCAGAACTGCCGCTACTGGAGTACAACGAATCCGAAACGCAAACATTCGAAACCCCTACATTCGCGTAAAGTGACCGTATGGGCTGCGATGTCGGCGCGAGGAATTATCGGCCCTTACTTTTTTGAAGACGAAAGGGGGCGTGCAGTTACAGTGAATTCAGAGCGTTATGTGGAGATGTTAGACAACTTCTTGGTACCTGAACTGCAAAACTTTCTTGGCTATAACCAAAGAACATGGTTCCAACAGGACGCAGCAACTTCACACACGTCCAATATGTCTCCGCCACGTGTTCGTGAAATTTTCTCAGGCAAATTGATCTCCCGGAGAGGTGACATAAATTGGCCTTCACGCAGTCCAGATTTAACCCCTATGGACTTTTTCCTATGGGGTTATCTTAAATCTAAAGTTTACGCCAATAAACCGACTTCATTGGCGCATTTGAAAGAAAATATCCGTCACGAAATGGCAGCCATCCCTGAGTCCACCTGCCGAGACGTCATAAGTAATTTTACTGTTCGATTAAATGAGTGCCGAGAACGCGAGGGTCTACATTTAGACGATATTATTTTTAAGAAATAAATCCCCAAAAAGTGTATTTTAATAATTAATAAACATTTTTTCTATATACGGCTTACTTTTTTTTTAATCGATCCACTAAATATAAAATTTATTTTGAGACACCTTGTATATTGTAAATTAAATTGTATGTTATGTAATTTGGATTGTTTTGTATTGTTTTGGTTATTTTATTTATTTTATTTCTATTTGTAATGGTTAATGCCCTGAACGCCACAAGGCCTAGGGAGAAATAAAGAATATTACATGGAAAAAATTTAGCAACAGATCTGACTATCTAACGTTCACTGTTCTAAGAGCTAGGTCTAAACCACTCATCACTGTCGACTTCGAAAAATATATTACAAATATTGAGAATGATATTACAGTAAACTCTAATAGTCCAGTCACCAGCCATTTTCCCGGGCAATTTTGAGAATCAACACCGATTTTGATGAAAATTTGGGAATAAGTTCTACTTACCCTCTTTTTCAAAATATACCCTGCGCCGAAGTGTGCTTTTGCTCTAGGGGTGAAAGCCACCCTTTCTAGGGGGTGAAATTTTTTTTAATCAATATAACCCAAGGAATCTATAGATTGGTCAATTTTAAGCAACTTTTGTTCTATAAAGTTTTTTTGTAAAGTTGAAACTTACTGAGTTATTAATATTTGAAACTATGCATTTTTCATCGAAAAAACGCATGTTTTTCAATCATTTTTCACGAATAACTATTAAAGTTTTCATTTTGTCGAAAAAGTTGTAAGAAACAAAAATGTAGCTAATTAAAAAACAAAGAGATTAGTTTTTGAAAAACTTCTGAAAACCCAATATGGACTGAGTTATTGCTCGTTGAAGGGTGCTTATTTTTCGAGAACCACAAGAATCAAAACTTTGAACCTTAAATAACTTGAAAACATTGCAATTTTCGGGAAAAACTCAAGAGACCTTTTTTGAAGTACATAAAAAAACCTTTAAAATGAGCACTAATAAAAGTATTTTGCATAAGAATTGACTAACTTATAACTAAAATAAAGTCACTTCTTCTTGTTTTTTTTTTTTAATGCAAAGATTATACCCCCACCGTTACCACCCAAATTGAAATTAATCATAACCCATTGGCAGTTAACTTTATTTAAGTATTATTGACATCATGCAGGTGGTTTGATCGGTTTAGAATGCTTGTTTTAGAAAAAATAATTGATTAAATTGAAAATAGCATCTTCGTAATTTTTCAAAAAAAAAAATGCATTTTTTTTAACTATACAAAAAATATACATGATATGAAAAAATATTTCGAACAAAAGTTGTAGAATTTGTTTCACTGAAAATTTTGATTTTGTTTTTTTTTTTATGTAAAAATTGAAGGAGATACGGTGGTTCAAAGTTTGCAGTAACGTACCATTTATATCTTATTTTCGCCAATTTAACCCTCCCCCTTTCAAAACGAAGGGTTGAAATTTTTTTTAACCAAGCTGAAGTCAAAGCTCTTTGTATTTCCTACAAAATGGTTTTTTTAAAAAGTTTATAGCTTAAAAAATGAGGGAGTTATAGTCAAAAAACCAAGTGCGTGTTGAAGCCTCGTGTTGTTCAAGAAATCAAGAGATTTACAGATAATTAATTTAAACCGAATTTTAACAAAATATACGAAAAAATCTACGATTTTTAATTTTTTTTTGCAATGAAGGCTAGTTTTTACCCCCAAAAATTAAAAAGACCAGTTCATTTATTGTTCAAAAATGTCAAGAGATTCGCAAATAATCGATTTAAACTCAATTTTAACTAAATACATGCTAAAAACTATGATTTAAATTTTTTTTTTGCAATTAGGGGTAGTTTTCACCCTTAAAAAATTGAAGTCCCATTCGCGTGTTGTTCAAGAAAGTCAAGAGATTTACCGATAATCAATTTAAACCGAATTTTAACAAAATATACGCAAAAATCTACTATTTTTAGTTTTTTTTTTTCGCAATAAAGGGTAGTTTTCACCCCTAAAAATTAAAAAGACCAGTTCATTTACTATTCAAAAATGTCAAGAGATTCGCAAATAATCGATTTAAACGCAATTTTAACTAAATACATGCTAAAAACTAAGATTTAAATTTTTTTTGCAATTAGGGGTAGTTTTCACCCCTAAAAAATTTAAGCCCCATTCGCGTGTTGTTCAAGAAAGTCAAGAGATTTACCGATAATCAATTTAAACCGAATTTTAACAAAATATACGCAAAAATCTACGATTTTTAATTTTTTTTCGCAATAAAGGGTAGTTTTCACTCCTAAAAATTAAAAAGACCAGTTCATTTACTGTTTAAAAATGTCAAGAGATTCGCAAATAATCGATTTAAACGCAATTTTAACTAAATACATGCTAAAAACTATAATTTAAAATTTTTTTGCAATAAGGGGTAGTTTTCACCCCTAAAAAATAAAAAGCACACTTCGGCGCAGGATAGATTTTGAAGAAGAGGGTAATTAGAGCTTATTCCCAAATTTTCATCAAAATCGGTGTTGATTCTCAAAATTTCCCAGTTTTACCGTTTTTAACCGCTGGTGACTGGACTATAATTTTTGGAATTTTGTATCACAGAGAATAAACAACCGTTCTTTGCCAAACGTTTTAAAAAATGATAATAGGGAGGCAACAAACGGTCAACAAATTTGCAACATGTTCAATGATTATTTTAATTCAGTTTATGATCAAAGTTCATCTAACATGTCAGCGAATAGTTTCACAGTAATCCCTTCAACTAATGTGTCAATAGGGAATTTGTCTGTAGTAGAGGAGGATATAAGAACTGCTCTGCTTGATTTAGATATAAAAAAAGGTGCCGGCCCTGATCAATTACCGCCAGTATTTTTAAAACAGGTGGGAGAGAGTCTTGTATTACCTTTATTCATAATTTTTAACAAATCTTTACATGAGAAGACGTTTCCCAATACCTGGAAAGAAGCTTATGTCGTGCCTATCTTTAAATCTGGAAACAAGAGTTTAGTTAAGAATTAGCGACCTATTTCTAAATTGTGTTCTAAGCAAAATTTTTGAAAAATTGGTATATAAACCAATTTTTGAAGCTGTAAAACATACTATTAGAGAGATATTGCAAAGTGAAAAAAAGATGACTTTATTAAAAGAAACCTCTAATAAAGTATCCTGTATTAAAATTTTTCATGATGTTTTAAAGAGTGTTATTGCAACGGTGCTCTTGCTTCATACTTTATTTTGACAAATATGCCAAATTGATAGATCGAAATCGTAATGAATATAGAAGTTAACTGCAACTCTTATATGAGTTAACTGCAACAGACTATTTTTTTCCCATACGGCATACTCGCATACGGCACAACTATTCGCAAAAGGGTTTCGTGACACAATTTCTCGGAGAAGAATAACATCGTCCTCGTATTTAAATCGTAAACGTTTTTTATCTTTAGCTTGCATCATTACTCACAAGAAAAGTCACCAATTTTTTGTTTGAATTTACTCCGTTGTTAATTTTGAGGTTACATTGACAGAAGACCTGTCAAAATTAAGATGCTTTAAATAAAAAATGCTTTGCCGTTATTTAAATTAAATATAGGTTGCCTGTATTTTAATAAAAGAAAGAAATTAAGGATATATCAACTGCGCATGCGCACATGTCAAATAAAGGAAAACTTTATTAAAAGATCAGTAGAACAGAGGTTGCAATAATTCTATTCCACAGCAACATGGATTTATTAGCGGGCGGTCGGTAGAAACCAGACTTTTAATATATACGGATTACATAACCAAACATTTAGATAATAGAATACAAGTAGTATATATGCCGAATATATGTATAATAGTATATATGCCGATCTAAGTAAAGCATTTGATAAGGTGAACCATTCCATACTTATAAAAAAACTTAATTTATTAGGAATACATGGCAATTATTCCTTATTTTGGCAATTGGCCTTAATTTCCTATCTTTCTAATAGGTACCAGGCTGTTCGCGTGAATGGATTCATCTCTCCTTTTAAGAAAATTCCCTCTGGTGTCCCACAGGGTTCTCACTTGGGTCCGTTGTTGTTTACTTATAAATGATATATCCAAATCATAGCTCATTTCTACTTTTTGCGGACGACATCAAAATTTTTTCAAAAATAGATAAACTACTGGATGCAGAACTTTTGCAAGAGGATTTAAATAGTTTTAATTATTATTGTCAGGAAAATAAACTCCATCTTAATTTAGAAAAATGTCAGTATATCACATTCTCGAAAAATGTTAATAAATACCACTTCAATTATAATCTAGGCAATACGGATCTGCAGTGTACAAGTGTATTTATCCCCTAAAGGGATAAATCTACAAACGGGGTGAATTCTACATCCCGTTGTATTTTCTGTGTTCGTTTAGTTGCAACATTAATTTTTGGCACATAGATGTCTTTGTAAAATATCTCGACATGGTATCGACAGTGTTTTTAAATTTCACCCTTAAAAGGTGAAAAGGGCTGAATTGTGATTTCAAGGATTGCTTAATATCTATAAGAATCAATAATCTAAAGGGGTGGATCTACAATCGGGGTGAATTATACATCCCGTCGTAATTCCTGTATTCGTTTAGTTGTAACATAACTTTTTAGCACATAGGTGTCTTTTTAAAATATCTCGAAATGGTTTTGACAGTTTTTTAATATTTCACCTCTAAAGAGTGAAAAGGGGTGAATTGTGATTTCAAGAATTCCTTAATATCTCTTAGGACCAATAAGATATCGACTTGATTTTTGCTTACAAAGCTTACCCATACAAATACCGAAAAACTTATTTCAGGATTTTGTCGGGGTGAATTATACATCCCGTCTTATTTCCTGTGTTCGTTTCGTTGCAACATTACTTTTTTGCACATAGGTGTCTTTAAAATATCTCGAAATGGTTTTGAAGGCTTTTTAAAATTTCACTCCTAAAGGTTGAAAAGGGGTGAAATGTGATTTCAAGGATTCCTTAATATCTCTTAGGACCAATAAGATATTGACTTGATTTTGCTTACAAAGGTTACCCATACAAATGTTTAAAACATAAATTCACGATTTTGCCCTAATCAATCCCTAAATGGGTGATTACACATTCGGGGTGAATTTTAAAAACCTATATATTTCCAGAGTTATAACACTTAATTTTGGTTTCTATTTAGAAGGCGTTTTACAGTTTTAAACGGAGTAAATTAGTTGTTTTTTATTCGATAGAGCGTCCCTTAACAAAGAGATATGAAATTTGGGAGAAATCCTTCGTATCTCCTGTGCTTCTTGAGTTATAACATTACTTTCTGGCATATAGGTGACCTTTTAAAATCTTGTGATAGTGTTTTGACTGTTTTCTTAAATATCACTCCTATATTAGTATTTTTTGTTAGAAATAAGAAATTCGGAGAATACATTCCTCAGTATGACGTAAGAACCCACTGAGAAAGTTTTTTTTCATGTTCTATGTGGTGAAAAAGAGTAAAATGTTTTTTCACGGGTTCCTCAATATCTCTTAGGACAGATAAGGTATCGACTAGGTTTTTGCTCACAAAAGTTACCCATACACAAGTTTAAAAACAAATTGAGGATTTTACGCTAATGAGTCCATCAATATACCGTAGCGAAGCACGGGTTTTCAGCTAGTCTTCTATCTATATATATAAAAGGCAGTGTCCTGACTGACTGACTGACTCACTCATCACCGCCCAGCCCGAACCCCTGGGCCTAAAAACTTGAAATTCGGAGAGTATATTCCCTTCATGACGCAAGCACCCACTAAGAAGGGATTTTTCGAAATTCCACTCCTAAGGGATGAAAAGGGGTGAAATGGGACTTCACGAATTCCGTAATATCTCTTAGGGCCGATGGGATATCGACTTAGTTTTTGCTTACAAGTATTACCCATATAAATGCCGAAAAACCAATTTCGGGATTTTACCCTAATCAACCCTTAAAGGGGTGAACCTACAATCGGGGTGCATTATACATCCCGTTGTATTTCCTGTGTTCGTTTAGTTGCAAGATTACTATTTGGCACATAGGTGTCTTTTTAAAATATCTCGAAATGGTATTGACAGTTTTTTGAAATTTCACCCCTAAAGGGCGAAAAGGGGTGAATTGTGATTTTAAGGATTCTTTAATATCTCTTAGGACCAATAAGATATCGACTTGCTTTTTGCTTACAAAGATTACCCATACAAATACCGAATCACCAATTTCAGGATTTTGTCCTAATCAACCCCTAAAGGGGTTGGTCTACAATCGGGGTGAGTTATACATTCTGTCGTATTTCCTGTGTTCGTTTAGTTGCAACATTACTTTTTAGCACATAAGAGTCTTTTTAAAATATCTCGAAAAGTTTTGGTAGTTTTTTAAAATTTCACCCCTAAAGGGCGAAAAGGGGTGAATTGTGATTTTAAGGATTCTTTAATATCTCTTAGAACCAATAAGATATCGACTTGCTTTTTGCTTACAAAGATTACCCATACAAATACCGAAAAACACATTTCAGGTTTTTGTCCTAATCAACCCCTAAAGGGGTGGATCTACAATCGGGGTGAATTATACATCCCGTCGTATTTTCTGTTCATTAGTTACAGCATTACTTTTTGGCACATAGGTGTCTTTTTAAAATATCTTGAAATGGGTTTGACAGTTTTTTTAAATTTCACCCCTAAGGGTTGAAAAGGGGTGAATTGTGATTTCAAGGATTCCTTAATATCTCTTAGGACCAATAATATATGGACTTTCTGTTTGCTTGCAAAGATTATCCATACAATTACCGAAAAACTTATTTCAGGAATTTGTCCTAATCAACCCCTAAAGGGGTGGATCTACAATCGGGGTGAGTTATACATTCCGTCTTATTTCCTGTGTTCGTTTAGTTGCAACATTACATTTTAGCACATAGGTGACTTTTTAAAATATCTCGAAAAGGTTTTGATAGTTTTTTAAAATTTCACCCCTAAAGGGTGAAAAGGGGTGAATTGTGATTTCAAGGATTCCTTAAATCTCTTAGGGCCAATAAGATATTGACTTGCTTTTTGCTTACAAAGATTACTCATACAAATACCGAAAAATATATTTCAGGATTTTGTCCTAATCAACCCCTAAAGGATGGATCTACAAGCGGGGTGAATTATACATCCCGTCGTATTCCCTGTGTTTATTGAGATATAAGGTTTCTTTTTGGCACATAGGCGTCTTTTTGAAATATCTCGAAATGGTTTTGACAACTTTTTTAAATTTAACCCCTAAAGGGTGAAAAGGGGTGAAATGTGATTTCAAGGATTGTTTAATATTTTTTAACACCAATAAGATATCGACTTGGTTTTTGCTTACAAAAACTACCCTTGCAAATTCCGAAAAATCAATTTTTTGATTTTGTCCTAATCAACCCCTTAAGGGGTGGATCTACAATCGGGGTGAATTATACATCCCGCCGTATTTCCTGTGTTCGTTTAGTTGCAACATTACTTTTTGGCACATAGGTACCTGTTTAAAATATCTCGAAATAGTTTTGACATTTTTTTAAAATTACCCCCTAAAGGGTGAAAAGGGGTGAATTGTGATTTCAAGGATTCCTTAATATCTCTTAGGACCCATAAGATATCGACCTGCTTTTTGCTTACCAAGATTACACTTACAAATACCGAAACACCAATTTCAGGATTTTGTCCTAATCAACCTCTAAAGGGGTTGATCTACAATCGGGGTGAATTATACATCCCGCCGTATTTCCTGTGTTCGTTTAGTTGCAACATTACTTTTTGGCACATAGGTACCTGTTTAAAATATCTCGAAATAGTTTTGACATTTTTTTAAAATTACCCCCTAAAGGGTGAAAAGGGGTGAACTGTGATTTCAAGGATTCCTTAATATCTCTTAGGACCAATAAGATATCGACTTGCTTTTTGCTTACGACGATTACCCATACAAATACTGAAAAACTTATTTCAGGATTTGGTCCTAATCAACCCCTAAAGGGATGGATCTACAATCAAGGTGAATTATACATCCCGTTGTATTTCCTGTGTTCGTTTAGTTGCAACATTAATTTTTGGTCTTTTAAATAGGTGTCTTTTTAAAATATCTCAAAATGGTATTGACAGTTTTTTTAAATTTCACTCCTAAAGGGTGAAAAGGGGTGAATTGTGATTTCAAGTATTCCTTAATATCTCTTACGACCAATAATTAACCCCTCCTAATCAACCCCTGAACGGTGGATCTACAATTGGGGTGAATTATACATCCCGTCATATTCCCTGTGTTTGTTGAGTTATAAGGTTTCTTTTTGGCACATAGGCGTATTTTTAAAATATCTCGAAATGGGTTTGACATTTTTTTTAAATTTAACCCCTAAAGGATAAAAAGGGGTAAAATGTGATTTCAAGGATTGTTTAACATTTTTTAGGACCAATAAGATATCGATTTGGTTTTTGCTTACAAAAACTACCCATGCAAATACCGAAAAACTAATTTTTGGATTTTGTCCTAATCAACCCCTAAAGGGGTGAATCTACAATCGGGATGAATTATACATCCCGTCGTATTTCCTGTGTTCGTTTAGTTGCAGCATTACTTTTTGGCACATAGGTGTTTTTTTTTTTTTAATATCTCGAAATGATTTTGACTTTTTTTTAAATTTCACCCCTTAAGGGTGAAAAGGGGTGAAATATGATTTCAGTAATTCCTTAATTCTTTTAGGACCAATAAGTAATCGACTTTGTGTTTGCTTACAAAAATTATCCATACAAATGCCGAAAAACTTATTTCAGGATTTCGTCCTAATTAACCCTTAAAGGGGTGATTCTACAAACGGGGTAGATTATACATCGCTTCCTATTTCCTGTGTTTGTTGAGTTATAACGTTTCTTTTTGGCACATAGGTGTCTTTTTAAAATTTCTCGAAATGGTTTTAACAGGTTTTTACCTTAACAGTTTTTTACCTTAACAAATATCACCCCTGAAGGGTGAAAAGAGGGAATTGTGATTTCAAGGACGCCTTAATATCTTCTAGGATCAATAAGATATAGACTTGGTTTTTGCTTACAAAGATTACCTATACAAATGCCGAAAAATAAATTTCAGGATTTTACCTTAATTAACTCCTAAAGAGGTGAATCTACATTTGGGGTGAATTATAAAACCCTTTGTATTTCCAGCGGTTGTTGAGTTATAACATTCCATTTTGGCATATATGTGTTTTGACAGTTTTGTTTTACTCCTAAGGGGTAAATTAGTATTTTTTTGTTAGAAATACAAAATTCGGAGAGTACATTTTTCAGTATGACGTAAGAACCCACTAAGAAAGGATTTTTTCAAGTTCGACCCCTATCTGGTGGAAAGGAATAAAATGTTTTTTCACGGATTCCTCAATATCTCTTAGGACAGATGAGATATCGACTAGATTTCTTGTTACAAAGGTTACCCAAACACAAGTTTAAAAACAAACTACGGATTTTATGCCAATGAGACCATCAATATACCGTAGCGAAGCACGGGTTTTCAGCTAGTCTATATATATAAAAGGCAGTGTCCTGACTGACTGACTGACTGACTGACTGACTCACTCATCACCGCCCAGCCCGAACCCCTGGGCCTAAAAACTTGAAATTCGGAGAGTATATTCCCTTCATGACGTAAGCACCCACTAAGAAGAGATTTTTCGAAATTCCACTCCTAAGGGATGAAAAGGGGTGAAATGTGATTTCACGAATTACTTAATATCTCTTAGGGCCGATGGGATATCGACTTAGTTTTTGCTTACAAGTATTACCCATACAAATGCCGAAAAAGTAATTTCGGGATTTTGCCCTAATCAACCCCTAACGAGGTGAACCTACAATCTAGGTAGATTATACATCCCATTGTATTTACTGTGTTCGTTTAGTTGCAAGATTACTTTTTGGCACATAGGTGTCTTTTTAAAATATCTCAAAATGGTATTGACAGTTTTTTGAAATTTCATCCCTAAAGGGTGAAAAGAGGTGAATTGTGATTTCAAGGATTCCTTAATATCTCTTAGGACCCATAAGATATCGACTTGCTTTTTGCTTAGCAAGATTACCCATACAAATATCGAAACACCAATTTCTGGATTTTGTCCTAATCAACCCCTAAAGGGGTGGATCTGCAATCGGGGCGAATTATACATCCCGTCATAATTCCTGTGTTCGTTTAGTTGCAACGTTACTTTTTGGCACATAGGTGTCTTTTTAAAATATCTCGATATAGTATTGACAGTTTTTTGAAATTTCACCCCTAAAGGATGAAATGGGGTGAATTGTGATTTCAAAGATTAATTAATATCTCCTAGGATTAATAAGATATCGACATGGTTTTGGTTATAAAGGCTACCCATGCAAATGCCGAAAAACCTATTTCAGTGAACCCCTAAATGGATGAATATGCAATCGGAGTGAATTATGAAAACCCTTTAATTTCCTAAGTTATAACACTTCATTTTGTTACATAGGTTTCTATTTAGAATGCGTTTGACAGTTTTTTAAATTTCATCCCTTGCGGAGTAAATTGGTATTTTTTATTCGATAGAGCGTCCCTTGAGAAAGAGTTATGAAATTCGGGAGAAACCCTTCGTATCTCCTGTGCTCCAAGAGATCATCAATATACCGTAGCGAAGCACGGGTTTTCAGCTAGTCTATATATATAAAAGGCAGTGTCCTGACTGACTGACTCATCACCGCCCAGCCCGAACCCCTGGGCCTACAAACTTGAAATTCGGAGAGTATATTCCCTTCATGACGGAAGCACCCACTAAGAAGGGATTTTTTGAAATTCCACTCCTAAGGGGATGAAAAAGGGTGAAATGTGATTTCACGAATTCCTTAATATCTCTTAGGTCCGATGGGATATCGACTTAGTTTTTGCTTACAAGTATTACCCATACAAATGCCAAAAAACTAATTTCGGGATTTTACCCTAATTAACCCCTAAAGGGGTGAACCTACAATCGGGGTGGATTATACTTCCCGTTATATTTTCTGTGTTCATTTAGTTGCAACATTAATTTTTGGTACATAGGTGTCTTTTTAAAATATCTCGAAATGGTATTGACAGTTTTTTTAAATTTCATCCCTAAAGGGTGAAAAGGGGTGAATTGTGATTTCAAGGATTTCTTAATATATCTTAGGACCAATAATATGTCGACTTGCTTTTTGCTTACAAAGATTACCCATACAAATACCGAAAAACATATTTCAGGATTTTGTCTTAATCAACCCCTAAAGGATGAATCTACAATTGGGGTGAATTATACATCCCGTTGTATTTCCTGCGTTTGTTGAGTTATAAGGTTTCTTTTTGGCACATAGGCGTCTTTTTAAAATATCTCGAAATGGTTTTGACAGTTTTTTTAAATTTCATCCCTAAAGGGTGAAAAGGGGTGAATTGTGATTTCAAGGATTCCTTAATATATCTAAGGACCAATAATATGTCGACTTGCTTTTTGCTTACAAAAATTACCCATACAAATACCGAAAAACATATTTCAGGATTTTGTCCTAATCAACCCCTAAAGGATGAATCTACAATTGGGGTGAATAATACATCCCGTTGTATTTCCTGCGTTTATTGAGTTATAAGGTTTCTTTTTGGCACATAGGCGTCTTTTTAAAATATCTCGAAATGGTTTTGACAGTTTTTTTAAATTTAACCCCTAAAGGGTGAAAAGGGGTGAATTGTGATTTCAAGGATTCCTTAATATATCTAAGGACCAATAATATGTCGACTTGCTTTTTGCTTACAAAGATTACCCATACAAATACCGAAAAACATATTTCAGGATTTTGTCCTAATCAACCCCTAAAGGATGAATCTACAATTGGGGTGAATTATACATCCCGTTGTATTTCCTGCGTTTATTGAGTTATAAGGTTTCTTTTTGGCACATAGGCGTCTTTTTAGAATATCTCGAAATGGTTTTGACAGTTTTTTTAAATTTAACCCCTAAAGGGTGAAAGGGGGTGAAAAGTGATTTCAAGGATTGTTTAATATCTTTTAGGACCAATAAGTTATCGCCTTGCTGTTTGCTCACAAAGATTACCCATACAAATACCGAAAAATTTATTTCAGGATTTTATCCTAATCAACCCCTAAAGGGATGGATCTGCAATCGGAGTGAATTATACATCCCACCGTATTTCCTGTGTTCGTTTAGTTGCAATATAACTTTTTAGCACATAGGTGTTTTTTTAAAATATCTCGAAATGGTTTTGACAGTTTTTTCTAAATTTCACCCATAAATGGTGAAAAGGGGTGAATTATATCCCCTAAGGGGATACCCCTAAAGGGGTGGACCTGCAATCGGGGTGAAATATACATCCCGTCGTATTTCCTGTGATCGTTTAGTTGCAACATTACTTTTTGGCACATAGGTGTCTTTTTAAAATATCTCGAAATAGGTTTGACAGTATTTTAAAAGTTCACCCCTAAAGAGTGAAAAGAGGTGAATTATGATTTCAAGGATTCCTTAATATCTGTTAGGACCAATAAGATATCGTCTTGTTTTTTGCTTACAAAGATTACCCATACAAATACCGAAAAACTTGTTTCAGGATTTTGTCCTAATCAACCCCTAAAGGGGTGGATCTGCAATCGTGGTGAATTATACATCCCGCCGTAACTCCTGTGTTCGTTTAGTTGCAACATAACTTTTTATCACATAGGTGTCTTTTTAAAATATCCCGAAATGGTTTGACAGTTTTTTTAAATTTCACCCCTAAAGGGTGAAAAGGGGTGAATCGTGATTTCAAGGATTCCTTATTATCTCTAAGACCAATAAGATATCGTCTTGCTTTTTGCTTATAAAGATTACCCATACAAATACCGAAAAACTTGTTTCAGGATTTTGTCCTAATCAACCCCTAAAGGGGTGGATCTGCAATCGTGGTGAATTATACATCCCGCCGTAACTCCTGTGTTCGTTTAGTTGCAACATAACTTTTTATCACATAGGTGTCTTTTTAAAATATCCCGAAATGGTTTGACAGTTTTTTTAAATTTCACCCCTAAAGGGTGAAAAGGGGTGAATCGTGATTTCAAGGATTCCTTATTATCTCTAAGACCAATAAGATATCGTCTTGCTTTTTGCTTACAAAGATTACCCATACAAATACCGAAAAACTTGTTTCAGGATTTTGTCCTAATCAACCCCTAAAGGGGTGGATCTGCAATCGGGGTGAATTATACATCCCGCCGTATTTCCTGTGTTCGTTTAGTTGCAGCATAACTTTTTGGCACATAGGTATCTTTTTAAAATATCTCGAAATGGTTTTTACAGTTCTTTAAAAGTTCATTTTTCGAGAAAAGGGATGAATTATGATTTCAAGGATTCCTTAATATCTCTTAGGACCAATAAGATATCGACTTGGTTTTTACTTACAAAGATTATTCATGCAAATATCGAAAAACTTATTTCAAGATTTTATCCTAAAAAACCCGTAAAGGGATGAATCTACATTCGGGGTGAACTATATATCCAGTCGTATTTTATGTGTTTGTTGAGTTATAACATTCCTTTTTGGCAAATAGATGTCTTTTTAAAATGTCTCGAAATGGTTTTAAAAGTTTTTTAAAGTTCACCTTTAACGGGTAAACGGATATTTTTTATTCGATAGAACGTTCCTTTGACATAGATATATGAAATTCGCAAATTTGATTCCTTCCATGACATAAGCACCCACTGAGAAGAAATTCTTCGAAAGTCGGCTTCTGAGGGGTTAAAAAGGGGGTCAAATATGATTTCACCTATACAATAATTTTTTTAAAAAATCATCATTTCGTACCAATCCGCTCCAAACGGGTTGAATTATAGTACCCGTAATTTTTCTTGTTTGTTGAGTTACAACTTTCATTTTTGGCATATACATGCCCTTTTTAAAACACCTTTTTCAAAATCTTTTCAAAAACAAGTATTTTGACAGTTATTTTAAGTTTCATCCCTAAAGGGGTAAACTGGTATAATTTATTCGATAGAAAATCCAATGGATATGAAGACAAAAGATATTAAGATGAAAATCTGAGCTTCCATTCCCTCCACGAGGTAAGAAACCAATAAGAAGAGATTTGTCTAAATTCGATTTTTAAGGGGTGAAATGAGGTGAAATTTGATTTAGAAATGCTCTAATATCTCTTAGGCTCAATGAGATATCTACTTGGTTTTTGCTTACAAATGTTACCCACACAAATTTTTAAAATAGAAACTCACGATTTTGCCCTAATCAACCCCTAAATGGGTGAATATGCATTCGGGGTGAATTATGAAAACCTTTTTATTTCCTAAGTTATAACACTTCATTTTGTTACATAGGTTTCTATTTAGAATGCGTTTGACAGTTTTTTAAATTTCATCCCTTGCGGAGTAAATTGGTATTTTTTATTCGATAGAGCGTCCCTTGAGAAAGAGACATGAAATTCGGGAGAAACCCTTCGTATCTCCTGTGCTAATGAGACCATTAATATACCGTAGCGAAGCACGGGTTTTTAAATTTAGTGTTTAATAAATTTACAAACTGTTAAATCTTTCATATTATATTATTACATATGCTAATGTGACATTCATTGTTTAAGTTGTAACTTGCTTCCACGCACAAAACTCTTTGAGTTTTATGTGGAAAATATTGTATTGGCTACAAAGTAGTCACATTAACAATTGGGGCTTTTGACAACTGGGGCCATAACTATAAGAGCTAGCGTCTTCTTTTGTTTAAAATAAAAAATAATTATTTTACGAATTAAATTAAGTAAATTTGCGTGTTCTTAAGAAAAAAAAAAAAATGTAATGGTTTGATTAAGTACATTTTGGTGGGAATTAGAATAAATAAAAAAATATATTTTAAGGGTTAGCTATAAAAAAATATTTTCGTGTTCATTCTATTAAAAAGAAATTGTATAAAGTAAAATTTGGTGCTCTTTTGACTATTTAAATAAAAAATGTTTTTTAAGGATTGGGTTAAGTAAATTTGAGTGTTCTTTTGAATAAATAAATAAAAAATGTTTTAAAGAAACCTATATATTTCGTGAATCTGAACGGAACCATTATGTTTCAAGGTCAGTGAACCAAAACCTGAACCCGAACCTTTTATGATTAACCGGTAACCATGTATTTTTAACAGGTTCAAGAAATTGTTGTTTACTTATTGTTTATTATGGTAATTATTGTTTACTTTACATTTCAAAATTATCTATATATATAAAATCGTAACTAAGCTACCTACTCATAATCAACGCCCAGCCCAAACCACTGGACCTATAATCATGAAATTCGGCGAGTATATTCCCTCCATGACGTAACCACCCACTAAGAACGGATTTTTCGAAACTCATTCTCTAAGTGGGTGAAAAGGGGGTTAAAAGGGGTAAAATGTGGCTTCACGGTTTCCTTAATATCTCTTAGGTCCAATAAGATATCGACTTGGTTCTTGCTTACAGTAATTACGCATGTAAATATTAAAAAACTCATTTCAGGATCTTGTCCTAATCAACACCTAAAGGGGTGAATCTACAATCAGGGTAAATTATAGCACCCTTCGCATCTTCTGTGTTTATTGTGTTATAACATTCTTTTTTGGCATATAGGTGTCTTTTTAAAATATTTAGAAAGTGTTTTGACCGTTTTTTTAAATTTCACCCCTAAAGGGGTAAACTGGCATTTTTTATTCGGTAGGATGTCGTCTAGACAAAGAAACATAAAATTCAGGGAGAATATCCCTTTTATGACTTAAGAACCCCTTAAGAAACGATTTTTCGAAATTCGACCTCTCAGGGGTGAAAAGGGGTGAAATGTGTTTTCACGGATTCCTCAGTATCTGTTAGGTCAAGAATATATCACCTTGCTTTTGCTTACAAAGACTACCCACATAAATGTTGAAAAACTTATTTTTAGGATTTTGTACTAATCAACCCCTAAAGGGGTGAATCTACAATCAGGGTGAATAATAGAAACCTTCGCCTCTTCTGTGTTTGTTGTGTTATAAGATTTCTTTTAGGCATATAGGTGTCTTTTTAAAATATTTAAAAAGTGTTTTGACCGTTTTTTTTTTAATTTCACCCCTAAAGAGGTAACTTGATATTTTATACTCAATAGAATGTCGTCTAGACAGAGAAACATAAAATTCGGGAAGTATATGCCTTTTATGACTTAACAACCGCCTAAGAAATTATTTCTGGAAATTCAACCCCTAAGGGGTGAAATGGGGTAAAATGTGTTTTCACGGGTTCCTCAATATCTCACAGGTCCAATAATATATCGCCTTGATTTTTGCTTATAAATATTATCATTATAAATGTTGAAAAACTTATTTCAGGATTTTGTCCTATTCATCCCTTAAAAGGGTGAATCTACAATCAGGGAGAATTATAGAACCTGACGTATTTCCTGTGTTTGTTGAGTTATTAAATTCCTATTTGGCATATAGATGCCTTTTTAAAATAACTCGAAATGGTTTAGACAGTTTTTCAAAATTTCACCCCTGAAGGGGTAAAAGGATATTTTTTATTTGATAGAACATCCCTTGGACATAGATACATGATATTCGCAAAGTATATTCCCTACATGAGGTAAGCATACACTAAGACGGGATTTTTCGAAATTCAACCCCTAAGGGGTGAAATGTAATTTCAAGGATTCCTAAATATCTCTACGGACCAATAAGATATCGTCTTGGTTTTTACTTATGAGGATTACCGATATAAATGTTGAAAAACTTATTTCAGGATTTTGTTCTAATCAACCCCTAAAGTGGTGAATTTCCGAACAGGGGAATTTATACAACCCATCATATTCCCTGTGTTTGTTGAATTATAAAATTCCTTTTGGCAAAATATCTCGAAATGGTATTGACAGTTTTTAAAATTTCACCCTTAAGGGGTAAATGGGAATTTTGTATTCGATTGAACATCCCTTGGACATAGATAAATAAAATTCGTGAAGTATATTCCCGCCATGGCGTAAGCAGCCACTTAGACGGGATTTTTCGAAATTCCACCCATAAGAAGTGAAAAGGGGTGAAATGTGATTTCAAGGATTTCTCAATACCTCTTAGGACCAATAAGATATCGTCTTGGATTTTGCTTACAAAGATTACCCATCCAAATACCGAAAAACGTATTTCAGGATTTTATCCGTATCAACCCCTATAGGGGTCTACAATCGGGGTGAATTATACAACCCGTCGTGTTTCCTGGGTTTATTAAGTTATAACATTTTTGGCACACCGGTGTCTTTTCCAATATCTCGAGATAATTTTGACAGTCTTTTAAAATTTCACCTCTAAATGTAAATGGGGGGTGGGGTTAAATGGGTATTTATATTCGATAGAACTTCCCTTTGATATAGAGACATGAAATTCGGGAAGTATATTCCTTCCGTGATGTAAGCACCCACTAAGAAGAGATTTTTCGAATTCGAGCCCTAAGGGGTGAAATGTGATTTGAAGTATTCCTCAATATACCTTAGGACCAATGAGATATTGACTTAGTTTATGATTACAAACGTTACCCATACAAATTTTTGAAACAATAATTCAGGATTTTGCCGTAATCAACCCCTTAAGTGGTGAATCTACATTTGGGGTGAATTATAGAAACCTTTGTATTTCCTGAGTTATAACATTCCATTTTGGTACATAATTTTCTATTTAAAATATTTAGAAAGCGTTTTGAAATTTTTTTAAAATTCATCCCTAAAGTGGTAAATTCGTATTTTTTATTCGAAAGAACGTCCATTCACATAGAGATATGAAATTCAGGAAATATATTCCCTCCATGTCGCAAGCACCCGCTTATATGGAATTTTTCGAAATTCGACCCCTAGGGGATGAAAAGTGATAAAATGTTTTGCTCGGATTCTTCACTATCTCTTAGGTCCAATGGTATATTGATTTGGATTTTGCTTACAATGTTATCGGTATATGTGTTTAAAAATTAAATTCAGGATTTTGCTCTAATCATCAATCCCTAAAGGGGCGATTCTAGATTCGGGGTGAATTATAGAACCCTTTGTAGCTTCTGTATTTTTTGTACTATAACTATGTTGTACTTTTTCGCATTTAGGTGTCATTTTATTATCTTTAGTTTCAAGATCATTTCATTTTGATCGTTTTTTTTTTTATATTTCACCCCTAAATTGCATTTTTTATATTTCCCTAAATTTCATTGGTACGTTGGTATTTTTTAGTAGACAATTGAAATTCGGGGGCTATATTTCTTCCATGACGTAAACAAACACTAAGAAGAGATTTCTCGAAATTCGACCCCTAGGGGGTGAAAACGGATTTCTTAATATCTCTTGATGAAATAACGACTTGCTTTTTACTTACTATGGTTACCCGTACGCATGTATAAAAATGTAATTTAGGATTTTGCTTCAATCAACACTTAACTGGGCGAATCTACATTAAATCAGGGCGACTTATATAATGTTTCGTAACTTATTTGTTTGTTGAGTTATAACATTCCTTTTTGGTATATATATTTTTTTCTTATCTTTAGAAAGTTTTTTAAAGGTTTTTTTTACCTATAAAGGGGAAATAGGTATATTTTTGATTAGATACATGGTATTCCGGGAACATATTCCTTCCATAACGTAAGCATCGAACCCTTTATATCTCCTGTGCTTCTTGAGTTATAACATTCCTTTCTGGCATATAGGTGACTTTTTAAAATCTTTCGATAGTGTTCTGACAGTTTTTTAAATTTCATTCCTAAATAATTTTTTATTAGAAATAAGAAATTTCAAGACTACATTTCTGGATATGACGTAAGAACCCACTAAGAGCGGATTTTTTGACCCCTATGGGGTGAAGAAGAATATAATGTTTTTTTTTACGGATTCCTCGATATCTCTTAGGACAGATGAGATATCGACTAGGTTTTTGCTTATAAAAGTTACCCCTGCACATGTTTAGAAACAAACTACGAATCTTACACTAAAGAGCCTCTAACGGGGTGAATCTACACCTGAGGAGAGAGTCAGCAATGTGATCTATAAAGAACCATGACTTATAATAATTGCACGATGATGGCAAACCATCAATATACCGTAGCGAAGCACGGGTACTCAGCTAGTTATTTAATATACTAACTAAAAGGAAATTTTGTTTTCAATAGTTTGCAACTTTGTATATTTTATTTTGAAATACGTGATGTTGTAAATGGACTTTAGGAAGAATGTCAACTTGTAAATATGGCTTTGAAAGGTGTTATCTCAGAATTACCACCCTAAGATGATATTAATATAAAACATAAAAAATTGATGTGAAGTGTGAATTTTCATACATTTCAGGATTTCGCAGATATTTAGTAACTGAATGATGATTATTTGGGATGCTAAAACAAATTTTATGTCAAAATATTTTTTTATGAATTTTAATTCGAATGCCTAATATTATCTGTCTCATTTTGTAATACGGAACTAACAGTAAAAGTTCATTTTTTATGTTGTATATTGACAATACATTTATAATATGGTCATAGTATTGGTTCACATGGATACGCCAAAGTCTGTTTACACCACAACAGTCACCAAAGTAACCAGATCTAGTTTCGTATTACAAATTGAGACGGATTATACCATGATTTAAGTTTTTAAATATGTGCGATATTTTTTTTTTTTATACAGCAAGGTCATTAAAATTTTGAAAATTGCGCCTATGAATGCCATTGGTTGCTTAAATAATAAGCCCCGCCCTCTGATTTAGTATACATTCAAACATAGAATTAAATTATAATTTCAACACTTCCCACTGGTTATTAAATGTACGCTTTTAAAAATTAAATGCAACATTTACTAAAATATAACTAGAATTTTGACAAAATAATTTAAACAAAATAAAAATGCAAAAAAAAAACAGAAAAATTAAAATTGACAGGAATCGAACTCTAGTTTGCAATTACAAAGAAACGACGAAACGAACTACGCTACGAGCGCTTACTTATCTACTGTGTTACAAAGCGAATTGAATATTTAACATATTTTAGTTAAAAACACAAAAAATGCTTTATTTTCCGAAAACATAATCTGATCAAAAATTCCTGTTGTACTATTCTGGTTCACACCAATGTACATTACTTAGAATTTTTTCAGATAATTTAATTTATTTTTTTCAGATAATTTAATTTATTTTGCAAAAATTAAATTTTGATCGTTAATCCACGTACTAAGGGATTTCATTTGATACCCTACTAAGAATTTTAAAAAAATATATATTTTTTTTCGATGAGCACTTTCTTGTTTATATTTTTAGGGGGATATGTTTTTTAGATGTTATAGTAATTTTCCTATGTGCGGGTCAAAGAGTTGTATAAGCATGCCAAATTTCAACTCTCTAGGTTTAGCCGTTTGGCTAGAATTTTTACCGAACAGACAGACAGACAAACAGACAGACGACAAAATGACGGTATAAGGGTTTTTTGGTCATATCTACAAAACCCTAAAAATGAAGTTTCCCTCTTAGTTATGTATTACAAAGTGAAATTGAGTATACTTGTAATATTATTTAAAATTTTCATTGAACTCGAACCCGAACCTGGAAAAATGTAGGTTCTTAAACCTAAAAAAAATCTGTTATCGAACCTGAACCTGAAACCGAACTGAAATTACCACATTGAACCTGAATCCGAACCTGAACCTAAATAAATTTAGCTTCAGGTCCGTGGACTTTACCAAACGGTTAAGCGGAACTAAATGGGAATTTAGTTCTTTAAGGCAGCTTTCACACTAGAGCAACGCAATTCGAACAACCGACCTAACCAACTAGTTGCATTCATCTGACTCATAAGGATTTCGGTGAAGCATTCACACATGCGCGATGTGCCAGATTCAACCAACTAGTCTGATGCAACTAGTTGGACACGACTGGGCATGCCGGTCGCACGTGGACCAGTTTCATCAGTTTTACATTGAATTTATAATTTTATTTAAAATGAACGACGAAGCGTATAGCGTGAAATTGGTACAAGAAGTGGAGAATCTTCCGGTGTTGTACAATTTTACCTTAATTTTACCTTAGCGTTATTAGAAGAGTTTCTTCTACACGAATACACCTCCTAAATTTGGTATCCACTTTTCTTATTGACGGAGCCACCATATCAAGCAGTTCTAAGAGGCTGGACTCATCCTGTACATAGCTTTAAATTTAACTGGATCTCGTAGTTCCTTTGCAGCCACAAATAGTCTCCGTTTAACTTTTTTTACAAAATATGGGTGAACCCAATGACGTCTTTTCTTTTTTATTTTTTCTTAAGTACCACCACAACATTGTAATATCGTCGTCTTCTTCTGAAGATTCCATTGTGACTGATTGCGATAAATGTGAAAACGTTTGTATGCAACGATTGCGTACAACTGGTTGCATACAACTCATAGCATGCGTTGCGTTGCTCTAGTGTGAAAGCTGCCTAAGGTTGTCACGAGAAGGGACCTTGCTTGGGTTATTTCATTTTTCACGTTGGGTTGTCAAAATTTAAAATTCCAACAATGAAACCATGGAAACGAATGACTTATGTCAAAATTAAATATTTTTTTTATATATTTTAATGACAAAAAAATAAATAAATGGGAAATTGTTATTAATAATGACACAAAAAATCAAAATATAAAGAAAATGACATTTCAAAATGACATTTCAAAATGACATTAACCTTAACCAAAAAATGTTTATTGCAAGTATGATTTACAAAGCTTAAACAAAACGGCCGAAAGGCACGATTTAAACGATGAAAGTAACTAGATTGCAAAATCTAGTTCCGCTTAACCGTTTGGAACAGACTGTAATATTAATTATTTAACAGTATTTTCTGTATTTAATAAACTAATAATATTAAGCCCTTAATTCAATTAACAAAATAAATTAACAAAAAATATAAATATAAAACATTTTATTAATTTCAATATCAGGTGATTTTTTTTTTTTTTGTTTATTTATTATCTGTCTCAATTTGTAATACGAAACTAAGAAGAAAATTTCATTTTTTATGTTGTCTATTTAAAATATCATCTTAGGGTGGTACTGCTGAAATGGCACCTTTCAAAACATTTGACAATTCATATTTAACATTAAATTATATGTCAATTTATTTTTTTAATTGAAAAGTATTTTCATACAAGCAAAATAAGAACATAACATCAGAAAATATGCATAAGAGACAACAATTAGATAAATATACAAAAAAACACATATATAACGCTTATGGAAAACTTTTAGAAAAAAATGGAACAAAATTAAAAACAAGCGAAATTATAGACCTTGTGGCAGATATTTTTTCAGTAAATCTTGGTGTCCTTTTTGCTGTGAAATATAAAATAATTTAACCATTTCAATTTCTTTAGATTTCTGAAGGAGAAGTAAGATACATTTTAAATGAAGGTGTAGAAAATTTAAGACCAACGAACATGGGAAGAGGTAATAATCAGAAAACAGATAGAACCACAGACTACATGTTTCGGAAAGATTTGCAGAGAAAAATTTGGGATTTACATCCAAAAAATTAATATTTTTGTTTAAATATGTTATTAAATTTTGCAAAACAAGAATTAGATTTTAAAGGCAGCAAAATAAAATGATAAATTATTATTATATAATATGTATTTTTGTTTTTTATATTTTATCACGATATTGATAATCGTAATATTTTTTACTATTATACGAGTAATAATCGAAAGTTTGATGAAATAAATATTAATATATACATTCAAAATATTTGACATGTCAATCACAATTTTGACATGTCAATTTAGTAATAACCTCAATATGCTGAAACTTAACCATACTTTTAAAAGCCAGATTTACAAGTTCACATGATTCTACAAAAGTCTATTTACACCACAACAGTCACTAAAGTAACCAGATCTAGTTTCGTATTACAAATTGAGACAGATTATAAATATAAGCAGTTCATTTTTGTAAGAACAAACTAGATCTAGTTATTTTGGTTACTTTTATAGTGTGTTACTGACTTTAAATGTCAATTAAAAATATTCCTTACGCTGTAAAACCGACTTTAGTTTGATAAAGTTATGAGCATTATAAGTAAGATATCATTATGACATATGTCAAATGGATCGACATTTTAAAAAAAGTGACATTTTTTAATACCAACATGACATACAGCTTCAAAGGTGCAAACTATTGAAAACAAAATTTCCTATTAGTTTGTTCTTACAAAAGTGAACTACTTATATAAGCAATTCACTTTTGTAAGAACACACTATGGTCTATTTCAAAGTAGAAAAAAGTAGATAGCGCTGCGAACCGAGTACGATTTACACTGATCAAATACAGTATAGCGGGAAATTTAAAATAAGTTACAACTAGGGCATGGGCGTAGCAACTGGGTTAGCAAGTGATTTTTTTTATATATATATATATATAAATAAGGTTAATAAAATATTGAAATAAACAAGGCAGATGTTAAATACACTGACGTTATTTATACGACATAAATTCAGTTTAATGGGAAATTTGAAAAAGTTAAAAAAATATTAATTTTAAAAATTATGTACTATAGTGCGTTCAAAGGTGAGTTTGCAGTACAGGGTATAAGAGTAGTTCTTTTTCATACTCTCTAATGGGTTTACACAATGACGCTATCCTTTTCTTGCTTGTCGACGTTGCCAGCTCTAAAACGCGCTGATCTGTGAAGACGCAGTATTCTACAAATGGCCATTTGTTTTTGTTGAGTGTTATTTTTATTTTTATAAGAGTTGATTTTTGTAAATCATACGAGTTTTTCATATTATTATAATTGACACATTTGACACTTTTACAACATTTGGCACCACCGCTTTCATTTGCCATAAGAGTTATACTGCAAACTCACCTTTGAACGCACTATATATATAAAAAGAGAGATTTGGCTAAAAAATATTTAAACAAAACAATAAAACAAACAATATATCTTCAGAGCTAAAGTTTCTTATTTAAATAATTATTGTAAATAAAAATTAAAAATATATGTATATATGAAGGTCTAAAAATTATATCAATAACTTCTTCTTTGGGCACAATCAGCTGAGCTGTCTTTTGGCCTCACATTAGTCCTCTCTCTTGATCTGTTAATTGTCAAATGTCAAAAAATATTTATATGTCAGATAACCTAAAAAATATATAATTGCGTAAAAACAAATTACATGGAGAATTTTCTCCATAAAATCTACGCCAAGAACATAAATAAAAGTCTAAATATGTAAATAATAACAAAATATATGAGAAAAATTAAATAATTTAAATAATATATATTTCAAATGTACAACACTCAACATCTGTCTACTTGGACTAAAAAGAATATTTTTACAGTGTAAAAGGCATGACGATCTAAACCAATCCGAAACAAGGACAACCAGCTCCTATCTTCTTACACACATTTTTCTACTTTGAAATAGACCATAGATCTGATTATTTTGGTTACTTTTATAGTGTGTTACTGACTTTAAATGTCAATTAAAAGTATTCCTTACGCTGTAAAACGACTTTAGGTTGATAAGGTTATGATCATTATAATTAAGATATAATTTTTCATTATGACATATGTCAAATGGATTGACATTTTAAAAAAGTGACATTTTTTAATACCAACATGACATACAGCTTCAAAGGTCCAAACTATTGAAAACAAAATTCCCTCTTAGTTTGTTCTTATAAAAGTGATGAGCTTATATGTTATTAAATTTTGCAAAACAAGAATGAGATTTTAAGGGCAGCACAATAAAATGATAAATTATTATTATATAACATGTATTTTTGTTTTTTATATTTTATCACGATATTTCATTGATAATCGTAATATTTTTTTACTATTATACGAGTAATACTCGAAAGTTTGATGAAATAAATATTAATGTATACAATCAAAATATTTGACATGTCAATCACAATTTTGACATGTCAATTTAGTAATAACCTCAATATGATGAAACTTAACCATACTTTTAAAAGCCAGATTTACAAGTTCACATGATTCTACAAAAGTCTATTTACACCACAACAGTCACTAAAGTAACCAGATCTAGTTTCGTATTACAAATTGAGACAGATTATAAATATAAGCAGTTCATTTTTGTAAGAACAAACTATGGTCTATTTCAAATTAGATAAAAGTAGATAGCGCTGCGAACCGAGTACGATTTACACTGGATAATACAGTATTGCGGGAAATTTAAAATAAGTTACAACTAGGGCATGGACGTAGTAACTGGGCTAGCAAGTGATTTTTTTAATATAAAAAAATTCACTTGAACTTGTATTAACTTACAAGATATTGTAATAAACAAGGCAGATAATACACTTACGTTATTTATACGACATAAATTCAGTATAATGAGAAATTTGAAAAAGTTGAAAAAATATAAATATATAAAAATGATGTACAATACATCATTTTTTTAAGCAGTTCACTTTTGTAAGAACAAACTATAAGGAAATTTTGTTTTCAATAGTTTACACCTTTGAAACTGTTTGTCATGTTGGTACTAGCTGTCTCATTTTGTAATACGTAACTAACAGGGAATTTTTTATGTTCTATATTGACAATACATTTATAATATTATCATAGTATTGGTTCACACGGATACGCCAAACTCTGTTTACACCACAACAGTCACCAAAGTAACCAGATCTAGTTTCGTCTTGATCTAAATTGAGACGGATTATAATATATATTTCCAATGTACGACACTGGACATCTGTCAACTTGGACTAAAAACAATATTTTAACAGTGTAATAGGTTTGACGTTCTAAACCAATCCGAAGCAAGAACAAACAGCTCCTATCTTCTTACACACATTTTTCTAAGGTGAAATAGAGCATACAGTCTGTTCCAAAGGGTTAAGCGGAACTAGATTTTGCAATCTAGTTACTTTCATCGTTTAAATCGTGTCTTTCGGCCGTTTTGTTTAAGCTTTGTAAATCATACTTACAATAAACATTTTTTGGTTAATGTTAATATCATTTTAAAATGTTATTTTCTGTATATTTTGATTTTTTGTGTTATTCTTAATACAAATTTCCCATTTATTTATTTTTTTTTGTCATTAAAATATCTAAAAAAACATTTAATTTTGACATATGTCATTTGTTTCCATGGTTTCATTGTTGAAATTTTAAATTTTGACATCCCAACGTGAAAAATGAAATAACCCAAGCAAGGTCCCTTCTCGTGACAACCTAAAAGAACTAAATTCCCATTTAGTTACGCTTAACCGTTTGGAACAGACTGTAGATGTGGTTATTTTGGTATTTTTATAGTGTATTACTGACTTTTAGAAACTTGGTTATATTGTAAAAAAGGCTTTACAGTTTTAGGTTATGTTTGTATTATTTTAGGTTAGTATTATATTTACAAAATATTTAAGATGTCACCATTCAAAATGAAATATGTAAAATGATATTTTTTTAAATGACATATTTAGAATTTGACTTTTCAAATTATTTTCCTGTAATACCAACATGACATACAGTCTGTTTCAAACGCTTAGGCGGAACTAAATGGGAATTTCGTTCTTTTAGGTTGTCACGACAAGGGACCTTGCTTGGGTTATTTCATTTTTCACGTTGCAATGTCAAAATTTAAAATTACAACAATGAAACCATGGAAACGAATGACCTATGTCAAAATTAAATTATTTTTTTAATATATTTTAATGACAAAAAAATTAATAAATGGGAAATTTGTATTAAGAATGACACAAAAAATCAAAATATAAAGAAAATGACAATTTAAAATGATATTAACCTTAACAAAAAATGTGTATTGTAAGTATGATTTACAAAGCTTAAACAAAACGGTCGAAAAGCACGATTTAAACGATGAAAATAACTAGATTGAAAAATTTAGTTCCGCTTAACCGTTTGGAACAGACTGTACAGTTTCAAAGTTGCAGGCTGTTAAATACGAAATTTGCGCTTAGTTTGTTCTTACAAAAGTGAACTGCTTATACATCGGCCTATTTCTACAACGAGGGTAATCGCCGATGCCAGGGGCGAGCTCCTACACCTGGATGAGACGTGAATGATTGTGAAATGAGAGTAATGTAAACATATTATTCTCGCCCGAATAATATCACCAACGGAGAATCGAACTACCGACCGCACAACCCAGACTGTTTTCACCAGTCCAAACTGCACGATTTAATGCGTTCGGCTACTCTGTTGGCTACCGGGTGATTCGTAAGATTTTTTCAAAAAAAAAAAAACATTCTGTATACTTTCTGGTGATTAGTCTGTACTATAATTATAGTTTTGAATAATATAATATGATTGAAATAAAATGACTTCAGAGACCGGAATCCTGAAATTTGCCGTGGCAGTCCACATGTAAACAAAATAATTGTAAATTAAACAATCCGGTATACTCCTAGGGGCAACCCCCCCCCCCCTTCCATCACCGCAGGGTCTTGATTTTATAGCAAACAGTGTAAGCATAGAGCATGCTGCGTCTATTTATATGAGACGCAAATGCCTATTGCGTCTCTGATGAGCCACTGATGAGCCATTATTTTCTTCTTTAAAATGAACAATAGTTAGTTATAATTATTTTATTTAAATACATTTAACACCACAATATTTAACAGTCATGAGGTTACAAAAATTATTTTGCTGAAGGAATAGGTTAATTTCCTGGTGCTGACTTCGGTTGTAGAGGTGCATTTCCTGATACTCCTTTTGTTGGTTGAGAGGCCCCCCCTGCTTCATTTTCTTGTTCCATTTTCATTTTGTTAATTTTTTTACGAAGGGGGCAACCATTGCAACCTGCACATGCTGCATATATACCAACAACCCAACCCATCGCATAAAACAATACTGCTATGAGATAAAATATGCCCTCAACGAGAGACACCGCAAGTTTAGCAGGCATATCATCTGACCAGTCACTGATACCCTTCGTTTCAATATCTGCTTGCTCAACAGCAATAGCGTACATAAATTTAGTGCTCCTATCAACAAAGCGCGCCGCGATTGTTACTGATGTCGATATAATGAATATAACATTCATTGTAAGTACAACTGCAGATCCTGCTATAAGTAAAGGTTGACTTCCCCATGGTCCACGTAATCCAAAAAAGATCAGAAGGTAACCAGAACAAATGATCAATCCTACCACAATATTTGATGCACCCATTGCTATAAATATAGTATATTTTGTACTGCATACTATAAGGAGAAATGCAGATAATACAAGAAGACCATTTAATCCCAGACAGATTATATCCAAAATAAAAAGTGGCGTTTGCCATTTTGCCATTCTGAAATTTTGTACAATAATTTGTCAGAAAATGTTCACCACAGAAGAATTTCACTTATAAAAACATAAATATCTACCGTTACTAAGCTTCAAAACTAACTGTCAAAACAAAAGAAATATAATGTATAGCCTGCTCGAAACGTTTAAGCATAACTATAGTCAGGCCCGCGCATAGCAGTTTTGGCGCCCTTGTGCATTATCTTATATGGCGTCCCCAATTCAAAATTCCAAGGGTGCGTGTGACCTAGTCGTGTGTGTACAACTTCTTTCGTATAACTACTAATTAAAATAGCACAAAAATAAAATAAAATTGTACAAGGTGTCTCAAAAGAAATTTTATATTTATTTAGCTTACTGCGTGAACGCAACGTATCCGAGGGGCGCGGGGATTATGTCAATCGGTAGCCTGGCTCTTGGGAATTCAGTCGCTATGGAGCGTTTCTCGGGAGCAGACCGCGCGTTATGCGTGCGAGAAAAACGGTGATTCGGCGACTGTAGCGCGTAGAAAATTCTGCAGTATTCGAGGTTTTCACCACTTAAATGATGCGTCAAGCATTCCTCTCATTCGACATTGGGTTAAAAAGTTTGAAGAGACTGGTACAACGCTAAGTAAAACAAAATCCGGGCGACCTAGGTCATCAAGAACGGTAGAAAACGTGGAGAATGTTAATCAGTCTGTTCGTGATGACCCGAACCTTTCAATTCGGAAGCGCGCAAGTGCTTTAAATGTGCATAGATCATCATTACATCGTATTATGCACAAAGACCTAAAGCTGCACCCTTACAAAATTCAATTGGTGCAAGAATTAAAGCCCCAAGATGCCAGTCAGAGGCTTAATTTCGTAAATCAGGTGATTGAGCGATTTTCAACGTTTACCAACATTTTGTTTTCGGATGAAGCTCATTTTCATCTTAATGGCCACGTAAATAAGCAGAACTGCCGCTACTGGAGTGTAACGAATCCGAATCGCAAACATCAGAAACCCCTACATTCGCCTAAAGTGACCGTATGGGCTGCGATGTCGGCGCGAGGAATTATCGGCCCTTACTTTTTTGAAGACGAAAGGGGGCGTGCAGTTACAGTGAATTCAGAGCGTTATGTGGAGATGTTAGACAACTTCTTGGTACCTGAACTGCAAAACTTTCCTGGCTATAACCAAAGAACATGGTTCCAACAGGACGGAGCAACTTCACACACGTCCAATATGTCTCTGCCACGTGTTCGTGAAATTTTCTCAGGCAAATTGATCTCCCGGAGAGGTGACATAAATTGGCCTCCACGCAGTCCAGATTTAACCCCTATGGACTTTTTCCTATGGGTTTATCTTAAATCTAAAGTTTACGCCAATAAACCGACTTCACTGGCGCATTTGAAAGAAAATATCCGTCACGAAATGACATCCATCCCTGAGTCCACCTGCCGAGACGTCATAAGTAATTTTACTGTTCGATTAAATGAGTGCCGAGAACGCGAGGGTCTACATTTAGACGATATTATTTTTAAGAAATAAATCCCCAAAAAGTGTATTTTAATAATTAATAAACATTTTTTCTATATACGGCTTACTTTTTTTTTAAATCCACTAAATATAAAATTTCTTTTGAGACACCTTGTATAATACTGTTATTAACTGAAATAGAATCTAATCTTAAAATAAATAGTGATCTAAATAATATCTCAGCTATATAACCGTGGTAAAAAAATCTGGTGTGAGTGAAATGTCGAAAAAAGTGTCCGATCTAAGATTAACAGAACTCAAAGATGAACTTTAAAAAAAAGGTTTAAAAAGTGTCGGTAACAAACAAATATTAATAAACAAACTCAAAGATGCTTTGAATTCTAGTTTTATAGATGAAAGCCCAAAAGTAACGGAAAAATCTACGAAAAATAATTTACAAGTTTCGAATGAGGAAGAAGAAGAAATCACTGACTCAGCATTAAACAGCTCCAACGGAACAGTCATGAATAAAATTTCTAAACCTAGTGGGAATGTAATTTACAAAACTAAAGGCAGACATTTTAAAATCCAAAATAAAATAAAAAAACTAGAAAAAAAATTCATTCACTTGAAGTAAGACTATCCAAAATCCTTCGAAGAGAAAAGAAGAAGACACCCCCATGTAAGAAGAGCTATAACTCAAGTAAACAAACAATAACGTCACAAGTGATGGTAAATAATAATTTTATCCCAAATAATGGGTGTTTTTTTTTAGAGGTATAGAACTTTAAATTGCAATAAAACAACGATGGATTATTCGATTGACATGAATTTTTTTTTATTCGAAAGATAATTTTGTGGCATTACATTTTAAATATGATTTCTGGCATATGACCGCCACGGCTGGCTCGGATGTAGTCCAATCTGGACGTCCAATTTTCGATGACTTTTTCCAATATTTGTGGCCGTATATCGGCAATAACACGGCGAATGTTGTCTTCCAAATGGTCAAGCGTTTGTGGCTTATCCGCATAGACCAATGACTTTACATAGCCCCACAGAAAGTAGTCCAGCGGTGTTAAATCACAAGATCTTGGAGGCCAATTCACAGGTCCAAAACGTGAAATTAGGCGGTCACCAAACGTGTCTTTCAATAAATCGATTGTGGCACGAGCTGTGTGACATGTTGCGCCGTCTTGTTGGAACCACAGCTCCTGGACATCATGGCTGTTCAATTCAGGAATGAAAAAGTTAGTAATCATGGCTCTATACCGATCACCATTGACTGTAACGTTCTGGCCATCATCGTTTTTGAAGAAGTACGGTAGCTTCTTCTGTACGCACCGTACGGCGTCTCTGGGGATGCGAGTTATCAATAAGAGTAAACGTGGTGCGAAAACGTTCCATGGTTAATCGAATTAACTGCTCTGATGGACGATTTTGTCGACGATAAAATGGACGTAGTGCGCGATACGTATTCCGCACAGAACCATTATTTTCGAAATAAAATTGCACTATTTGCAAGCGTTGTTCAGGCGTGAGTCTATTCATGATGAATTGCCAAACCAAACTGAGAATAAATCACTTGACAGCTGTTAAATCGGTCGCCATCTTGAACAGTAATGCCAACTTAAAGTTCTATACCTCTAAAAAAAACACCCGTTACTTCAAGTGATTTAAACACCTCATCCATGAACAGCACCGATTCAAACGGAAATACATCCATAAACAATGATATTAAGAGTGTTCTAGTTATAGCTGATAGCCTTGGTCGTCAAGCAGCAAATATCTTGAAAAATTTGTTACCCAGTGATAAATTTAATATAACCGTTATATTTAAACCTAATGCAAATTTTCATAATCTATATATATAAAATCGTAACTAAGCTACCTACTCATAATCAACGCCCAGCTCAAACCTCTGAACCTACAATCATGAAATTCGGCGAGTATATTCCCTTCATGACGTAAGCACCCACTAAGAACGGATTTTTCGAAACTCATCCTCTAAGTGGGTGAAATGGGGGTTAAAAGGGGTAAAATGTGGCTTCACGGTTTCCTTAATATCTCTTAGGTCCAATAAGATATCGACTTGGTTTTTGCCTTCAAAGATTACTCCTGTAAATATTAAAAAACCTATTTCAGGATTTTGTTCTAATCGACCCCTAAAGGGGTGAATCTATAATCAGGGTGAATTATAGAACCCTTCACATCTTCTGTGTGTATTGTGTTATAACATTCCTTTTTGGCACATAGGTGTCTTTTTAAAATATTTGGAAAGTGTTTTGACCGTTTTTTTAAATTTCACCGCTAAAGGGGTAAATTGGTATTTTTTATTCGATAGAATTTCGTCTAGATAAAGAAACATAAAATTCGGGGAGTATATCCCTTTTATTACTTGAGAACCCCCTAAGAAATGATTTTTCGAAATTCGACCTCTCAGGGGTGAAAAGGGGTGAAATGGGTTTTCACGGATTCCTCAGTATCTTTTAGATCAAGAATATATTGCCTTGCTTTTTCTTAGAAAGACTACCCACATAAATGTTGAAAAACTTATTTTTCAGGATTTTGTACTAATCAACCCCTAAAGGGGTGAATCTACAATCAGGGTGAATTATAGAACCCTTCGCATCTTCAGTGTTTATTGTGTTATAACATTCATTTTTGGCATATAGGTGTCTTTTTTAAATATCTCGAGTTAGTTTTGACATTCTTTTAAAATTTCACCTCTAAATGTAAATGGGGGGGTTTAAATGGGTATTTATATTCGCTAGAACTTCCCTTGGATATAGAGACATGAAATTCGGGAAGTATATTGCTTCCGTGATGTAAGCACCTACTAAGAAGAGTTTTTTCGAAATTCGAGCCCTAAGGGGTGAAATGTGATTTAAAGGATTCCTCAAGGGGCTATTCTAGATTCGGGGTGTATTATAGAACCCTTTATAGATTCTGTATTTGTTGTACTATAACTATGTTGTACTTTTTCGCATTTAGGTGTCATTTTAATATCATTAGTTCCAAGATCATTTCATGTTGACCGTTTGTTTTTTATATTTCACCCCTAAATTGCATTTTTTATATTTCCCTAAATTTCATTGGTACATTGGTATGTTTTAGTAGACAATTGAAATTCGGGGACTATATTTCTTCCATGACGTAAGCAACCACTAAGAAGAGATTTCTCGAAATTCGACCCCTAGGGGGTGAAAACGGATTTCTTAATATCTCTTGATGAAATAACGACTTGCTTTTTACTTACTATAGTTACCCGTACGCATGTATAAAAATGTAATTTAGAATTTTGCTTCAATCAACACTTAACGGGGCGAATCGACATTAAATCAGGGCGACTTATATAATGTTTCGTAACTTATTTGTTTGTTGAGTTATAACATTCTTTTTTGGTATATAATTTTTTTTTTCTAATCTTTAGAAAGTCTTTTAAACGTTTTTTTTTTTTTTATCTATAAAGGGATAAATAGGTATATTTTTGATTAGATACATGGAATTCCGGGAACATATTTCTTCCATAACTTAAGCATCGAACCCTTTTATATCTCCTGTGCTTCTTGAGTTATAACATGTCTGGCATATAGGTAGGGTGACCAGATTTCAGTGAAGGGAAACCGGGACACAGGGAAAAAAGGTCCTCACCTCCCAGATTCAAGTAAAGAGCAAAAAAAAGGTCCTCACCTCCCAAATCCAAGTGAAGAGCAAATAAAAAAGGATCTCACCTCTCACATTGACTAGTTGTAATATTTCTTTTCTTACAAATGCATAATTATGTAAGAACCGGGAAAATCGATCGTCCCGAAAACATTTTTTGGGACACCGGGACAATGTACATAAAACCGGGACGGATGGTCACCCTACATACAGGTGACTTTTTAAAATCTTTCGATAGTGTTCTAACAGTTTTTTAAATTTCATTCCTAAAGAATTTTTTATTAGAAATAAGAAATTCCAAGAGTACATTTCTCGATATGACGTAAGAACCCACTAAGAAAGGATTTTTCGACCCCTATGAGGTGAAAAGGAGTAACATTTTTTTCACGGATTCCTCAGTATCTTTAAGGACAGATGAGATATCGACTAGGTTTTTGCTTATATGGTAAAAGTTACCCGTGCACATGTTTAGAAACAAACTACGAATTTTACACTAATGAGCTTCTAACGGGGTGAATCTACAGTTGAGGAGAGTCAGCAATGTGATCTATAAAGAACCATGACTTATAATAATTGCACGATTATGGCAGATCGTCAATATACCGTAGCGAAGCACGGGTACTCAGCTAGTATTGTATATAATGCCAAAATACTCACCAAACATTTCACACATAATGATTATTTGATTATCATGGCAGGTTCAAATGATTGTTTAAACAGCACAGAAATACACAGATCTTCAATAGTAAACATTTTAAACAACACAATACACACGAACACAATTTTTGTTGGAGCATTCTTCCAAGAAGGTAATAGTCAAATTAACGCAAATGTGTTCAAATTTAACTCACTGGTCAACGACGTGTCGCGCTTGTATGAACACACTTTTTTTGTAGAGCCTAATGTACTTATCAGTTATACAGACATGACACGTCAGGGTTTGCATCTCAATAAGAGCGGTAAACGCAAAATATTTAATTATATTGTTAATTTCATTAATACACATGCCAAAATAAAACCTAACGTAACTAATCACTTTAACGGCTTCCCACAAAATAATTCTAGAAACGATGAAAGTAATTTTTGTAATAACACGCAGATAAGAAGTACATCGTCAAAATCTCATGTTGAAAATGTTCCTGTTGTCAATAGAATTTCTAATATAGACTTAAATACACCATCTACGTTATTTGCAAATAATTCCCACAGAAATAATGTTTTTTTAGAGAAAATTCAAATAATAATAGATTGATTTTTAATCCCACTGAACCCTCTAATAGTTTCAATATAAATAAGAACAATGACAAAAATAAACTTACAAAAAACTACTTAAGGCGGCGCATAACCCTATAGATTTTTAGTTTCCTATACAAGACTAACATACCTGAAATAAAATTAGTACTAATTATACATCAAATTTTGCAGCAATTTTTTCTCTATCTAATAGGATATTTTTAATTTCAAACAAATTTGAAATAAAATTTTATCGCTCAATAACTTAATTATAAGCATGAGGTAACAAGTTTCTGTAATTTTTTAAATATATTAGTGAGCTTCAAATAACTCTTAAATTTAGATGTCTAGATGGAGAAATGTTTAAACAATATGTCAATATTTTTTTCGATATGATTGTTTATTTTATATTCGAATAATGTATATGAAACTCATAGTTTATATCTGACCAATGTTATTTTTTAGTTCGAGTTTATACCACAGATGGTGCTGCGACCGATATTTAGTGAAGTCAGAATTTTTTGTACGTAGTAAATATAGTAACCGCCCACTAGTTTACCATCCTTTTCTAATTCATTGATGTAACCCTCTCCACATTTTTTCTTACAGTTCCAAACATCGGTAAGGATATTGAAAATGAAATACTGATTTTCTGACATTTTATTTAGTTTTATTCATAATTAGTTTCTTTAAATTTATTCTACAATTTTAAATGAAATTAGTTAGATGTATATTAATTAATTATTATTTATTTTTTTTTATTAATAAGATAAACCTTGGTTTAGTACTAAAATATTATACCAATATCATAAAAGCATTCAATTATAATTATAATACACGAAATAAAAATTCTTTTACATTAAATCTAAAAAATACTACAGCAGCACAGAATTATTTATTTTTTAAGGTAAATTATAATAAGTTACTTTAGTATAAGAGAAATAGGTAGAATAAGACAATTTAAATTTAAATTAAAAAACTATTATTTAGAGAAATAATAAAAATTATTTTTTTACTATTAATTGGACGTTGAATTTGTTCAGAATTATTTTTAAATATTTTATATGAAATCTATACCTAATGGATTTACATTGTATTATTTATTCTGTTTATTTAGCAAATTCTAAATAAAGTTTAATCTAATCTAATATATTTTCAGAATTTTTATTAATTGTAATGAATTCCAATGATTGTTATGCACAATATTTGAATCTTTTCTTCATTCTAAACTTTTTTATATAAATATACCTACATTTTTGTTGTTAGCTATATAAATTATAAGTGAGATACTACAAGATGTACGTATCGATACCACAGCCCCCAAAAATTCATCTTATTAAAAAATACTTGAATTGAAAATAAGCGTTTTTTAATTTTATACATCTTTTATTAAAAAATTATGACATTTTTACATCAAATATATTGCCAGTGTTGTCGAATGAATAATTCTTCTAGAATGTCACATGAATCATATTTTACACGGATTCAAAGGGTTTGTCATTCCAAATACACAAACTATCACAGTATATTCACTGATGGGTCGAAAGTAAATAATCGTACTGGGGCAGCAGTGATAACTAGAAGACACACTCTGCAATATCGCTTACCCGACATAACAAGTATCTACACTGCTGAAGCTTACAGCATATTGAAAGCTAGTGAAGAGGTTAAAAATTCCACCTACACACACCATATCATGGAAACCGATTCCCTTAGCGTGCTGGAGAGTATCAAACAAATCTACTCTACTGACCCCCGCATCCATCCAACCAATACTAGAAAATCTGCATGAGGCAATATCGAGAGGCGCGAACGTTACCATTCTCTGGATACCTTCACACGTTGGCATTCTGGGCAATGAAGAGGTGGACCATGCAGCCAAGGAAGCAACCAACGTCAACATCTCCGACATACCTATCCCAGCAGATGACCTCATAAGTCATATAAAGAGAGAAGTTAAGAAAAGCTGGAACAACCATTGGCAAGCGTCAAACAACAAGTTAAAGAGGATTAAGTCAGAAACCGGTCCTTGGAATTATCCTAAAAACCGAAAAGACCAAATCATTCTCACCAGACTGCGAATTGGACACTCCTTAATAACCCACAAACATCTCTTCGAACGCCAAGATCCCCCAACATGCGATACTTGCCACACCCCTCTCACAACAGAACATATAATTGTCCAATGCAAGAAATATGATAACCAGAGGGAAAAAAACAAGATACCAAATACAATTCAAAATGCCCTGGCCAATAACTCGGAAGCCATCAACAATGTTCTGACATTCTTAAGAGACATCCACTTATATAATAAAATATAAATGTTAACAATATTAGCAATGTATATAATAATGCTACCTTAATGTAAACACAAATCATAATGTATCCGGTGCCAATAGCCCTAGCTGCTGAGGCGCATGTAATTTTTCTTTAAATAAAAAAAAAAAAAAAAAAAAAAAAAAGTGTTTGTGGTATATTTCTTGCAGTAACATTAATATCTTATCACAACCGTAAAGTTCTCAAGAGTTTCTTATAGAAAACATCATTTTCGTGAAGAACACATGTACAAAGGGGCATTACATTATCAACAAATACAATAGTTTTCAACGAAAGTTCTAAACTAGGAATAATCAGTCGAAAGAAATATTGACGTAGATATAATTTGAATATAGGGGTTTACAAAAAATTAAATAAAAAAAAAATGAATATTTCTACAAAAAAATATATTAATCTAAAAATTACAGAACATTAATCTCTGATATCTTATTATTAAAAAATTATTAATATTTATCACTAACGTTAAATTAAAAAAAAAACCTTTGTTGTTTATAATTAGTTATAAGCCTATTTTCCGAAGCTGCACTTTTTGTACTGTATGTACCATGAATTCAAAAAGAAATTAAATAAGGGTTGGCTATGGAAAAATAAAATAATATCTACTGCAAGCTTTATAAAACAATATAAACTTATGACAACAACAACAGTGATGACAGTTAATTAATTCTAAAGTCCCGGTCAAACCGGGCCTGGGTATAATATCTGAAGAAAAGATATAACATATAGGTACATTGTTTGAATTTCTCGGCGCTTGGTCCTCGTAAACGATATGTGAGTAAAAAAGACTAACTATAACTTTTTTACCAGTTTACAAACAATAATAAGGTGTCTATTTATTATGATTGTGAAAGATGATATTTTTATAAGTAACTAAATATAAATAAACAGTTACCTTATGCATAGAAAAATATTTATATTTGAAAACTTCAACAGCCGTAATTACTTCTGTCAACAATTGCTTTTTATTATGAGCATCAAGATAAGAGAATTCCAAATACATTGTTTGCCTTCAGTTGTAAAGTAAAATACTTGTAGAATTTTTCCGTTTCACATCAGTGTGCATAACGAGAAATAATGCAAAAATATTTGACATAATCCCAACAAAATGGCGTTTTTTTTTTTTTTCAATAATATCTAGGTATCTATATTCTTTTCGCGTAATTTTAGAATTTTCAATATTTTTCTTACATGGGAATCATAGAATGAAATTAAATATAAATGTATGCAAATAAAAATAATATATAAATGTATATGTACTAAATTATGTAAAATGTAGGAAATTCATTTAATTTAAAATATTTACTATATTGTATTTTATCGATCTTGATTTTAAGCAATCATTGTCACGTTCCAGATAAAAGAATTAATCATCTTTTTCATTTGTTTTACCAGATACAATTAACTACTCAGTAGAATTCAGCTTAGATGCAAGCAATATAGATATAGAGTTGCCATCTTTTCAAAACAAACAAATATCACAACAGATATTTTAAAATATTCTATTGTGACGTAATATTACTCTTATTGGTTGATGTACTTATGAATGAAATATAGACACTCCCATTTGACCTCGATTCCAACTACATCTATCGGACTAGAAACAGATGTGTCATCCACTTACCTCACCTTAAGAATATACTACCAGAACGTACCAAAACAGACCAACTCCTTCAGTCAACTTTAGCCACCAACTTTGACATTATTATCCTCACTGAAACTTGGCTGAACGACACCATTTATGACAATGAATTATTCTCAAATAACTATGTTGTATATCGGAGTGATCGTGATTCTGAAAAATCTGGGAAAAATAGAGGCGGTGGCATTTTGATCGCCGTCAACGTCAACTTTGGATCCTCTAGAGTACGACATACAATTAATGAAGTAGAGCAACTGTGGGTATCAGTTCTATGTAAAAATAATGTCGAAATTATCTTTTGTGGAGTTTACATACCGCCTGCTAGCAATTTAACTGTATACGTATCATTTATTCTTACGGCCGATTATATATTGGATCGCCACCCCAAAGGAATTATATGTGTAACTGGAGATTTTAACTTGCCAAAAATTAATTGGGTATTCACAGATTATTTTTTTGAACCTGCCACACTATCCGACCCTAAAATAGAGTGTGTTACTGATAACTTTAATTTTCTAGGCTTAAGCCAATTCAATAATATAAAGAACAACCTTAATCGAATTTTAGACTCAGTTTACATTAATATCTCCAAAAAAATAAATGTAACTAAATCGGATTTCGAATTATTAAAAGCAGTAGCTTATCACCCGCCTTTAGAATTTCAAATTCCATATTCAGAAAATATAGTTAATTTGAACTTTCAACAAAACTGGAGATTCAATTTTAAAGCAGCTAATTATGATGATATTAATATTTTTTTCGATACATACAATTGGAAAGAATTATTAGTCTATAATATCAATGACAACGTAGCTATTTTCTATAGCATTTTAGAATATGTTATTAACACATTCATACCAAAAAAATATTGCAATATTGACTCTTACCCATGTTGGTTCTCTAAATCCACTAAAAAGATGATTAGACAAAAAAATAAATTATACAAAATATGGAAAAAATCCAATCAAATCGTTGACAAAAATCTGTATGGTGAATTAAGAACTAAATCTAAAAACGCAATCAAACTTGACTATAGACGGTTTATTACAAATACTGAAAATAATTTGAGCGAAAATATCAAATCCTTTTGGACATTTATTAATAGTAAAAAAAAAAAAATTGATGTGAAGTGTGAATTTTCACACATTTCAGGGTTTTGCAGGTATTTAGTAAGTGAATGATAATTATTTGGGATGTCAAAACAAATTTTATGTCAAAATATTTTTTTATGAATTTTACTTCGAATGTTTATTACCATTATTTAAGTTTTTAAAGATGTGCAGTATTTTTTTTATATATCAAGGTTCATTAAGATTTTGAAAATTGCGCCTATGGCTTCCATTGGTTGTTTTTAGTCATAGCTCCTCCCCTTTGATTTCGTGTACATTCAAATATATAATTAAATTATAATTTCAACAATTTCCACTGGTTATTAAATTTACGCTATTAAAAATTAAATGCAACAATTGCCAAAATATAATTAAAATTTTGAAAAAATAATTTAAACAATATAAAAATGCAAAAAAAAATAAATAAAAAATAATATTGTCTCCTCACGTAGGACTCGAACTCATATTCTTGGGCAGAACGCTAGTATCTTAGCCACTGCACCAAGAAACACGTTACTGTTTAGCGTATTATATAACTATAAGTTGTCAACATTATTAGCAAAAAAAAATTGATGTGAAGTGTGAATTTTCACACATTGCAGGGTTTCGCAGGTATATAATAAGTGAAGGCGGCATGCTGAGTGTGTAGGACAAATTTTGCTTTGTAGTAACCACGGAAAAATGAACGATCTTTTTAAAATAATTTATCGTCTGTTAATTTTAGAGCTTTAAAAACAAATTTTATATTAAAATATTTTTTTGTTAATTTTAATTCGAATACCTAATATCATTATTTAGGTTTCTAAATAAGTGCAGTATTTTTTTTTATATAACAAGGTTCATTAAGATTTTGAAAATTGGGCCTATGGCTTTCATTGGTTGTCTTAAATTATACGCTCCGCCCCTCTGGCTTCGTATAAATGACACAGAATGAAAATATAATTCCAATTGGTTATTAAATTTACGCTCTTGAAAATTAAATTCAAAATGTGCTAAAATATAACTAGAATTTTAACAAATTAATTTAAACATAATAAATATGAAAAAAAAAACAAAAAATAAAATTGACTCCACAAGCCAGGAACGAACCTGTGTAGTGAATAACGATCCTGTGTGGTTGTCGAGCAACTGAGCCACTAGACCACCAAACGCTTATCAATTTAGTGTGTTATAAGAGTATAACATGTATGCATCGTCAACCAAAAAACACAAAAAATGCGTTATTTTCCGAAAACATAATCTGATCAAAAATTCCTGTTGTACTATTCCGGTTCACACCAATATACATTACTTAGAATTTTTTCACATTTTTAGTTTAAACCATCTGGGCTACAGGGTGTGGGACAAAAAATTTTTTGCACAATTTTGGCAAAAATCGCCTCAAAATAATTTATTTTGCAAAAATTAAATTTTGATCGTTAATCCACGTACTAAGGGCTTTTATTTGATACCCTACTCAGAATTTTTAAAAAATATTTTTTTTTTCGATGAGCACATATTTGTTTATATTTTTAGGGGGATATGTTTTTTAGATGTTTTAGTATTTTTCCTATGTGCGGGTCAAAAAGTTGTACAAGCATGCCAATTTTCAACTCTCTAGGTTTAGCCGTTTGGCTACAATTTTTACCGAACAGACAGACAGACAGACAGACAGACAGACAGACAGACGACAAAATGACGGTATAAGGGTTTTTTGGTCATACCTACAAAACCCTAAAAACACAAAATATGCTTTTTTTTCCAAAAACATAATCTGATCAAAAATTCCTGTTGAACTATTTCGGTTCACACCAATGTACATTACTTAGAATTTTTTCAGATTTTTAGTTTAAACCATCTGGGCTACAGGGTGTGGGACAAAATTTTTTTTGCACAATATTGGCTAAAATCGCTTCAAAATAATTTATTTTGCAAAAATAAACATTTGATCGTTAATCCACGTACCAAGAGCTTTCATTTGATACCATACACAGAATTTTAAAAAAATATTTTTTTTTCGATGAGCACATATTTGTTTGTATTTTTAGGGGGATATGTTTTTTAGATGTTTTAGTATTTTTCCTATGTGCGGGTCAAAGAGTTGTATAAGCATGCCAAATTTCAACTCTCTAGGTTTAGCCGTTTGGCTACAATTTTTACCGAACAGACAGACAGACAGACAGACAGACAGACAGACAGACAGACAGACAGACAGACAGACAGACAGACAGACAGACAGACAGACAGACAGACAGACAGACAGACAGACAGACAGACAGACAGACAGACAGACAGACGACAAAATGACGGTATAAGGGTTTTTTGGTCATACCTACAAAACCCTAAAAACTGCAGGACTACCGCAAAAAATGCACTTTAACGATAATATCGCATCCAATGGACTTGAAACTGCAAACTTATTCGCGAATTATTTTAAATCAGTGTACACAACCGACACTTGTACAACTGATCACATCACCAGCCCCTTAAATTGCAATATCGACTTAACATCAATCACTATTACGCCAGACATTGTTTTTAATAAATTGGTAAATTTAGATTCTAATAAAAGCACAGGTCTTGATGGTGTTCCGTCTATCTTTATGAAAAATTGTAGCCCCACTTTAGCTTTTCCGCTGTATTTATTATTTAAATTATCAATAAAAACGGGAATTTTCCCAGATCTTTGGAAAAGTGCTTTTCTTACACCCATTTATAAATCGGGCGACAAAAACGATGTAAAAAATTATCGTCCGGTCTCAGTTATAAGCACAATACCTAAGGTCTTTGATTCAATAATAACAGATGAATTATCAACAGTTTTTAAAAATATTATCAGCAGCAAACAACACGGTTTTATGAAAAATAGATCCACTTGCACTAATTTGGTTGAACTCATGCACTTTATATTTGATGCATTTAATAAACAAAGTCAGGTGGATGCTGTTTATTTTGATTTCGCTAAAGCATTCGATCGTGTAAACCACAAACTTTTAATACACAAACTTAAAAATTATGGCGTTTCAGGTCAACTTTTAAAATGGTTTGTTTCCTACCTCACAGATATCAAATAGGGGATACGCATAAAATTTGTATTTCCTTAAAACTACATTATTTTGATATGTTAATGTTAGTTATGTCACCTAACAAAACAAAAATTACATTTTAATTAATATTATAACCAAATTTTTGAATTAAAATATTGTAAATTTGAAATAAGCCGACCACGGAACGAAGGTTGCAGAGTAAAACGACTGAGTATGACGTCAAACGATAGGGGTTTCACATCACAGCTACAGCTACACCATAATCTTTACACGTGTGTGTATTGTATTGTTCGAGAGTTTTGTATTTGTTTTCAAGCAATTTTTCACGCATTTATTATTAAAATGGCAGATAAAGATTTTGTTAGGGCTCAGAGTGATATTTTACCCAACATTGATGCATTTATGCTCATGGAATATATGAAAAATAATGAATGCTACGTGCTGAGGAAATACGTGGTGTCAAAGTAATTTTTATTTTATATTCTATAACTTTATGTAAACAAACGCTGCAACTCTGTAAAATGTAAATATTTATGTAATTTAGATGTCAGAATTTTACTACATTGTTTACATGAAGTTACAAAACGTTAGAGGCATAATTGAAATACTGCAATATAAGTTATCTATTTTAATATAAAATTTAATTCGGTAAACATGTATAAATTGTTTTTATAGAATTAAACTTTATTTTAATTAAAATCACTCTAACTTTACATAACCTATGAAAGTTATACAAACAAATAAGTTCATAACAGACTATGTACGCCGGTAAGCTAGTAGTGTCATACGTCAGTTAGAAGGGGTATGACGTCACACGTCGTTTTCGCGCGCTACATACATTTATGATTTTTTTAAGCCTTCAAATTACAAAAAAAAAAAACTGTTTTTTATGTTTATATGCAACAAGAGGAATATAATAAAAAATAAAAAAAAATCATGCCTATCCCCTATTGTTAAAATTAAAGATTATTTATCTGAAAAAATTCTAGTACCATCAGGCACGCCACAAGGGGCACACTTATCGCCTCTGTTATTTTCAGTATTCATCAATGATATTACTAGTATTTTAAAAACTGCTGAATGTTTCCTTTTCGCAGATGATTTGAAATTATTCTGTAAAATAGATAATATTCAGGATGCTCAACTACTGCAAGATGATATTAAATCACTGGAATTATGGTGTGATCAAAATCTCATGGAATTAAATATTAAGAAATGTAAAGTTGTTCATTTTTCAAGAAAAAAAATATCAATTAATTATCGTTACAGACTTTATGATAATATGTTAGACTCAATTGAAACAATTAAAGATTAAGGAGTAACAATAGATACTAAACTTAACTTTAAAATACATATTGACAATATTCTCAAAAAAGCATCTAAATTACAGTCTGTTTCAAACGCTTAGGCGGAACTAAATGGGAATTTCGTTCTTTTAGGTTGTCACGACAAGGGACCTTGCTTGGGTTATTTCATTTTTTACGTTGGAATGTCAAAATTTAAAATTACAACAATGAAACCATGGAAACGAATGACCTATGTCAAAATTAAATTATTTTTTTATATATTTTAATGACAAAAAAATAAATAAATGGGAAATTTGTATTAAGAATGACACAAAAAATCAAAATATATAGAAAATGACATTTTAAAATGATATTAACCTTAACCAAAAAATGTTGATTGTAAGTATGATTTACAAAGCTTAAACAAAACGGCCGAAAACCACGATTTAAACGATGAAAGTAACTAAATTGCAAAATCTAGTTCCGCTTAACCGTTTGGAACAGACTGTAAGTGGTTTTGTCATTAGAAATTGCAAGGATTTTCACAACATCAACTGTGTAATACTACTTTACAATGCATTAATTCGCAGCAACCTCGAATACTGCAGTATAATTTGGTCTCCCTATCACCAGGGTATATTAAAAAGAATTGAATCCATACAGAAAAGATTTGTCAACTTTATCTTTTTTAAATTAGGAATTAATAAAGATAATTATCAGTATCACGAGAGATTACACATGTTAGGATTCCAATCTCTTGAGAAGAGAAGAAAAATAGCTGAAAGTATTTTCGCATATAAAGTTTTGAGCGGCATTATTGACACACCAGACATACTAAAGTTGTTTAACATACGCGTTCCTGCCTACCCTTCTAGAACACCCATTTTACTTTCTATCTCTCACAGTTCCACAGAGTACGGTAAGCATTCAGTTATTAACAGACTGTCTGCAAGCTTTAATAACACTTACAGCAATTTGGATGTATTCTCTCTCCTAAATTCTAGCACAAGTGGTATGATTAAACGAATCAAAAGTAATAAGTAGACATTTTTGTAAACCAAAATTTATTTGTGAACAATTTTAATTTATGGAAAGTTATTTTATATTAATATGTACCACTTTGTTTTATTTATTGTTTTATTAGCCATTGTACTTATGTGCCTTTATTTTATATTATAATTACAATTTTAATTTATATGTTTAGGTTTAAGTATTTATTTATGTATTTATGTAAGAATTGGGCATTGCCTGCCAGTAAAATATGCAATAAATAAATAAATAAATAAATTCTCTATAACAATTTTTATGGCTGATATATGGAAATATGGGTGAAGAAGCATGTGAATTTATATAGGCCATTCCAAACGATTAGGCGGAACTAGATTTTACAATCTAGATACTTTCAAATATTAATTGTTGAGTTAACGTGAAGTTTAGGATAAGGTAAACTTAAAGAGATTCTTTACTTCACAAATTATTTTATTTTCACTATACGTACATTTCGGCTACGAAGTAGCCATCTTCAGTAGTTGACTAAAACTATTCAACTACTACAACAGTTTTATTCAACTACTGAAGATGGCTACTTCGTAACCGAAATGTACGTATAGTGAAAATAAAATAATTTGTGAAGTAAAGAATCTCTTTAAGTTTACCTAGATACTTTCATTGATTGATTCGTGGTTTTTGGTCGTTTTGTTTACGCTTTGTAAATTATACATACAATAAACATTTTTACTTGCCCGACCTCAATGTATATAGGGGCAAGTATTGTAATCACGAAAATTTTCGATGTCGAGATTTTGACTGATGACCAGGTTTTATGGTCCATGGAATCCGAAAAACCTATTTTCGAAGTGCCGTCCGTATGTGTGTGTGTGTGTGTGTGTGTGTGTGTGTGTGCGTGCGTGCGTGCGTGCGATCGAGCGTGCGTGCGTGTGTTTGTTTGTTTGTTTGTTTATTTGTTTATTTATCTAATAATATTTATATTATCTGTCTCATTTTGTAACACGTAACTAACAGGGAAAGTTAATTTTTTATGTTGTATATTGACAATACATTTATAATATTATCATAGTTGTAACAGCGTCAAGACGCAGTTAGCATATTGTTAATGTTATATAATAGACAACGCCTTAGAGACGCTTTACAATTTATCCCGTAAATTTAAAATGTTTTTTTTTGTTGTGTTAAGTGCAAAGAATGCAACTTTCACAAATTTAGAATAGTATTTTTGTCAATACCCTAATTGCACTTTCTTGGAACTAATTCACTAATCAATATGGGCGAAGAAGCATGTAAAGAATTATGCACTATTGAAAATAGTTTTAAAAATAATTTTATAAATTTATTTTTAAATTTTATATAGGCTATTCCAAACAATTAGGCGGAACTAGATTTTACAATCTAGATACTTTCATCGATTGATTCGTGGTGTTTCGTCGTTTTGTTTACGCTTTGTAAATTATACTTACAATAAACATTTTTACTTGCCCGACCGTAATGTATAAGGGGCAAGTACTGTAATCACAAATTTTTTTCGAGATTTTGATTGATGACCAGGTTTTGCGTGCGTACGTGCGTGCGTGCGTGCGTGCGTGCGTGCGTGCGTGCGTGCGTGCGTGCGTGCGTGCGTGCGTGCGTGCGTGCGTGCGTGCGTGCGTGCGTGCGTGCGTGCGTGCGTGCGTGCGTGCGTGCGTGCGTGCGTGCGTGCGTGCGTGCGTGCGTGCGTGCGTGCGTGCGTGCGTGCGTGCGTGCGTGCGTGTGTGTGTGTGTGTGTGTGTGTGTGTGTGTGTGTGTGTGTGTGTGTGTGTGTGTGTGTGTGTGTGTGTGTGTGTGTACGATTATTCAAAAACGGTTCAACTTATAATTCATTTTTTAAAGAACGAAGTGTGGGCAAGATAGGAGCTATTTCGATCTTGTTTTTAATTGGGTAAGAACGTGAAAAAGTTTACACTGTAAAAAACTAGATTTAAACGCGTGTGCGTGCGTTTGCGTGTGCGTGTGTGTGTATACACGATGACTTAAGAACGGTTCAATTTATAGTTCATTTTTTTAAGAACAAAGTGTGGACAAGATAATGTTACAGGAGGTAGTACCTCAGGAGAAGTTCCCGAGATGACTATCCAGAACAATGTACGCAGTCTAAGTACGCAGGCTAAGCTCACGAGCAGGGTTTCTAGTATGTCGCCTGGGCTTGAAGAGCATTGTCTTGGTAAAGCGTCTGAAATTGAGGTTGGGTGACCCTTTTGGGGTGTTCCAAATGAAAAACAGAATTGAATTTATATATTTATTTAACAACAGCATAAATAAACGTACAGAACTGTATTTAAACTAAACTTAATCTAACAATACAAAACGACAATACAAAGTTGAAGACTAGGATTGTGGGTTAGGGATTGTGTGATAAGACGGCAAGCGTCGTTGTGCGCGGCGAGCGTCCAGCATCGTGATGGGCGTCGCGGCGTTGATCTTCGTTGGACGTAGAGCGTCATGGTTTTGTCCGTGGTGGACGTTTGCGGACGAACTAGTGTCCTTTGGTGGCAGCGCCAGCAGGCGTTGCGGTCCGTTGCGCCGAACATCCCGATGAGATGACGGTGACGGATGGCGTGGTGCTGTTATCCTTTACAGCCCGTCCTCCCAATACTCATCCAGAGCGATGGGTGACTGTAAGTTTAGGATTTTTGGCGGGTGGCGCTTCAAGCGAGAAGGCCAATGGATTTCTAGGTCAGAGGAGCTGAAGGCTTTCGTAGTCCTGGTTGCCAGGCGGCGCTGCTATTCATCCGAATTTCCGCACGGTTGTATGCCCTGGCAGAGACGCGATCTCGGCCCTGGGAGCCGTGCGGGAGCAGCGGTTGGCGGCACTGGATTGGTGTTGTTTCCCCGAGTCATTTGAGCCGGCGGTCGGTTTTTCCACGGGCGCGGATAAATATGAGGCGCCACTTTCGGAAGGGTGATCGGCCCCGGGCGCGACCGAACTATGGTGCGCCGCTTCCGATGATGTTAGCGGTGCGGTGTACCGGGCTCTCGGGTCTTCCTTCTCTAGGGACGTGTTGCTTCCTTAGAGACGTTCTTCCCTATCGTCGTTGCTGGTGGCGGTTGGTGCCACGAATTAGGAACGAACGGGAGGGGTGGGTACGTTGGTGTTCGCGTCAAGCGAACGTCTCCGTGTTAACCGAACGTAACCCAGCGTTAAGCGAGTTTGTTCCGGGCCGCGTTAAGCGAACCGTGGTGCGGGCCGTGTTAAGCAAACCGTTGATGCGGGGCGTGTCAAGCGAACCGCGGTGCGGGCCGCGTCAAGCGAACCGTGGTGCGGGCCGCTTTAGCGAACCGTTGTTACAAGCCGCGTTAAGCGATTTGAGCCCAGCTTTACGCGAGCTGTGGTGGTGACCAGTGAACTGGTATCGGTCCTGGGTTTGGAGCCGATACTTATACTAAATATTGACGTCATTCGGTGAATTCCCGGATTTCAGCCAATGGGTGTTTAACTCCGCCCATTGATAAGGTCATTTTTGGCAATACCTGCTAAAAATGCGCGGGTTAAGGCAATTAGCGGTTTCAGGTGTCGGCACAAATCACGCGGTTATGATGAGATGAAAATGCGCGCGGTGCGGTCATAAGCACGCGTGCAATCCGCGGTAACAATTGGAGCTATTTCTGTCTTGTTTTTAATTGTGTAAGAACGTGAGAAAGTTTACAGTGAATATATTACTACAATACCTATTATTTATAATAAGTAAAACGGCGGTATATGTTTAAATAAAGTTAGAATATAAAAGCCAGTGAGTAAATAGATTTGAAATTAATTTAAGACTATATATATTAAGAAAAATATTTTAAAATGAAGTCATATGAAAATGAAATAATGTACGTACGCTTCTGCTTTCAAACACAACAGCTGTTTTGCTGCCAACGAGCGCCATATTAATAATTTGTGTTGCCGTTATATGTATTTACGTCCGTATTACGTTTGTGTTATAGTGCCGATTAAATATAAACTTGAAGTGAAGAAGAATCTATGGGAAGAATGAGCGAACAGATAATAATAACAACCTTACTTCCACATTTTATTATATATTTTTATTGTAAATATATTGTACAAAAACGTTTATTGTATAACTGTCAAAATATACTATTAATTATTGTTCAATTGTTTTTGTCACTTCGGTAACGGGAGAGGGCAACTATGTTTATAACTCTATCCGCTACACTGCCCCCCCGCGGAGTGCGGAGCACTATCCCGGTGTGAAGAAGTTCGGGAAGCGAACTTGTCGACCTGATGGAGTACAGCGCCCATCGTCGGAGACTTCGGGCGCTGTGGCTGAAGGTAATGCAGGCATTCGTTCAGACTGTTGCCTGTGGTTCTTTTTCTGGATTCTTCATCGCTCTGAGCATCGTGTTGGTGCTGACGGGAATGGCGTGATGCTGGCTCATTCGAAAGTATGTGCGCTGGCTTTACTCGATCAATGGAAACTCTAGTTGGTTTCCCACGCAGACGAAGAGTGAGAGTTTTCTCGTCTCAATCGAGAATTTCATGAGGGCCGGAATATGGAGGCTGTAGAGCTCCACGCACGGAATCGTCCCTAAGGAAAGCATAGCTGGAAGAAGCCAAATCTTTAAAAATGAACGTTCCGGGTTTTGCATGCCGAGAAGCTGGAACAGGACGAAGTTTGATGGCGTGCATACGCAGTCGGTCGAGAAGACTTGTGACGTCATTAGGCTGCGGCGAGTTAACCGGACACGTGATAAGTTCTCCGGGGAGACGGAGCGTTTCCCCGTATATTAACTCAGCCGTAGATGCATTGACGTCTTCCTTAAGGGCTGTGCGGTGTCCTAGTAGAGCCCACGGGAGCGCTGTGCGCCATGTGTCACCTTCGTGACTCATGAGAGCGGCTTTAAGGGAACGGTGGAAATGTTCGAACATACCTGAAGCCTGTGGATGGTATGCTGTCGTCTTGTGCTTACGGATACCGCACAAGAGCATGATGTCTTTGAAATGTGATTACTCGAATTGTCGACCCTGATCGCAAGTTATATGCTGCGGCACACCAAAGCGTGCAACCCAACCGTAGAGAAAAGCTCACGTGATTGACTCGGTAGTGATATCTGAAAGCAATATTACCTCAGGTCATCGGGTAAAGCGATCAACAGCTGTCAGGAGATAACGGAAACCGGAGGATGGGGGTAATGGGCCAACTAGATCGACATGGACAAGGGTGAAACGGGCTGACGGCGTAGTAAAGTGACCTAGTGGCGCTGAAATGTGACGCGTCACTTTGGAACGCTGACATGGTGAGCATGTTCGAGCCCATTTGCGACAATCGCGTTTCATTGAAGGCCAAACATAGCGATCGGCAACTAGTTTAACAGTAGCCCGTGTTCCTGGCTGACTAAGGTTATGTAATGATTGGAAAATACGGCGGCGAAACGGTGATGTTACGAAAGGACGGGGTCTTCCCGTTGATGTATCACAGTATAGGACTGTTGTTGACCCCGGGACAGGAACATGTTCAAGATTGAGCGAAGAGTCAGGACACAGGAATACCTGAAGTTCCTCGTCACGAGTCTGTGAATTTGCCAAGTCCTGAAGATCGGGAGGTCAAGTGATGACTTCTACGCGCGAGAGACAATTGGCAACAACGTTATCTACGCCGCTGATATGTTCGATGTCAGTTGTAAATTGCGAGATAAATGACAGCTGGTTGAGCTGAACGGGTGCAAATTTATCTCGACGCTGATTAAAGGCAAACGTTATCGGCTTGTGGTCCGTATAAATTCTACAATTTTGCGCCTCAAGGATGTGCCTGAAGTGTTTGACTGCCTAACTGCAAGGGACCAACTTGCCTGACTGGATGACAATTTCTTAGAGAAAATGCCAGGGGCTGCCAAGTGTCATTAACTCGTTGCTGAAGGCAAGCTCCTACGGCTACTATCGAAGCGTCCGTGAAAAATCCAAGAAGGGCATCTGCAACGGGGTGCGCGACCAATATTGCGTCGGATAGGCTCTCTTTACAGGCGATAAAGGATGCTTCGAGTTCCGAATTCCAAGGCATGGGTTGCTTACCTTTCAATTTTGTGTTACCAAGAGCGCAGTTGAGGGACGCCTGAAGTTTGGCCGCATTGGGAAGAAATCTGCGGTAAAAGTTAACCATACCAAGGAACCTTCGTAGCCCTTGCACTTTTTTTGGCAAAGGATAGTTTTGTAGGGCAGAAATGCGTTCAGGGGGAGGGCGAGTCCCAGCAGCAGACACATGATGACCAAGAAAAATTACTTCTGGAACACCCAAAACACATTTGGCCGGGTTTACCACGACACCGTAGTCCACCAGGCGCTGAAAAAGAATTTTAAGATGAGTTATGTGTTCTTCTGTAGAACGAGATGAGATCAAAATGTCATCGATGTAGGTATAACAAAAGTGAAGACCTCTAGTTACCTCGTCCATAAACCTCTGAAATGTCTGGCCAGCATTTCTAAGTCCGAAGGTCATGAATGGGAATTCGAACAAGCCAAAGGGAGTCGAAATCGCGGTCTTGCATATGTCGTCTGGATGCATCGAAATCTGTTGGTACGCTTTTACTAGATCGATAGTGGAGAAGACAGTACAACCGGTGAGTTTATGTGCAAAATCTGCAATGTGACGCGCAGGGTACCGATCTGGTATAGTGCGGGCATTAAGAGCTCTATAATCACCACAGGGACGCCAACTACTGTCGCGTTTAGCAACAAGATGTAGGGGCGAGAACCAAGCGCTTTCCGAAGAGCGAGCAGTGCCAACGCGCAGCATCTCGTTGAACTCAGCTTCAGCTCCGGCGAGCTTACCTGGAGCCAGACGACGTGGCCGGCAGGATACCGGCGGGCCATCTGTCGCTCGGATGTAGGATGTGGGATTCCTGGAGGCCTGGTAACGTCTGGGAACTCGGCAAACACGGTGGCGAAAGGAGATGTCCCAGTGACGATCTTGACGCTTCCTCGTTTAGTACTTACCACCTGACCTTGGGCGTGTAGACCTGTTGTGCCATCTAACAGGCGGCCGGTACGACAGTCTGGAAGCAAATGGTAATGAGCTAGAAAATCTGCGCCGATAATAGGGATTCCGACGTCTGCAATAATGAAACGCCAATGGAAGTCTCGGCGCAACCCGAAGTTCAGCGTCAGCGACCGGAACCCATATGTTTTGATGCCAGTGTTGTTTGCAGCATTCAGCATCAAGTCTGTAGCAGATCGGCGCGTGCGAAGTTGGCGGTAAGGGAAGCAGCATGGATATGATCCCGTATCCACAAGGAAACGGTGTTTGCTGGTCTGGTCGGTCACAAAAAGGCGACTTCCTGATGTAGTGCAGCCCGCTGCCGCTAATACGGACTGCTGCTCCTGTTTCCCTAGTAGCTGCAGGGTGGTTTGCACATTTTTGCCATCTCACCATATTTGGCGTGATACCAGCATATACCTGGCTGAATACCACTATGTTGGTCGCTTTTGCTGCCTTGGCTGCTTTGAGAGCGACTTCGGTTCCGGTTAGGCTGTTGCTTCAATTTTTGCGATAGAGCAGCTTGATCTGTTCGCTCATTTTGCCGATGCCGATAATTGAAGACGTGCTTGTGGCATGAACAGCGTCTGAAATGGGGCTGGATGCTACTTCTAAAATTGTATCGGCCAGTTCCGCCACTTTGTCGAGGGCGAGTTCGGACTGTGCAGCGAGGATGGCTTGGACTTGTGTAGGAAGGTGCCGTAATCAGATCTGACGGAGAAAATTCTCTGAAGGCTTGCAACACCGCCTAAAGATCGTATATGCCGGAGAAATTGTGATGGTTTCCGGTCACCGAGTTCTCTCTGTTCTATGGAGAGGGAAAGCCGTCGAATTAGTTCTGTTTTTAGATATTCATACCTGTTTTCCGCTGGTGGATTTGTGATTATATCCTCCACTTCAGCTGCGTAACGAGAGTCCAGTTGTGTGACAAAGTAGCTGTATTTCGTGGTGTCGGCCGTGACATTCGAAACTGCGCTTCAGCTTGCGCAAACCAAACTGCGGGTTTATCTGCCCTAAATGGGGGTAGACGCACTGCTACGCGGTACACAGCTGGCTGGTTGCGTGCTAGCTGTTGCTGAAGCCTTTCATGCTCTTCTCGCAGAGCAGCCAACGTGGTGACCGAGCGCACTTAGTCGTGCGGTTTGTACTGGTGGAAACCCAGTGCGATTGTCCGGTCTGTGGTTCGAGCCTGCTTTGTTGGTGATATTATTCGGGCGAGAATAATATGTTTACATTACTCTCATTTCACAATCATTCACCCCTCATCCAGGTGTAGGAGCTCGCCCCCTGGCATAGGCGATTAGCCTCGTTGCAGAAATAAAGGCCGATGTAAAATAAATAATATAATAATAATAATAATCTTCTCGCAGAGCGTTTAGTTCTGCTTGAATTTCTGCTTCGGACGGCATCGTTAATAAAATATTAACTTACTGTGAACGTCGGTGGTCACCAGTATGGGAAGTATGAGCGAAGGGATAATAATAAGACTTTACTTCCACATTTTATTGTATATTTATATTGTAAAATATTGTACAAAAACGTTTATTGTATAACTGTCAAAATATACTATTAATTATTGATCAATTGTTTTTGTCATTTCGGTTACGGGCGAGGGCGACTATGTTTTTATAAGTCTATCCGCCACAAATGCTTTCTAAATTCTATTAAAATAACATTGAATAGTTCAAATACATTTTTAAGATTATTAACATCAATGTAGTATAAATATGTTATACAAAATAAAATAAACAAAAATACAAACAATTAAATATTAAGTCTATAAGCTGTTCATTTTTGTAAGCACACACTATGGTCTATTTCAAAGTAAAAAAAGTAGATAGCGCTGCGAACCAAGTACGATTTACACTGATCAAATACAGTATAGCGGGAAATTTAAAATAAATTACAACTAGGGCATGGGCGTAGCAACTGGGTTAGCAAGTGATTTTTTTTTAATATATAAAAGGTTAATAAGATATTGAAATAAACAAGGCAGATAATACACTTATGTTATTTATACGACATAAATTCAGTTTAATGTGAAATTTGAAAAAGTTAAAAAAATTAATTTTAAAAATTATGTACTACAAATATATAAAAGAGAGTTTTGGCTAAAAGAGTTTAAACAAAGCAATAAAACAAACAATATATCTTCAGAGCTAAAGTTTCTTATTTAAATAATTATTGTAAATAAAAATTAAAATATATGTATATATGAAGGTCTAAAAATTATATCAATAACTTCTTCTTTGGGCAAAATCAGCTGGGCTGTCTTTTGGCCTCACATTAGTCCTCTCTCTTGATCTGTTAAATGTCAAGTGTCAAAAAATATTTATATGTCAGATAACCTAAAAAATATATAACTACGTAAAAACAAATTACATGGAGAATTTTCTCCATAAAATCTACGCCAAGAATATAAATAAAAGTCTAAATATGTAAATAATAACAAAATATATGAGAAAAATTAAATAATATAAATAATATATATTTCCAATGTACGACACTGAACATCTGTCAACTTGGACTAAAATCAATATTTTTACAGTGTAATAGGGATGACGATCTAAACCAATCCGAAGCAAGGACAAACAGCTCCTATCTTCTTACACACATTTTTCTACTTTGAAATAGACCATAGATCTGGTTATTTTAGTTACTTTTATGGTGTGTTACTGACTTTAAATGTCAATTAAAAATATTCCTTACGCTGTAAAACCGACTTTAGGTTGATAAGGTTATGTTCATTATAATTAAGATATCATTTTTCATTATGACATATGTCAAATGGATTGACATTTTAAAAAAGTGACATTTTTTAATACCAACATGACATACAGCTTCAAAGATGCAAATTATTGAAAACAAAATTCCCTCTTAGTTTGTTCTTACAAAAGTGAACGGCTTATATATTGATATTTTTTTACATATATTAACTAAAATATGTCATTTTAGAAAATTGATGTGAAGTGTGAATTTTCACACATTTCTGGGTTTTGCAGGTATTAAGTAACTGAGCGATGATTATTTGGGATGCCAAAACAAATTTTATGTCAAAATATTTTTTTATGAATTTTAATTCGAATGCCTAATATTATCTGTCTCATTTTGTAATACGAAACTAACAGGGAAACTTCATTTTTTATGTTGTATATTTAAAATATCATCTTAGGGTGGTAATTCTGAAGTAACACCTTTCAAAATATTTGACAATTCATAATTGACATTAAATTATATATCAACTTAAAGTCTGTTCCAAATGGTTAGGCGGAACTAGATTTGGCAGTCTAGTTACTTTCATCGTTTAAATCGTGCTTTTCGGCCGTTTTGTTTAAGCTTTGTAAATCATACTTACAATAAACATTTTTTTGGTAAGGTTAATATCATTTTAAAATGTCATTTTCTTTATATTTTGATTTTTTCTGTCTTTCTTAATACAAATTTTCCATTTATTTATTTATTTTTTTATTAAAATATGTAAAAAAATAATTTAATTTCATTCGTTTCCATGGTTTCATTGTTGGAATTTTAAATTTTGACATTCCAACGTAAAAAATGAAATTACCCAAGCAAGGTCCCTTCTCGTGACAACCTAAAAGAACGAAATTCCCATTTAGTTCCGCCTAACCGTTTGAAACAGACTGTACTAACACAAAATTGGCCGACCGGCGTAGCGTAGTGGTAACACATGTGCTCTGCGTTGCGAAAGTCTCGGGTTCGAATCCCGTTCAGGCATGGAAATTTTCTCAAACAAAAAATTGTCCTGGCTAATTGCCAAAGTAGCAAAGGCCATAAAATTAAAAAAAAAAAAAAAACACAAAATTGTATAAAACACAAATTGACAAGTATTCGAAATATATTTTATACAACCAGAACACAAATTATGAATAAGCGAAATAAGATGAAATAAATATTTGTATATAATTCAAAATATTAGACAGGTCAATCACAAATTTGACATGTCAATTTGGTATCTGACATGTAGTTTTTGAGTGACTATAACCTCAGTATAATGAAACTTCATCAAAAATGTAAAAGCCTGATTTACAAGTTTACATTGTTTCAAAAAAGTCTATTTACACCACAACAGTCACCAAAGTAACCAGATTTAGTTTCGTATTACAAATTGAGACAGATTATACCATTATTTAAGTTTATAAATATATGCAGTATTGTTTTTTATACAGCAAAGTTCATTAAGATTTTGAAAATTGCATCTATGGCTTCCATTGTTTGCTTACATCATAAGTCCCGCCCTTTGATTTCGTCAAACATAGAATTAAATTTTAATTTCAACACTTTCCACTGGTTATTTAATTTTCGCTTTTAAAAATTAAATGCAGAATTTACCAAATATATGCTATTCACTTTTGTAAGAAGAAATTAAGAGGGAATTTTGTTTTCAATAGTTTACACCTTTGAAGCTGTATGTCATGTTGGTATTAAAAAATGTCACTTTTTTAAAATGTCGAGCCATTTGACATATGTCATAATGAAAAATGATATCTTAATTATAGTGATCATAACCTTATCAACCTAAAGTCGGTTTTACAGCGCAAGGAATATTTTAAATTGACATTTAAAGTCAGTAACACACCATAAAAGTAACCAAAATAACCAGATCTAGTGTGTTCTTACAAAAGTGAATTGCTTATATAACTAGAATTTTAACAAAATAATTTAAACAAAATAAAAATGCAAAAAAAAAAAACAAAAAATAAAAGCAACAGGATTCGAACCCTAGTTTGCAAGTTAAGTTATAATATTAAGCGTACGACAAATCCAACCACGCCACGAGAGCTACTGGTCTGGTATGTTACACAACGTATTAAATAGTTAACATATTTTAGTTAAAAAGACAAAAAATGCGTTATTTTCCGAAAACATAATCTGATCAAAAATTCCTGTTGTACTATTCCGGTTCACACAAATGTACATTACTTAGAATTTTTTCAGATTTTTAGTTTAAACCATCTGGGCTACAGGGTGTGGGACAAATTTTTTTTTGCACAATTTTGGCAAAAATCGCATCAAAATAATTTATTTTGCAAAAATAAAATTTTGATCGTTAATCCACGTACTAAGAGCTTTCATTTGATACCCTACTCAGAATTTAAAAAAAATATTATTTTTTTCGATGAGCACATATTTGTTTATATTTTTAGAGGGATATGATTTTTAGATGTTTTAGTATTTTTCCTATGTGCGGGTCAAAGAGTTGTATAAGCATGCCAAATTTCAACTCTCTAGGTTTAGCCGTTTGGCTACAAATTTTACCGAACAGACAGACAGACAGACAGACAGACGACAAAATGACGGTATAAGGGTTTTTTGGTCAAACCTACAAAACCCTAAAAAAAAGAGGCTATAAAGAAAAAATACTATAATCATTAAAATTACCAGTTAAGAATATATACCTAATGAACTAGCTGATGTACGGGTACTTCGTACGATTTTTGTTCTATACATAACTGTACACATAATAATACACAATTAAATAAACTATTGATGAGTGGTTATGATAATTAAATTTATATGTAGGTAGCGCCCAATATTCATCTTATTAAAAAGTACATTAAACAGTAAAGAACCTTTATCATTTTAAATCACTTTTCTTGTATATATTTTGCTTACTTTTTGAATATACTATTTAAATTTTGGATGCCTGATACGATTTACCGATACGTTAAAAACATCTGCTTCAAATAAAGGAGAACGATGTCTGTAATATCATAACATCCCTGAAAACAATATTTTTTAATATTCCTTGGAAAAGGTACAAGAGGATCCATATTAGGTAATTAGGAAACGAACACGTCGATTTGTAAATAATAATAAATATTGGCATCTGACACTACCGATAGAGGCGCTACTGCATTCACATCATGGCTGAATTTGGTAGGATATTTTTGACAGGTTCAATGGTATCTTCATGTGATATTTATTGAAACACACGGGAACACACTCTAAAATGGTCTTTAACTGTCTTTCCACTTCTAAGAACATATTCCCATGCTTGTCACAAACTCGACTATCCTACAACCTTTAGTTTCTAAAAATCTCACTAGAGGCGCTTCAGTTATTGTCAGTTGACAATAAAGATCGTATACTTATCTTTATACTTTGTATTTTCAACAAAGTTACTTATTATTAATTAAATTCCACGAGTACACAAATAGTAGACTAATATTTTCAGAATATTTTAAACTCTAAAATTCCGTAATGGCGGTAGGCGTACGATGTTGTAGTCGGTAATAACGTGTTCTTCCCCATCCGACCAAGTCACTACGGCAGCGCTATGTGAGCGAATCACAAACTAAAACCGTATGTTCAAACGGGCTATAGGAGTTACCCGGGCATGGGTTAAATACTAAACCGCCCATATTGGAGAGTTAAATATTTTGTTTATTTTAATCCTAGTTAGATTAACTTGCACATTAGCAACGCATTGTCAAATAAAACTTATAAACGACCGAACAGTAAATTCTAAACCTGGCAACATCTAAAAAGTTTACCAACATTCAGTAAATAAATGTACCGTGCGATCATTATTTCTTGTCAGTTACATAACAGTAAACAATGAGTATAAAAATATCAAAACTGTATTCAAATTCACAGCTGAAAATCCCAATTTAACAAAGAACCAATCAGATTACTTCATTTGTCCGAACTCACCCGAGGAACAACGAAAATAGTGTTCTTAACTTAATACCTGTAATCAACTCATTCGCGTGTAGAGAAAAATAGTTTTCGTTTGATGTTGGTTAAATTACATCATGACATTGGTACTTAAACTAACCAAGTGTGACGTCGTTTCATTGTTATGGTAAATGGACTTCCAGAATTTTTTAAATCTCGGAACAGGAACGACATTTTGTTCTGTTCAAAAACAAAAATGAAATTCTATTTTTCTACCTGTGTTGTTTGCATCGCGTTTAAACTTTAATGTTGCAGTTTGTTTGTAACATTAACTTGTGATGGCAACTATTATTCTTTTTTATATTATTTTGTGTTATAATGAGTTGTCATAACACAAACTGCTGTGTATTTGGGTTATTGTCCTATGGTATTTGGCTGTCACTCTAGGAAAAGAAGTGATAGAATCATTCAATTCCACTTTTTCCTAATGAAAAACAATTTGTGAAAATATTAAATATATTTGTTGTTGTGGAAGAGATAAATAGGAAATAATCATGGGAAAATGCTATAAATAAGGGAGAAAGAGTGAAGGTTTGCTAAAAGCATTTCAAAGATACAGATTACATCAATATTGTTAACTTATTAATATTTAACAAACTAGTATTTATTAAAACCAGTAGCGAAGAGAAACATCCGCTAGACTTGCCCTCCCATAAAACAAAAAATATTTAAAAAAAATGTAAATTTAAAAAAAAAAAATTAATATTTAGATAAATCTTCAAAAATACATCAAATTATGTTCTATACAAATTTTTGCCCAAGGCTTGCTTTACTAGTTACGAATTAATTATTATGACCATGGAAACGTTACATATAAGTATGAAAAAATTGAGACGCCGACCGGCGTAGCGTAGTGGTAACACATGTGCTCTGCGTTGCGAAGGTCTCGGGTTCGAATCCCGTTCAGGCATGGAAATTTTCTCAAACAAAAAAATTGTCCTGGCTAATTGCCACAGCAGCAAAGGCCATAAAATAAAAAAAAAAAAAAAAAAAAAAAAAAAAATTGAGACTGAAAAATTTTAAATAATTTTACAAAATTTTTTCGAAATTTTTCGTTTTATCATAAAACGTCTCAAATAAAAGTTATTAGTTATTGCATTTATAGTAA
>CAXASN010000009.1:152500-338293 GCA_963971575.1 Liopterus haemorrhoidalis
TTCTAATTTTAACCTATAGGTCTAATACGTAGAGTAATTACGGTTTATTATCATCAGATGCAAGCGAAAAGTAATTTTAGCGTACTCTGCAGTACGTGCTGGCAATAAAATTAGAATATTCATTATTCGAAGTAAAATTGTATCGAACATCTGATATTCAAATATTAAAAAATTTCTATTCGAATAATAAAAAATTTAACTCTTTATCATTGCTTTCCGATCTATTTAGGTGGGTTCGGGAAGCAAGCTCGGAGTCACTCTGTTTAAATCTACAGCATTCAAGTAAAGGTATAAACGCGTTTCCTCGAGCGGTCTGGAGTTAAACAGAGTGACTCCGAGCAATCCGAGTCTGCTTCCCGAACCCACTGTGTCTAAGTTACACCAGGCGAAAAATTAAAGTAAAATGTATAAAAAGGATGAAATGAATACGACACATTTTTAAAAACAATTATTTCTGATGATTCTTATACACTGAAATTTTCATTTCATTTTGTATTACATTACACACTTAATCATAGATAGTCATAACATACATTCACAGTCATCGGCGATTAGCCTCGTTGCAGAAATAAAGGCCGATGTAAAATAAATAATATAATATATAAACATTCACAGTCATAATTTAAACCATAAATCGGTTGAAAGAACTGCTAACTCTTTTCCTCCATAAGAAATATTGGTTTTCACATTTATTAAAACAACAATGGACCGTTTTGGCTATTTAAACATATTAAAAGAAAATTTGCCAGAAAGTGCCACTAAGTTGGGTCTTGATGGGTCATTTATATTTCAACAATGGGAATGAATAAGGGAATGGTTAACAATTTTGAACTTGAACTTGAACTTTGAACACACAAACACAAACTAATAATGTGTAGTGTGCATAAACAATAAATAATAAACTTTACTTTATAATATTTAGTTATTTTTCTCCTAAAACATTTACTTTCCAAGTTATACCAATTTTTACTAGTTGACTTACGAAAAATACAAGCTAGACCCAGAATTCAGCACAATTAATAAAGTGTGAATTTTTACTGTGATTGATACAGAGGAGGACTTAGAAATTTTAATGAAAAAGAATTTTGAACTAAGTAATATTAATACACTTAAATTCAAAATGTCATGTACAGTGTGCTCCAAAACTCTGCCAGAGAACGATTATGTGAAGTGCTCTGTGAATGACTGCAAACTCCATTATGAATGCGCAAATATTGCGAAAAAAACTTATGTCCAAATGAGAAGCACTCGGAGAGAAACTTACAAATGTTTGTTATGTCGAACTGAAGGAATCTCTATATCGCAGCCAAATGAAGTAGAGCTGCAATCTGAGCAGGGACTCTTAAAAATTGAAAAAAGAATTGAGAATACGATAAACAGTGCTCTGGCTGAACAGAGTCGTTTGCTTAACAAACAACTGACAGAGATGCAAAAATGTATAGACTTCATCTCCTCTAAATACGATGAAATTGTTGTGGAAATTCGTAATTTGAAGAAACAATTAGTCGATGTTGAAAGTACTGTTACAGCCGAATCTACAAAAAATTGATGTGAAGTGTGAATTTTCACACATTGCAGGATTTCGCAGGTATATAATAAGTGAAGGCGGCATGCTGAGTGTGTAGGACAAATTTTGCTTTGTAGTAACCACAGCAAAATGAACGATCTTTTTAAAATAATTTATCGTCTGTTAATCTCAGAGCTTTAAAAACAAATTTTATGTTAAAATATTTTTTTGTTAATTTTAATTCGAATACCTAATATCATTATTTAGGTTTCTAAATAAGTGCAGTATTTTTTTTACAGTATTTTTTTTATATAACAAGGTTCATTAAGATTTTGAAAATTGGGCCTATGGCTTTCATTGGTTGTCTTAAATCATACGCTCCGCCCCTCTGGCTTCGTATAAATGACACAGAATGAAAACATAATTCCAATTGGTTATTAAATTTACGCTCTTGAAAATTAAATTCAAAATGTGCTAAAATATAACTAGAATTTTAACAAATTAATTTAAACATAATAAATATGAAAAAAAAAACAAAAAATAAAATTGACTCCACAAGCCAGGAACGAACCTGTGTAGTGAATAACGATCCTGTGTGGTTGTCGAGCAACTGAGCCACTAGACCACCAAACGCTTATCAACTTAGTGTGTTATAAGAGTATAACATGTATGCATCGTCAACCAAAAAACACAAAAAATGCGTTATTTTCCGAAAACATAATCTGATCAAACATTCCTGTTGTACTATTCCGGTTCACACCATTATACATTACTTAGAATTTTTTCACATTTTTAGTTTAAACCATCTGGGCTACAGGGTGTGGGACAAAAATTTTTTTGCACAATTTTGGCAAAAATCGCCTCAAAATAATTTATTTTGCAAAAATTAAATTTTGATCGTTAATCCACGTACTAAGGGCCTTCATTTGATACCCTACTCAGAATTTTAAAAAAATATTTTTTTTTTCGATGAACACATATTTGTTTTTATTTTTAGGGGGATATGTTTTTTAGATGTTTTAGTATTTTTCTTATGTGCGGGTCAAAAAGTTGTACAAGCATGCCAATTTTCAACTCTCTAGGTTTAGCCGTTTGGCTACAATTTTTACCGAACAGACAGACAGACAGACAGCCAGACAGACAGACAGACGACAAAATGACGGTATAAGGGTTTTTTGGTCATACCTACAAAACCCTAAAAATCAACGCCTGCAGACAGAGATTGACACACTGAAACTGCAAATGGAGGAATCTCAACAATACAGTAGAAACCGCAACATTGTCTTAGACGGAATACCTGAAGTAAAAGATGAAAATATCATGGAAATTGTGAATAAACTAGCGATAGCAATTGATGAGCCAATTGTGCTGAATTATGACATTCAGGCAGCTCATAGACTTCCTTCTAAAAATCCATCGAGGCCCAAACCAATTGTTGTCCAGTTTACAAACAGACAAAAACGAGATGCTGTGCTTGCAAGTCTAAAGCCGAAAGAGTCAAAACTGATGATTTCTTCCGTAATGTTCCAGATAGTGCGTTTTATATAAATGAACACTTAACACCCTATTATAAGAAACTTCTGTTCGAATCTAAAAAACTAAAAAGTGAAAAAAATTATAAATATGTGTGGGTAACATCAATAAAATTAGTCTCAACGAAAGTAAATGTAAGATTATAAATTTTACTAGGAACTACGTAAATCGTTACACACTGAATTATAATATAAATGGTAAAAATCTCCAGGAAGTGCATCACATTAAAGACTTAGGGATACTGTTAGACTCTAAACTCATCTTTGATGTCCATATATCTATATATATAAAAGGCAGTGTCCTGACTGACTGACTGACTGACTGACTGACTGACTCACTCATCACCGCCCAGCCCAAACCCCTGGGCCTAGAAACTTGAAATTCGGAGAGTATTTCCTTTCATGACGTTAGCACCCACTAAGAAGGGATTTTTCGAAACTCCACTCCTAAGGGATGAAAAGGGGTGAAATGTGATTTCACGAATTACTTAATATCTCTTAGGGTCGATGGGATATCGGCTTAGTTTTTGCTTACAAGTATTACCCATACAAATGCCGAAAAACCAATTTCGGGATTTTGCCCTAATCAACCTCTAAAGGGGTGAACCTACAATCGGGGTGGATTATACATCCCGTTGTATTTCCTGTGTTCGTTTAGTTGCAAGATTACTTTTTGGTACATAGGTGTCTTTTTAAAATATCTCGAAATGGTATTGACAGTTTTTTGAAATTTCACCCCTAAAGGGTGAAAAGGGGTGAATTATGATTTTAAGGATTCTTTAATATCTCTTAGGACCAATAAGATATCGACTTGCTTTTTGCTTACAAAGATTACCCATACAAATACCGAATCACCAATTTCAGGATTTTGTCCTAATAAACCCCTAAAGGGGTGGATCTACAATCGGGGTGAATTATACATCTCGTCGTAATTCCTGTGTTCGTTTCGTTGCAACATTACTTTTTGGCACATAGGTGTCTTTTTAAAATATCTCGAAATGGGTTTGACAGTTTTTTAAAATTCCACTCCTAAGGGTTGAAAAGGGGTGAATTGTGATTTCAAGGATTCCTTAATATCTCTTAGGATCATTAAGATATCGATTTACTGTTTGCTTGCAAAGATTATCCATACAATTACCGAAAAACTTATTTCACGAATTTGTCCTAATCAACCCTTAAAGGGGTGGATCTACAATCGGGGTGAGTTATACATTCCGTCGTATTTCCTGTGTTCGTTTAGTTGCAAAATTACTTTTTAGCACATAGGAATCTTTTTAAAATATCTCGAAAAGGTTTTGGTAGTGTTTTAAAATTTCACCCCTATAGGGTTGAAAAGGGGTGAATTGTGATTTCAAGGATTCCTTAATATCTCTTAGGACCAATAAGATATGGACTTACTGTTTGCTTGCAAAGTTTATCCATACAATTACCGAAAAACTTATTTCAGGAATTTGTCCTAATCAACCCCTAAAGGGGTGGATCTACAATCGGGGTGAGTTTTTCATTCCGTTGTATTTCCTGTGTTCGTTTAGTTGCAACATTACTTTTTAGCACATAGGTGTCTTTTTAAAATATCTCGAAAAGGTTTTGATAGTTTTTTAAAATTTCATCCCTAAAGGGTGAAAAGGGGTGAATTGTGATTTCAAGGTTTCCTTAAATCTCTTAGGGCCAATAAGATATTGACTTGCTTTTTGCTTACAAAGATTATCCATACAAATACCGAAAAATGTATTTCAGGATTTTGTCCTAATCAACCCCTAAAGAATGGATCTACAATCGGGGTGAATTATGCATCCCGTCGTATTCCCTGTGTTTATTGAGATGGTTTCTTTTTGGCACATAGGCGTCTTTTTAAAATATCTCGAAATGGTTTTGACAACTTTTTTAAATTTAACCCTTAAAGGGCGAAAAGGGGTGAAATGTGATTTCAAGGATTGTTTAATATTTTTTAACACCAATAAGACATCGACTTGGTTTTTGCTTACAAAAACTACCCTTCCAAATGCCGAAAAACCAATTTTATGATTTTGTCCTAATCAACCCCTTAAGGGGTGGATCTGCAATCGGCGTGAATTATACATCCCGCCGTATTTCCTGTGTTCGTTTAGTTGCAACATTACTTTTTGGCACATAGGTATCTTTTTAAAATATCTTGAAATAGTTTTGAATTTTTTTTAAAATTACCCCCTAAAGGGTGAAAAAGGATGAATTGTGATTTCAAGGATTCCTTAATATCTCTTAGGACCAATAAGATATCGACTTGCTTTTTGCTTACGAAGATTACCCATACAAATACGGAAAAATATATTTCAGGATTTTGTCCTAATCAACCCCTAAACGGTGGATCTACAATTGGGGTGAATTATACATCCCGTCGTATTCCCTGTGTTTGTTGAGTTATAAGGTTTCTTTTTGGCACATAGGCGTATTTTTAAAATATCTCGGAATGGTTTTGACAATTTTTTAAAATTTAACCCCTAAAGGGTAAAAAGGGGTAAAATTTGATTTCAAGGATTGTTTAACATTTTTTAGGACCAATAAGATATCGACTTGGTTTTTGCATACAAAAACTACCCATGCAAATACCGAAAAACCAATTTTTGGATTTTGTCCTAAACAACCCCTTAAGGGGTGGATCAACAATCGGGATGAATTATACATCCCGTCGTATTTTCTGTGTTCGTTTAATTGCAACATTACTTTTTGGCACATAGGTTTTTTTTTTTTTTAATATCTCTAAATGATTTTGACATTTTTTTTAATTTCACCCCTTAAGGGTGAAAAGGGGTGAAATGTGATTTCAGTAATTCCTTAATTCTTTTAGGACCCATAAGATATCGACTTGGTGTCTGCTTACAAAAATTATCCATACAAATGCCGAAAAACTTATTTCAGGATTTCGTCCTAATCAACCCCTAAAGGGGTGATTCTACAAACGGGGTAGATTATACATCGCGTCGTATTTCTTGTGTTTGTTGAGTTATAACGTTTCTTTTTGGTACATAGGTGTCTTTTTAAAATGTCTCGAAATGGTTTTAACAGTTTTTTACCGTTATCTTTAACAAATATCACCCCTAAAGGGTGAAAAGAGGGAATTGTGATTTCAAGGACGCCTTAATATCTTCTAGGATCAATAAGATATAGACTTGGTTTTTGCTTATAAAGATTACCCATACAAATGCCGAAAAATGAATTTCACGATTTTATTTCCCTAAAGGGGTGAATCTACATTCGGGGTGAATTATAGAACCCTTTGTATTTCCAGCGGTTGTTGAGTTATAACATTCCATTTTGGCATATATGTGTTTTGACAGTTTTCTTTCACTCCTAAAGGGTAAATTAGTATTTTTTTGTTAGAAATAAAAAATTCGGAGAGTTCATTTTTCAGTATGACGTAAGAACCCACTGAGAAAGGATTTTTTCAAGTTCGACCCCTATCTGGTGAAAAGGAGTAAAATGTTTTTTCACGGATTCATCAATATCTCTTAGGACAGATGAGATATCGACTAGATTTTTTGTTACAAAGGTTACCCATACACCAGTTTAAAAACAAACTGCGGATTTTACGCCAATGAGACCATCAATTACCGTAGCGAAGCACGGGTTTTCAGCTAGTATATATATATAAGATAGTACAAAAAGCACTTAGAAATGTTGGTTTTATTTTCCGTGTCACAAGTCGATTAAAACACACATCATATTATATAACAGTCTTGCGCGTAGCCATCTCGAGTTTGCTAGTACCGTCTGGAACCCTCAGTACAGTAATTATATTAATCACTTAGAAGGTGTACAAAAGAAATTTATCAATAAACTTAACTTCAAATTTAACCGTCCAAATTATTACAAATCATATGAATTTAATTTGCAACATTACAAAATGGTTAGTCTTTATAACAGAAGAATTATTCTTGATCTTTCTTTAGCACATAAAATATCGTTCAACATTTCCTCCTTTTTATTAATTACAATGTCTTCAGCTATTTAGTAAGAAATCCTCCGTTATTAAATATTCCGTACAATCGCTCTAACTCTAATTCAAACTCACCTATTAATCGACTTTGGAGAACAGTAAATGCGGTGAACAACCAACTCGACGTATTCAGCCGTCCTGTCAATACGTATAAAAAACTCTGTTTAGAGCTTTTATTGACTTCTGATGTACTGAGCTAATATTAGTTTTATAACCACTTCAAATTTTATTTCAAATCCTATATCATATTATTATATTATTATATTTAAATTGTATTCTATATTTTCACATCTGTGCGTATTGTAACATAAATGTATTTATTAACTACTTAAACAATGTTAATAACTAGTTAACAATTATTGTAATCTGTGTTGTACAGTAATTGCCCCAATTACTGTACAGCCGCCCCGGCTCTATGAGTACGTCTTGTTGTACAGCCTATAATTAATAAATAAATAAATAAGTAACAAATTCGAAAATATATATAAAAAAAATCAGCTGTGGCCACCACAGGACCGACCGCCATCGTAAAGTACTTGCATAAAATACATTCTAGCAGCAGAGTAGAAATAACTTGGCCTAATATTTTCTAACAGAGATATTATTTGTCATGACCATGGAAACGTTACATAAAAGTATGAAAAAATTGAGACTTACAAAATTTTACAAAAATTTGTCGAAATTTTTCGTTTTATCAAAATACGTCTGAAATAAAAGTTATTAGTTATTGTATTTATAGCAACTTTTGTTCAATAAATTTTTTCTAAACATTTTTCTGTTGCTAAATATTCGCAAAAATCTTAAAATCGACACGAGTAAACTCCCATTTTATGACAGACAGACAGACAGACAGACAGACAGACAGACATACAGACAGACAGACAGACAGACAGACAGACAGACAGACAGACAGACAGACAGACAGACAGACAGACAGACAGACAGACAGACAGACAGACAGACAGACAGACAGACAGACAGACAGACAGACAGACTGACAGACAGACAGACAGACAGACAGACAGACAGACAGACAGACAGACAGACAGACAGACAGACAGACAGACAGACAGACAGACAGACAGACAGACAGACAGACATACAGACAGACCGACAGACTGACGGACAGACAGACCGACAGACATCATCCTAAAAATAGTCAAAACGTTATGTAGGGACCTCAATTCGTGGCGATCCATCGAAATCTCGAAATGTCAAAATCAAAATGTTTCGGTAAGCCAGAAACTCTGTCTATCTTTGGTATTTACATGAATTGCCACTTAAATTTTAAAAATGTTTCCTATGACTTGTAATGAAAATATATTTAAAAAATCAGCTGTGGCCACCACAGGACCGACCGCCATCGTAAAGTACTCGTATAAAATACATTCTAGCAGCAGAGTAGAAATAACTTGGCCTAATATTTTCTAACAGAGATATTATTTGTCATGACCATGGAAACGTTACATAAAAATATGAAAAAATTTACAAAAATTTGTCGAATTTTTTCGTTCTATCAAAAAACGTCTCAAATAAAAGTTATTACTTATTGCATTTATAGCAACTTTTGTTGAATAATTTTTTTCGAAATATTTTTCTGTTGCTAAATATTCGCAAAAATTTTAAAATCGACACGAGTAAACTCTCATTTCTAGTCTACCGATTTTTACCAAAAGTTGATCAACTCGTGTCATTGATGTCAAAAGTTTAAATATGCAGTTTCATAAAAATCCTTTCAGCCTAATTTGCTCTGCACGTGTACACAGACGGACAGACAGACGGACAGACAGACAGACAGACGGACAGACAGACAGACAGACAGACCGACAGACATCATGCTAAAAATAGTCAAAACGTTATGTAGGGACCTCAATTCGTGGAGATCAATCGAAATCTCGAAATGTCAAAATCGGTATGATCACAATACCTCCCTTATATATGTTGACGGTCGGTAAAAATTATATGACCCAGCTATATTAATTGGAGACATAAATATTGATATTTTAAATCAAACATCAGAATCAGTAATATATACTACTTTGCTTGCTGCTTATGGATACCGAGCATGTATAGAAGCCCCCACTAGGGTCACGAAAGATAGTGCTACCTGTGTTGATCACATTTTCGTAAAAAATTCTCGGAATCTAAATTTTATGTCAGAGATAATGGATTTAGGCATTACTGATCATTATGCTGTTACTCTTAACTGTTTTGTTAAACCTCCGCAAGTACATGGATGAAAAAAAAAAAATAATAAAATGGTTATAAAGAATTGGGGGCGCCATATAAAATATTGCACAAGGGCGCCAAAACTGCTAGGCGCGGGCCTGACTATAGTTACGCTTAAACGTTTGGAACAGGCTATACATTAATTTGTTTTGTTTTGACAGTTAGTTTTGAAACTTAGTAACGGTAGATATTTATGTTTTTATAAGTGAACTTGTTCTGTGGTGAATATATTCTGACAAATTATTGTACAAAATTTCAGAATGGCAAAATGGCAAACGCCACTTTATATTTGGGACATAATCTGTTTGGTTTTAAATGGACTTAATTTATTAGCTGCATTTCTCTTTATAGTATGCACTACAAAATATAGAATATATATAATAATGGGTGCAATAAATATTCTGCTAGCGTTATGCATTTGTGCTGGTTTTCTTTTGATCATGTTTGGATTATGTGGACCATGGGGAAATCAACCTTTACTTATAACAGGATTTGCAATAGTAATTACACTTAATGTTGCATTCATTATATCAATAATATTAACAAGCGCGTCGCGTTTTGCTGCTAGGATACAAGATAGGGCCAATCAAGTTACTGAGGGTACATTCGATTTGACGCTCCGAGCGTTCCGAGCACGTTCTGTACACTCAAACGTGTTCGATTTGACGCTCGGAGTACACTCAATTGCATTCGTTTTGCGATCGAGCGAGCATTGAGAGTGCGCTCTATGTGTTCGGGGTTTTAAGACCGAGCATATGGAGTATGACGTAAAAAAGTGGGGGAACGGCGGGAAAGAAATGAAAGTTTAAAATTAAATTATAAATAAAATAAAAATAATAGCCTTATGGCCGGTATTATAAAAACATAACTTAAGACCCAACTATATAGTTGGAAACTAAATTTAGTTGATAACTAATATAACAAGTTATTTGATTTCGGTATTATAAATCAGAACAGCCAACTAATCAACTAGTTCGCAACTAAAATAATTTAGTCTCAAGATTTACCGACCGAACGTTAGTATACAACTGACCGGTAGATGCCTATACTATATTTCGCGGTTTTTCTGTTGTAGCTTGAACAGTTTAACGTTTATAACCTATAATTTTGACAGTGAAAAAGAATTCGTAGAAGTTAAAAAGTATTTCAAATGAAAAAAAAATGGGAAAGAGGCAAAAATTATACAGAAATTGAAAAAGAACAATTAATAGATATAATGTAATATAAGTTAAGGACTTTATTTAATTATCAATTAATTAAAAAATAGACAAAACAGTATCTTTTGAAAACCGAAATCTGTGTTTAAATTGTTCATCATTATAATAATTAAAGGGGTGTCTTCTTTCAAGAAATTCTCTAGGTTGACGTATTCTTGAATTATCATTATTATTACTGTCAGAAATACTGTTTACAGATGGTGATGATACACTACTGACAGATACAGATGACCTAACCTGTAAATTTTGTGTATAAATCTATTCATATGTATTTTTTTATGTACAATATTATTACTTACTTTGCAGTTATTAATTATCAAATATATATTTTAGTATAAATAGTAAAAACAAGTTATTTCAATGTAAACAAAATGCTATATATTTAAATGTAATACAAATATAGTTGCCAACTATAATTTAGTACCCAGAAAATCTGTCAACTAATTTAGTTTGTAGATTTAGTTGGGAACTTTTTTAAAACAAATTTTATAATACCGAAATCTATGGGCTAAACTAGTTTAACTCGTAACTAAAATTTAGTAGCAAACTATTTTGCTTTATAATACCGGCCATTAGACAAATAACAATAGACAAATAATATTGTTATTTGTCTATGGCTACAGAGTACGGCCATTTTATGTATTTGTGACGTTCTGTAAACAGCAAAAAAATTATTAAAATACACCGTGCATAAAATTAAAATGGAAAAAAATTATTAAATTAATTCATTAATTATTATTTAATTTTTATTTAATTTTATTTCATCATTGAAAAAAAATCAAGGAAAAAACTGAGGTATAAGCGGTTCACTTTTGTAAAAACAAACTAAGAGGGAATTTTGTTTTCAATAGTTTGCACCTTTGAAGCTGTATGTCACGTTGGTATTAAAAAATGTCACTTTTTTAAAATGTCGATCCATTTGACATATGTCATAATGAAAAATGATATCTTATTTATAGTGATCATAACCTTATCAACCTAAAGTCGGTTTTACAGCGTAAGGAATATTTTTAATTGACATTTAAAGTCAGTAACACACCATAAAAGTAACCAAAATAACCAGATTTAGTGTGTTCTTACAAAAGTGAACAGCTTATATTATCTGTCTCATTTTGTAATACGAAACTAACAGGGAAACTTCATTTTTTATGTTGTATATTTAAAATATCATCTTAGGGTGGTAATTCTGAAGTAACACCTTTCAAAATATTTGACAATTCATAATTGACATTAAATTATATGTCAACTTACAAACACAATATTGTATAAAACACAAATTGACAAGTATTTGAAATATATTTTATACAACCAGAACACAAATTATGAATAAGCGAAATAAGATGAAATAAATATTTGTATATAATTCAAAATATTAGACATGTCAATCACAAATTTGACATGTCAATTTGGTATCTGACATGTAGTTTTTGAGTGACTATAATCTCAGTATAATGAAACTTCATCAAGAATGTAAAAGCCTGATTTACACGTTTACATTGTTTCAAAAAAGTCTATTTACACCACAACAGTCACCAAAGTAACCAGATTAATACAATGTTCCGTAACTGCACACCTAACTACCGGGGTCGCGGTTACGGTAAAGTCGTGGTAAGTTATGGTTACCCAGTGGTTACCTGAAAACGAGTTTTAGTTACGGAACGGTAGTCACGCTTCACAGTTGATAAAACAGACAACTGAACTGTCATTTTATAGACGTTATAGGTTATAGATATTCTCTTACAAACTTATTAATAAAAATATTTGTTATATTAGTACTTGTTTACAATGGCACATTATATAAGAACATATATGATTTTTCCCGATATTATTTTTCACGACATCGATCAATATTACTAAAAACCAGTTACTTACACTCATTCTTACTATTTTCTCGCCTTATTGTAATTGTTTTGAAATTCCCGCCTTTTGTAGTTTACATTAGATCTGAAGTTTGTAGTGGGAGGAAATAACTACACTAACCGCGATATTTCTACGGTTAGCTTGGTTACAAAAAAGTAACCAAAATTTTCAGTAACCGCGTTCCGAAACCTAACAATATTCCTGAAAAGGTTAATGTCGTACACTTTCGGAACGGGAAACTTCAACCGCGGTTACTTTCGTCGAGTAATGGAACATTGTATTAGTTTCGTATTACAAATTGAGAGAGATTATATATAATTTTGGTTCATGACAGACGTAAACTAATCTGACAGTAAAAACGCCGCCTAAAACTGTAGGGTTAAATTTTATAAACATTACGTCACAAGAACGCTCGCTCCGTTAGTTCTCTATTCATGACGGCACCATCAACTGTTCGCTCCGCGCTCGCGCTACTCTGTACAACTCGAATGCACCCTGAATAGCGAATAATACGGAACGATATTGAAACGAAAGTTATCAGTGAAATGTCAGACAATATGCCTGTTGATCTTGGGGTGTCTCTCCTTGAGTGGATGTTTTATATCCTAGCAGCATTGTTTTATGCAATGCAATTTTATTCAAATTATCGATGGCTTACATTCTTGATATATATGCAGTATGTGCCGGCTGCAATGGTTGCCTCCTTCGTAAAAACGTTGACAAAATGAAAATGGAACAAGAAAATGAAGCAGTGGGGGGGGGCCTCTAAACCAACAAAAGGAGTATCAGGGAATGCACCTCTACAACCGAAGTCAGCACCAGGAAATTAACCTATTCCTTCAGCAAAATAATTTTTGTAACCTCATGACTGTTAAATATTGTGGTGTTAAAGGTATTTAAATAAAATAATTATAACTAACTATTGTTCATTTCAAAGAAGAAAATAATGACTCATTGGTGAGGTATAGGATGGTGACATTCATGTTTCATATAAATAGACGCAGCATGCACTATGCCTACACTGCGGCGATGGAAGGGGGGGGGTTGCCCCTAGGAGTATACCAGATTGTTTAATTTACAATTATTTTGTTTACATGTTGACTGCCACGGCAAATTTCAGGATTCCGGTCTCTGAAGTCATTTTATTTTAATTATATTATATTATTAAAAACTATAATTATGGTACAGAGTAGTGCTGGGAACCGAAACCGGTTTTTTGGGTACCCGGTTCCAGTTTTCGGGTAGAACCGGGTTTATAATTTTCGCGTTACCCAGATACCCGGTTCCGATTACCCGGTTCCAAATACCCAGTTCCGGATACCCGGTTTCGGATACCCGGTTTCGGATACCCGGTTCCGGATACCCGGTTTCGGATAACCGGTTTCGGATACCCGGTTTCAGATACGCGATTCCGTGTTCCCTGATTCAAAATTGATATTTAGTACAGGAGTACCAGTAGTTTAAAATTACAAAATTTTATGATAGTACCTATTTAGGAATTTCCATGTACTAAAAACCATGTAGTTGAAGCGTCGTTAAATAAAACTTATGGAAAAAAAAAGATTTAAATTAAAAAAAAAAAAAAAAACAGAAAATAATATATACATAGATTACAATAGTACATAAGCGCGAGGGTTATAAACATCCGAAACAATAAAATAACTTCTTACGGTAAGAAGTAAATTTTTATTAAAAAGTAGACAATTTTATAATAATTATTTTTAAACCCTTACAGCATTTTAAAAAATGCTGTAAGGGTTTACCATTTTTACCATCCATTCATAATTGCTGTATCATAAAAAAAATAATAAGAAAGTGATTTCAAGATATTTTGGCAGCTAGTTAAATTAGTGGTACTTGAGGATATTTATTTATTCTATTCATATTGTCACGTTCGATGTCCGATGCGGCCCTATTCTTCCCATCTGGTAACAGTTAAAGTCATAAATAAAAACGATTCATGGTAAGTTCATCGAAAATCAATTCATCGAAAATCAATTCATCGAAAATCAATTCATCGAAAATCAATTCATCGAATGATCAATTCATAAAAAAAAAAAATATTTTGTAAATATTTGAGAGGAATGCCGAGGAGATCGGAAAGCCAAAAAAGCAGTGGACAATAAAAGTTGACAGACTACACTTATTAAATAACTAACATACTTGGTCTATTAATAATTATTTAATTTTCCATTCAGAAAATACGCCAGGTAAAAGATACCTGTTGGATTATTTTGAAATCGAACAGGGCTCTTTAGATCAGAAAAACCCGGTTAATGGGATCATAAATGTACTTAATACACCCATTCTTAAAGGATCATAAAAATGGTATTTCCCCATCTGTTACGTCTTAAGGGTTTTATGTTATGTACATAGTTTTACTATTCATATTTACTGAATTTTACTTGTTAGTGTGAGTTTGTTTTGTCATTAAACTAGATGATGGGTAGCTCGCTTCGCTCGGCTTCTTCTAACCAAACCCTTACTAACCTAACCTAACCTAAGATAGTGTTTTGTCCTTAAACTAGAAGATGGGTAACTCGCTCCGCTCGGTTTTAGACTTTTACTAACTAAACCTAACCTAATTACCTTGTTTTTAGGCGCATAGTACTTTATTTTCCCCCATATTAGCCCAATTAAAATGCATATCATTATGTATGAATTTATAAAAATTATTTACGTGCAATTTCTATAACCTGTCTTATTAAACCTTAAAAACAAAACATTTATTTCTTTTATTATATAAGTTTTCTTATTATATTTCTTTATTTATATTCAAACATTATGTCACTTTATTTACCTTTTTTTAAACTATATAAAAAAATGTACGCAATTATTTCTTAGTCTGTCTACTTTTATTGACCACTGCTCTTTTGACTTTCCGATCCCCTAGGCATTCCTCTCAAATATTTACAAAATATTTTTTTTTTCGATGAATTGATCATTCGATGAATTGATCATTCGATGAATTGATTTTCGATGAATTGATTTTCGATGAATTGATTTTCGATGAATTGATTTTCGATGAATTGATTATCGATGAATTGATTTTCGATGACTTGATTTTCGATGAATTGATTTTCGATGAATTGATATTCGATGAATTGATATTCGATGAATTGATTTTCGATAAATTGATTTTTGATGAATTGATTTTCGATGAATTGATTTTCGATGAATTGATATTCGATTAATTGATTTTCGATGAATTGATTTTCGATGAATTGATTTTCGATGAACTAACCGTGAATCACAAAAACCGTACGTAGTAGATGAACGTCAGCAAGTATTACTTAACGTATCTCAATCACAATAACCATAACTGTTATGATGCTGGAAACCGATACATGTTTAACGGGTATCCGGTTCTGGGTTTCGGGTAAAACCGGTAAGTAATTTTGAAATAACCCCGTTCCGGGTACCCGGTTCCGATTATCCGGTTCTGATTACCCGGTTTCGGATACCCGGTTCCGATTACCCGGTTCCGGATACCCTGTTCCGAATACTCGGTTCCGAAACCGGGTAACCGGGTAAACCCGAAACCGTTATTTTTTGGAACCTGTTCCGGTTCCGTCAAGATCGATTTCTGACAGCACTAGTACAGAGTAATCACCAGAAAGTATACAATATGTATTTTTTTTTTTTTTTGAAAAAAAGTATTACGAATTATCTGGTAGCCAACGAAGTGACCGAGCGCATTAAATCGTGCAGTTTGGACTGGTGAAAACAGTCTGGGTTGTGCGGTCGGTAGTTCGATTCTCCGTTGGTTTCGGGCGATAATAATATGTTTACATTAATCTCATTCCACAATCATTTACCTCTCATCCACGTGTAGGAGCTCGCCCCTGGCATCTCCCGATAAGTTGGCATCTCTGGTTGATATAATAATAAAAATAATAATAATAATAATAATAATAATAATAATAATAATAGGGTTTGGGATGCAGTCGTGTGTATTTAGCTCCACTAGTCTCTAGTATGACGTGGCTCAAAAGGTTGCTGAAGTTTGAGATTAATGGACGCTTGTCAAGACCTGACAGACCCCAAAATAATAATAACCCCCCGTGCGGAGTCCGGGATCTGTACCTTTATACATCTTTCAGTACAGAGTAGAATAGCCCGTAGTGTCTACTGCTTGTCGTAAGAGGCGACTAAAAGAGCGACTGTCCGTTGTCCTAGGTACCTCAATACCTCATCCTTACTCAATCTGCTTCTTCAGATTTGTCCCACCTCAACCGAACTTTCCCTCTCTAACCCTTCACACACACCACGCCTGGCAGTAGGCATAAAATGCACCTTACCACCGTTCTGGGTTTGCAGCCCGTTCGGTGTGAATTATTCGCACCAAAAAGAAAAAACGTGCAATTGGGCAGGGCGGGAGAGCAGGTCACTCCCGCTCGGAACTGTCCGGAGGATGCACCTGTCGCGGGATCTAGTGAACCGAGTGGCGCTACACCGTGTTTTAATACCACAAGATCTAGACCCGACAAACGAACTGACGCGACAACAGACACTCTTGCAAATGCTTCTCTGTCCCAACGGGTGGTGACCACTGCAAGAGCTAATTCTAGGAAGCGCATGAAATGGACTCAAGATATGAACCAATTTATATTCCGCACCTACCTAGAATTGACTAGACTAGCGACAGACATGATAGGGTACAGACAAAAGTTGCATGCAGCATTCATTGATGAATACACACACCTCAGACACATAACAGAACAACGTCTTGCGGATCAGCGCAGGGTTATTCACACACATGCACTCATACCTACCCCATTACAGCAACAAATCAGACACGAAGTGCAAATACACCTCAACAACATTCCCATGAACATAGATACACACGAGGACGAAGATGAGCGAACACAAACACTAGAACTTTCCTCAACACCAGCCATACAAAACGAAATATCACTCACACAAGAGCAGCAAAACACACCTAATACACAAATACAAATAGAACAAATACAAAACGAACTTCATATAGCACTGACATAATTTACAAGAATAGACCCTACACAAAAACCTCAAATAAAACGACAGAACACATCCAAAAAATTTAAAGAAATTATATATATATTAAACACAGATATACTACCGAAACATTTAAACGATAATATAACAGTTACAGAACTACACAACATAATACTGTGGGGCTATTGCAGCCGTGAGATGCAACGGATCCAATGCCACGTTACCCAAACGAAACGCAATTCAGCACAGACAAGTTCCGGCTTGGGAAAAACGTCTTACTTCGCAAATTACAAAAATCAGACGAGACCTGGGTCGAATTACACAGTATATACAAGGAAAATGCACTGCTAAACTAGAAAGAAAACTAAATAAAATCATGATGCAACACTACATATACAGTAGTCATGAGGAAAACAACATCACACTACAAGAATACAGGGACACACTTACACAAAAACTAGCGCTCTACACTAAACGTTTAAAACGATATAAACACGCTACTGATCGTAGACAACAAAACAAAATCTTTACGTACAATCAGAAAAACTTTTACAGATCACTCACACACAAACAGGACACACATAATACACCTGAACCTACGCCAGAATCGTTGCATGAGTACTGGAATGATCTGTGGTCCAATGATGTACAGCATAATGCCAGTGCACCGTGGATAGCTTCAGAGAATTCTCACGCACAACACATTACATCAATGGCAGAAACACATATTACAACTGAAGACATAACAAACGCCACTAAAAATTTACACAACTGGAAAAGCCCGGGAGTTGACAATATACACAATTACAGGTTGAAATACTTTACATGTACACACAAATACTTAGCACACCACTTTACAACTTTAATACAAAACCCACAGGAAACACCACCTTTCTTAACGAAAGGCATCACATACATGCTCCCGACAGATACGGATACACAAAACCCATCCAAATACAGACGTATCACTTGCCTTCCAACACTATACAAACTTCTGACTTCATGCATCACACACAAAATATACACACACTGTACAGACAACAATATACTTGCTGAAGAACAGAAAGGCTGTCGAAAGTTTTCGCAGGGCTGTAAGGAGCAACTTCTTATAGACTCTGTGATACTTGAGCAGGCTAAACACAATCACAGAAACATATACACCGCTTACATTGATTACAAAAAAGCGTTTGATTCGGTGCCGCACTCTTGGTTGCAGGAGGTACTCTCAATCTACAAAATACACCCCACACAGATACGGTTCCTCACATACGTAATGTCGTCATGGAGAACAACACTAAATTTACGACATTACAACACTCATATCACAACAGAAACAGTGCACATTAGACGAAGAATATTCCAGGGGGACTCATTAAGTCCTCTCTGGTTTTGTCTCGCCCTGAACCCTTTATCACGTATACTAAACGACACAAAAAACGGATATAATATTAAACAAAACAAAAGCACACAACACATAATTTCACATCTACTCTACATGGACGACATTAAACTATATGCATCCAAAAAACTACACCTCACACACCTACTGCAGCTAACTGAGATCTTCTCCAGAGATATCAAGATGAAGTTCGGCATCGACAAATGCAAAACACAACATGTCACAGCAGGCCACCTAGAACTTTCAGGTTTCGACCTCCATAGTGGGGATTTCATTCAACCCATGAACGAGGGAGAGACTTATAAGTACTTGGGCCTGCAACAATCACAACACATACACCACAGTCAAATTAAACAAGCACTTACTAAACAATATACACACAGACTGCACGCTATACTTAAAACATGTCTTGATGGTAGGAATACCATCAAGGCAATTAACGCATACGCTACACCCATACTTACCTATTCTTTCGGGGTCATATGCTGGACACCTACTGATTTACAAAAATTACAGACAAAAACACAAACAATTCTTACAGAACATAGAGTACACCGCCCACATGCTTCCTCGATCAGACTTTACCTTCCTCGAAAGGACGGAGGACTGGGCCTGATTGATTTAAAGCATCTTCACGACAAACAAATATACAATCTCCGAGAGTTATTCCAGAACAAAACACAAACATCACCATTACATAAAGCCATTGCACTTGCAGACACGTCATTCACACCACTAAACATGAGCGCCCAACACGACACACCTACCGTAACTAAAACAAACTTGGTTAACTTGTATTATTTTATGATGTGATGGGCTTCCGCGGCATGCATGCCATTTTGTATTTCAGCTAAAAACAACATAATTTAGTGAAATGCAAAATGGCATGCAAAATAATATGGCCTAAGTTTTCCAATTTTTTTTTTGCAACTTTTCTTATTATTTATGATGTGATGGGCTTCCTCGGCATGCATGCCATTTTGTATTTGAGCTAAAAACAACATTATTTAGTGAAATGCAAAAAGGCATGCAAAATAATATGACCGAAATTTTCCAATTTTTTTTGCAACTTTTCCGATGCATGCCTCTGCTTAAGGACCTCCTTATCTGCATGCCAATTATGTTATACAGCAATGCATTATATCAATAATCTATAGTTAAAATGGCATGCAAAAAGAAATCACGTAAAATCCTATTAAAATATTCACAAATATTTTCCGAAATTTTCCACCTTTGGGCCAACGAGGGCCGCATGCCAATTTTTTTATAAGGGTTTTATGATACAAACTTTAATTCTTTTCATCGGAATGCTGTATGAAAACGCGGAAAATCATATTTTTTTATTACAAGATCACGTGACCGTTTGAGCCCTTTGGGACCCTCCAAATCGCATGCCTATAATTAAAAGACTTTAAATTTGTTTTATCTTTGTTTTGACAAAAGGGCAAGCAATATTAAATCAGAGAAAAACACAAAATTTTTGTGCAAGTGGAAATGCAATTTTCCCTATGACCGGAAAGCGTGCAGGGATTTAGTACCATACCTTTTTTGTTGTCACGGTAAATATTTTCTCCCCCAAAAGGCATGCTGTATGAAATCGGAGACCAAAAATGTCATGAGCTCCCGGTCTATAATTATTTGTTGCCTCAGGTAACATAATGGTTTACATGCATATATTTGTACAAATGAGTTATTTTAAGTTAAATTTTTGATTTGATGTTGATATCCTTAAGGTATTGAATGACTCTATATCGGTGTTATTGGCTAGCAGGTCCTTTAGAGTTGCTGGTAGGGAATTATTTGCTCTCTGTATTTGGCAATCTTGGCAATCTAGAAGGATATGTTCTACGGTTAGGCGAGTGTTACATGTACTGCATTGTGGCGGGTCGGTTCTTTGGAATATATGTACGTGGGTGTGCCTGGCGTGCCGAAGTCTCAATTTTGTTAAGATCACTTGCTCTCTTCTGTTAGTGTGGGAGGACCATTTACCGACTCTATCTTTTATTTGGTGTAAGTGGTTATTTTGGATATTTTGCCATGCTACTTTCCACTTTTCTTCGAGTTTACTTCGGATGTGGTTATTTAGGTCATAGCTTGGTATGGGTATGTCCATGATTTCTTCACTTATGGCTTCTTTAGCTAGATGGTCAGCTTGTTCATTACCTTCAATCCATATTTGTGAAGGTATCCACATAAGGATGAGTTTCTTGCCGTCGTGAATAGCTTCATGCATCGTCTCTTTGATTTTCGCAGCCCCTGGATTGGCGGTACGTTCTTGTTGGACTGATTGGATTACACTGAGCGAATCACAGTGTATGATATATGTGCCCCTGGTTTCATTGCTGTTTTTTATTTCTTCTGTTGCCTTTAGAAGACAAAAAGCTGCAGCAGAGAAAATACTCATGATATCGGGTAGGGGTCATTCCATGTCAAGTGGTCTGATTTCAGAGAAGTGCCCTGCTCGACCATCACGGATTTCGATGAAATTTTGTATGGACATTCAAACATGTCCCCAACGAACATTGGTAAAGTTTTACGTTCATCCATGCAATACTTGCTGAGATTTAGTAATTTGTTTAACCCCATACAGCAGCCTTCTATAGTATGACTCCGAGATTTCGCCAACTTTGAGACGCAGTATCTCTAGCAATATTTTGTTGAGAGAAACAAAACTTTGCAATCTTGTACAACTTTTTGCGCTCTGTTAAACAAATTGATAAACAAATCTTCATGAGCGATTTCCGTGAAGAAAATTTGGAGCAAACTAGGCAAAAAAAATTTGCGGCTCGAAAAAAATTTTAAAGTTTGGCTTTTTATACTTCTGGAAGTAAAGGTACGATAAACGTGAAAATTTGCACATAATACCTTATCAATACAAGGTATTCGAATATAAAATTTCATTCTCCTAATATTTTTCATTAGTTCAGGAATTGAGTGTAAAGTTGATGATTTTTGTGAAAATGTCGGAAATAAAGTATGTTTAGCCCATTTTTACAAAAATATGCCTTCTGGAAACTTTTTAAAATTATTTTCATTAGAAAGAGCATGTTTCAAACCCCCTAAAAAAGTAGAGTTGGTTTTTCATCGCTAGCATATAAGGCCTTAGAAATAGGAACAAAGTTGATGACGTTTCTATCACATGCTGCTATCGCAATATCGCATGTATTCCATTATGTTTCATCTTGTTTGTTTTATACAGACATTATAAGTACCTAAATTGCGTTGGTCCATGGTGGCATTGTCACTACCAGTTCAGAAACTTGAACCAGTAACCCCATCGCCATAGGGGTCACGCCCAATAACCGTGCAATACCAGCCACGGGTGGGTTTCTTGGTTGAGGACCTCAAGCCTATAGTTTGGTTTTTTAGTCAAGGTTCCAAAGCCTTGTGTGGGATCTGTCCGGGTCCCAAGCCAATGATTGGGCAGCTTATCCTAGGTTCCTAAGCCTAAAGTGGGTATCTTAGATGGTTCCCATGCCGAAGTCCATAATGTTTGTATGAATTGCCAAATTCCAACGATTGCTTACTTATTATTGATTTCAAGAGCCACGTTCTTCAGTGTCACTTCTGGGAATTGATACTGTCGGCCTGACAACGTAACTGATGGTGCTGGAAGAGCCGGGCCTCGCGGATGCATAAATTTTACCAAAGGATCATTTTGTTCGATGGAAATTTCTACAAAATTGCGTACCCACCACTTATTTTCATAAATGCAGGCAACATATCAACCGGGAAATAGTTCGGCCAATTTTAAATTAGGATCGACAGAATTGGAAATTTGACACGATTAACTTTGTGGCCAAGAAATCCAGTCATATTCAGTCTATAAATAAAAACGAACATACTAAGTAAACAAAAGAGAATTTAAAACAATAATTATAAATAAATAGATGGATAAAAACTTGAAATTATAAAAAAATGGCGCCTAGCACCATTTTGTGAGTCAAAAATTAAAAATTACTATTAAAAACAAGATCATAGAATCATACAAAAACCATATAAATACAAAAATATATGACAAAAAAGGAAGTGTTCTTAACTGGACAAACTTACCAAACTGGACAAAGTTTATTAAACAATAAAATAAAAACCTTCCAACATTACTAAAACTAGACCATTGGAAACACGTAGTGGTGTGACATGATGTATCGGACAGACAATCCGTTTATAACATGCAGTGGCGCAGCCAGGATTTTGTCTTGGGGAGGGCCGAATCAAATTACGAGGGCACGCGGGCCGCATACGGTCCTCCACCTCATCTTTTGTTGGCCCTGAATCGGTAATTAAAATCACTTCAGCTTATTTAGGGGAAAAATATATTTAAAAATTGATGTGAAGTGTGAATTTTCACACATTTCAGGGTTTTGCAGGTATTTAGTAAGTGAATGATGATTATTTTGGATGCGAAAACAAATTTTATATTAAAATATTTTTTTTGTTAATTTTAATTCGAACGCCTAATACCATTATTTAGGTTTCTAATTATGTGCAGTATTTTTTTTTATATAGCAAGGTACATTAAGAATTTTAAAAATTGCGCCTATGGTTGTTATAAGTTCCGCCCCTCTGATTTCGTGTACATTGAAACAGAATTAAATTATAATTTAAACAATTTCCACTGGCTATTAAATTTGCGCTTTTAAAAATTAAATGCAACATTTGCCAAAATATAACTAGAATTTTGAAAAAATAATTTAAACAATATAAAAATTATAAAAAAAAAACAAAAAAAAATATAGTCTCTTCTCACAGGGTTCGATCCCTTGCGGGTCGGGTTACTTCGGTGAAAAATCAACGTCTAATACCACAAGACCAGCAGACACGTTACAGTGTGGCGTGTTACAAAGCTATAACTTGTGTACATTATTAGCAAAAAATCACAAAAAATGCGTTTTTTTCCAAAAACATAATCTGATCAAAAATTCCTGTTGAACTATTCCGGTTCACACCAATGTACATTACTTAGAATTTTTTCAGATTTTTAGTTTAAACCATCTGGGCTACAGGGTGTGGGACAAAAAATTTTTTGCACAATTTTGGCAAAAATCGCTTCAAAATAATTTATTTTGCAAAAATAAAAATTTGATCTTTAATCCACGTACCAAGGGCTTTCATTTGATACCCTATTCAGAATTATAAAAAAATATTTTTTTTTTCGATGAGCACATATTTGTTTATATTTTTAGGGGGATATGATTTTTAGATGTTTTAGTATTTTTCCTATATGCGGGTCAAAGAGTTGTATAAGCATGCCAAATTTCAACTATCTAGGTTTAGCCGTTTGGCTACAATTTTTACCGAACAGACAGACAGACAGACAGACAGACAGACAGACAGACGACAAAATGACGGTATAAGGGTTTTTTGGTCATACCTACAAAACCCTAAAAATGTAAAATATACTCTCTTCTCCTTTTCTGTTTATAAAAAAATTTCAAGAAACCCTTCGGGATATTTAAAGTTCCGTCACTGCTTATCGACCCAAATCAATTCGACACCCCTGCTGTTGGATATTGATGTTTATATCAAATAATAATTCCATTATTTGTTGATAAAAAAATGTAATTGTTAATCCATGTATCAAAAACTTTCACTTGATTTTTCCTTCGATAAATACATATTTATATTTTTCGCGGGATATATTTGTGAAGTCCCAATATTTCTCTTACTTATGTTCAGTTCTCTAAATCAGCCGCTTGGCCACAATTTGTACCGAACGAATAGACTCATGTGACGGAATAAGGATTTCTTGATTCTACCTACGAAAACCCAAAAATAACATGTAAATATGCATTTTCTGTTAATTTCAACACTAATCATAATAAAATATATTATTATTATGGTATTATTATTGTAAAATACATAAGTTATTCTGCTGTACGATCATGATAAATTTGTTAAATTTTCATTTCATTGGACCTTCAGAGGGGGGCTTGCTCCCCCCTCTGAATACGCCACTGTTGTTCAGTACAATTTATATCAGTCCTTTTTGTGTGTAAAACATCATAATTTCAAAAATACCTAAGAAGATATTGATATTCACAATTTTCTACAAAATAAAACCAAATACCGATTTTAAGAGCGCGATTGTCTCCAAAACTACTTTCAGTTTTGGAGACAATAAAGACAATAAAAAATATTTCTACTATTTCTACTCTATTTCACGTTTGAGGTGTCATTTAAAAATTACATTCTGAAGGTTATACCGCAGTTATTTGACTGGGCGAATATTTTAGTCGATGTGTCAGGGGGAAAAAGAATCAACGCTCCCCTTCATATAATTCGGTGGAGCATATTTGGAAAGTGAAAGCAATAATTATGTCACTTTATTATTTTACGAAAAAAAACAAAAAAAATGCCAATATTGTTTACAATGAAGTAATTGAAAAATTAACTACTGTTGTGGTTAAAATTTTTTATCTTCAACTCTCCGAGCAGCGCAGTGTAATCTACTGGTCCTGGGAGGGGCCCAGCCCCCCCCCCCTTGGCAGCGCCACTGCTAACATGACACCTAACAGCCATACGTCATATGCTGATAAGCCAAAGACAAAATGCAACAAGAAAATGACAATCAGCTGATGTCTAAGAAATAAGTTATTTAAATCTTTGGTGGAATGAATGTGCAGCATCTCTGAGATCATCCTTTTTTGAACGTGATTTTTTTATCAAGAATTTTAACATTCTCATAATTAAAAATGTGACCTATGCTATTAGTATGTACTGCTAAAGCTGTAGAATTAGTTTGGTTAAGTATTAATTTTTTGGGGTATCGGTCTAATAAAACTAAGTTCTTTTCTTGTCAATTAGTAAAAACATATTTTATTTGCATTATTACAATTATTACATCGAATTAAATTTTTTTTTTTACAGAAACAATATTAAAAAAAAAAATTAAAATTATACAGTCTGTTCCAAATGGTTAGGCGGAACTAGATTTTTCAGTCTAGTTACTTTCATCGTTTAAATCGTGCTTTTCGGCCGTTTTGTTTAAGTTTTGTAAGTCATACTTAGAATAAATTTTTTTTTGTTAAGGTTAATTTCATTTTAAAATGTCATTTTCTTTATATTTTGATTTTTTGTGTCTTTCTTAATACAAATTTCCCATTTATTTATTTATTTTTTTATTAAAATATGTAAAAAAATAATTTAATGTCATTCGTTTCCATGGTTTCATTGTTGGAATTTAAAATTTTGACACTTCAACGTAAAAAATGAAATTACCCAAGCAAGGTCCCTTCTCGTGACAACCTAAAAGAACGAAATTCCCATTTAGTTCCGCCTAACCGTTTGAAACAGACTGTATATAGTTAAAATAAACTTATTTGCAAATATAAAAAGTATATAAAAATTGTTGATAAAATGTTAAAAAAATAAATAGATAAATAGTTAAAACTTAAATCAATAGTTAAAATACGCATTGAATATATTTCAATTAAACGGACATTTTTTTTAAATCTTCCTACTTGTTTGGACAGTTAAGTGTGCATGTCGACTAAATGAATATTAAATATTTTTCAAAAACATTATAAATTTCCAAATGAAGGCAGTTACAAGATCAATAGATTGAGTTATTAATTGTTTTTTTATTAAATTATAATATATTTTACTTAAATTTTCTATGTCAGTTTTCGCATTTATGTTGTTTTTATATTTTTTTATATAAATCATTTCTAGAAGCAGTCGTTTTGTTAACATTTTTTCGGTGTTTAGAATTTTAGCATTGGGAAAATCAAATTCATGTTTTAAATTATTAGCATGTTCTACTATTGAATTATTACTTCTATTACTGTCAGTGGCGCAGCCAAGGGGTGGGGCGGCGACGGGCCTGGGCCCTTCCCAGGACCAGCAGATTACACGGCGCTGATCGGAGAGTTAAAGGTAAAATTCGTTAGCCACAACCAGTGGCGCAGCCAAGAGGCTGGTCCTTTTAGGACCAGCAGTAGTTACAACAGTAGTTAATTTTTAAATTACTTCATTGTAAACAATTTTTGGCATTTTTTTTTTTTTTTTTGTATAAATAAACATTTTTTAAAGATTGCCTACTCTTGATAAAGTGACATCATTATTGTTCAAGTGAAAATATATAACTTTCCAAATATACTCCGACGAATTGTATGAAGGGGAGCGTTGATCCTTTTTCCCCCTGAAACATCGACTAAAATATTCTAACTAATTCAACTAATTACTGGATTCAGATATGATAAAGTGGAAATCTCTAGTTACTGAGTCTAGTGTTTTGAGTGCTGTTCGGCATGCGGTTCCGTACGCGATACTCCCGTAGTCCAGTTTTATTCTTATTAAGGATTTATATAGAGAGATGAGGGTCTTTTTATCCGCGCCCCATTCATGGTGGCCAGTAGCTTTTAGAATATTCATTCGTTTCTGGCAATCCTTTTTCAGTTGGTTAATATGTGTTTTCCAATTTAGTTTATGGTCGAATATAAGGCCTAAACATTTTTTGTTCTGTACAAAGTTGATGTTGTTATTGGCCATTTTTAATACTGGATTGTGGTTATCTTTTGTTTTCCTTGTAAAATGCATTGCTTCTGTTTTATTCGCCGAGAATTTAAATCCTATGTTATTTGCCCATTTTTCTAAATTTACAATCGCGTTCTGTAATAATTTTGCAGTGTGTTTTATTGATTTGCCTCTTACATAAATGGCTAGGTCGTCCGCGAAAAGAGATGTGTTTACCGGGGAATTTTTATTTGCTGTTATGTTGTTAATAGTGTTACGCTTAAAGTGGCTCCCTGCGGTATACCGTTTTGTTGACATTTTTCGTTTGATAGCTTTTCGTTTGCTCTTACTTTAAATTTTCTATCGCTTAGGAATTCTTTTATAAAATTAAGCATATTCCCTTGTATTTTTAGCTGTTGAAGGGTACTGACTATGTTTTGTTTCCAGGTTGTGTCATATGCTTTTTCTATGTCGAAATATACTGCTATAAGGTGTTGTTTTCTGGCGAATGCTGTGTGTATTTCATTTGTAAGTTTGATGAGCTGGTCATTTGTGGATCTGCCACTTCTGAATCCACATTGGTTGTTATTGAGGATGTTGTTTTTTTCCAAAAACCATGTAAGTCGGTAGTTGACCATTTTTTCCATAATTTTGCCCAAGGTATTGGATAGAGCAATGGGTCTATAACTGTTAGGAGTTGTTTTGTCTTTTCCGGGTTTTAAAATTGGGATAATTTCTACACTATTCCAGTTGCGAGGATAATTTTGGTTAGACCATATATTGTTATATATATTGAGTATCAATTTTTCGTTTCGTATGGAGCATTTTTAATGAATTCAAAGGGTATGTTGTCTGGTCCAGGACTACTATTGCATTTGAGATTTGTTGTTACTGTTAGAAATTCGATCATGCTAAATGATTTGTTGATCGGGTCTTCACTTGGGGTTATTTTGATTTCTCTTCATTCCGCTTGGTGTTTTAGGTTTAGAAATTGTGCGGAATAATTTTCGTTTCTGCTAATTTTTTCGTAATTCTCTGCAAGAGTGTCTGCTATTTGTTTTTGGTCGGTTATATTGTTGGTGCCTTTTTTGAGAAGTGGTATAAACGGGCTGCTGTTGTTACCTTTTATCCTTTTAATGGCTTCCCATATTTTCTTCAATGGTGTATCTTTGTTAAATGTACTTACATATTCTTGCAATACTTTCCTTTTTGCTTCAGTTGTTATTTTTCTAGCTACTGCTCGCGTTCGTTTTAGTTCTGAGAGGTTTTCAGTCGTTCTGTGTTTTTTGTATATGTAGAGTTGCTTAAGGGTATTTCTTTTCGCACTTTGACAATTTTGGTTCCACCATGGGGTATTTTTCCGTTCATTTATTTTTTTATATCCAATTGTTTCTTCGGCTGCTGCAATTATTATTTTTGTGAGCTGTTCTATTGTGTTGTCGGTGTTCTGGTTTATGTCTATTTCGGTTGATTTTTCTTTTAGTGCCTGTTGATAGCTAGGCCAGTCTGCAGTTTTTAGTTTCCATTTCTCTTTTGTGTTGTGGTTTATCGGTGTCTGTGATATATTGGTAGAGTGTATTTTTATATTTGTTGGAAAATGTCCGCTGCCGTAGGAGTAAGCTAGCGTTTCGTGTGTTATTCTTGTAGCAATTCTAGGCGAGCAAGAATTTAAATCTATGTTAGAAAATGTTCCAGTTCTTTGACAGAAGTGAGTTACACCTTCGTCGTTTGGAAGGATGAGGTCGTCTAGTGCTTTTTCAATTATGTCGACTTTTCTGTTATTTTGTGTTGCCCCCCAATTTGTGTTATAGGCATTTAGGTCTCCTGTTATAATGAATGGCTTCGGAAGTTGTTTTTTAATGTTCTCCATGTCTTCTATTTCGATATTTTTGTCAGGTGGTAAGTATATAGTACAAATTGTTATGGACTCCGGAATTAATGTTTTGATTGCCATGGCTTCTAGATTGGTTTGTAGTTAATTTCCTCTCCATAGTTAGATTGTCTGATGAGTATAGCAACACCTCCACTAGCTATTTGTAAAGTTTTTCTGTCGTCTCTAAATATATCATATCCTCTTACGTTAAAATTTTGGTCTGGTTTGAGTCTGGTTTCCTGTAGACATATGTAGTTAGGTTTTTGGTTTGCTATAAGTTGTTGTAGCTCAGCTAAGTGTGAAAGAACTCCGTTGCAGTTCCACTGTATAATATTATTCATGTTGGGGTTGGAACGGGAATGATTGTTGTTTGTTTTCTTCGGATGTTTCTTCCTCATCAAGTTGTTGTTCTATTTTGTTAATGGCCTTGGTCAATCTTATTTGTGCCGATCGGTTTTTTGTATAATCATATAACTGTTTCAGATTTCCTTCAGAAAGCCCTTCAGTGTCATCTGTATATTCGCGAGATATATTAAGCGGGTCTCCACCATTATAGATATTTTCGATGAAGCTATATAGTTGGTCATAGGTTAGTAAGAATTTTGAGGTTTCTATTAAATTCCGAGCAGGTTGTAGCCAGTCTTCTATTGGGATGCCCAGACTTGGAGAACGCTTAGATCTTTTGTTTTTTGTTTTTGTTCTTGTTCTTATTGATCTTGATTCGGTTATTAAGTTATTAATCGTTTTGTCTTGGATTTGCTTAACTGCGTCTTCGTTTAGAGATTCTGCGCTACCAACGCTGCTTGATGACGGTGCAGAACGTTTGGTATTTGCTGATTCTGCGATTGGTGTAGGTAATTTCGATTGCCTGTTGTCGGATTGTTCTTTGGGTTTATTTTCATCTGTATTATTGTTGACAGGAGAGGAGTGTTCATTTTCATTAGTAGGGGGGATTTCTGTGTTAATTTTTGGTGGGGGTAATTCTTCTATTTGTTCAGGTGGTATTATGACTGAAGTTGGTTCATTTTCTTGATTTTGTTTGTATCTACATTTGTCTATTTTATGTCCGTATTTTTTACAGAACGTACAATAAATTGAGTCGTCCGAGATGAACAGCTTGTAATCATCGTTTTCCCCACTTACATTAATGCATTCAGGAATGGTAGTGTTATTGTTGGGTTCTACGAATATGTGTCTTCTGAAACTAAGAGTATGTTCGTATCCTTTTTGTTTCATGCCGGAACGTAGACAGTACATTTCGGTTGTTGGTATTAAGCCTATCGATACAAGTTGTTCAACTACTATATAGTGTGGTATCGTAGGACAAACGTTAGAGATGATTATTCGCTTGTCTGGGCTTACAAGGTGGCGTACAGTTACCGTGTTGTTTCTAACTATTACAGATTTGTGTAGTTTTACAAAGTCGTCTGTTGTTTGTTTGTTATTTAAATATATGTTGATACGTTTGTTTGCAACTTTTGAGAAATATATTACTTTATCTGGACTAATTAAATTTCCGACGGCTAGAACATACTCTTCAGTCGGGATTCCATCTCGTTGCGATCATAGTAATTGCTTGGTGTTTTTTATGATTGTTTGTTGCGGTTGTTTAAGTTTATCCGCATAGTTCATTTTTGTGATAGAAAGAGAATTGTTTGTATTTTTTGTTTGTTGTTGAGAAAATTCATTTAATTGTTGGTTTTGGTTAGTTTTTGGTAAGTTGGGTTGTGTAGAAATATTATTTGAGGCCATAATTTTGGCAGGACAGAGTTGGTGCCACCAATAGGTGGCAGCACGTATTTTTCAGCATAAGGTGTTTGTCCCTGCTAATTTTTACTTGTTCAGATGTGATTATGATTGTAGAAATTTGTTGATTAGTTTAAATAATAAGTTTGGAGTGATGTGTTGTGAATTTGATGGAGAATGGATAATAGAGAAATATATAATAGAGAAATTACTCACCAGTGTAATCGGGGTAAGTAATAATAGCACTTTTTTTGTAAACCGTTCGTACACACGTCTGCTCACTTTGATCATTCTAACTCGAATCTCATTTGTCTTTAGTTTTATCCATACATCAAAATATCTAGTACTGTGGATTCATTAACTTGTTTCTAGCAAAACGTATGTGGTTTACGTCGTATGGCTCTATTTCTAACCATTTGTCAGAAATAATTTCTTTCACTAGACATATCGGAATATCCTATAATATAATACGCCTGTTTGTATGTTCGTATGTTCGACCGGACGCCTGTTTGTATGTTCGACCGGTCGTTTCTTCATTCCCCGATAGAGGCGCGCATATGTTAATTATTTATGTCAAAATTGTTTAAAATATATTGTTGATGCAATAATAGTGAATTTTCTACGAACACTTTTTATAATTATTATAAGATGCAATAATAGTGAATATTCTACGAACACTTTTTGTAATAATTGATAGAATTGTAAGAAATTATTGCTTATGTATTGGACAGTAGTGTGCTGTGAATTTTTGTTTTGAGTGTTGACAATAAATTAGTAAAAATGACAGTTGTGTTTTTCATTAAAAAATCACTTCACAATTATTAATTTAGTTGTGAAATACACGGATCGGTTTTTTTACGAAACAAAACACAGAAAAACGTTATCCTTCCGTGATATTCGACATTTTTGATTAAAATTATTATTAGCAGAAAAATAATTATTTTAAAAAATATTTGGTTTTGATGAAAGTAAGAAAAATGTGACTTTTTTTTTCTTTATTATTATTTTTTCAATGCTTTATTATTTTTTTATTTCTACGATTTATAGGATAAGATTTACAATATCCCACTGCAAACTCTATACAGATGGCAGCACATAACGACTACACTAAATAATTCAAGAATTAGCAGTGGCTCTAAAACAATGGTTTCTGTTTATTTATCACATTAAAATATCATTTACCTTTTTGTTAAGGTTAGATTCACCTTAGAAGCACTATCTTAGGTTATGGTTGATAACTGTTTATTTTTTTTTTTTTATAAACCACCTAAAAATAAATTGTATTTTAATTGTTCTGTGCAGGGCTAGGGACAGTGATTCACCTTAAAAGCACTATCTTAGGTTATGGTTGATAACTGTTTATTTATTTTTTATAAACCACCTAAAAATAAATTGTATTTTAACTGTTCTGTGCAGGGCCAGGGACAGTGATTCACCTTAAAAGCACTATCTTAGGTTATGGTTGATAACTGTTTTTTTTTTTTTTTTATAAACCACCTACATTCTGTTCCAAACGGTTAAGCGGAACTAAATGGGAATTTAGTTCTTTTAGGTTGTCACGAGAAGGGACCTTGCTTGGGTTATTTCATTTTTCAAGTTGGGATGTCAAAATTTAAAATTCCAACAATGAAACCACGGAAACGAATGACATATGTCAAAATTAAATATTTTTTTTAGATATTTTAATGACAAAAAAATAAATAAATGGGAAATTTGTATTAAGAATGACACAAAAAATCAAAATATAAAGAAAATTACATTTTAAAATGATATTAACCTTAACCAAATATGTTTATTGTAAGTATGATTTACAAAGCTTAAACAAAACGGCGGAAAGGCACGATTTAAACGATGAAAGTAACTAGATTGCAAAATCTAGTTCCGCTTAACCGTTTGGAACAGACTGTAAAAATAAATGGTGTTTTAAAAGTTCTGCACAGTCCCACCTGTTTAGAATCTCTGTATATTGAACAAATTGAAGTGTGTGTGACGCATGCGCAGTGTTCATTGGGATATTGTAAATCTACCCCCTGATTTGATATATAGTGTAAGTACGCTTTTTTCCGTGTGACCTTTTTGCCGCGTGTGTATTTTTTCATGTGTGCTTTTTTCCGTGTGCGTATTAATCCGTGTGCGTTTTTTCCGTGTGCGTATTTTTATATTATATAAGAAAATGGAAAATTAATTTTAATAAATATATTTTAAATTTAACGTCTCAAATCATTTTTAGTTTTAACATTATAAATATAATGCACTGAGTGAAAATGAATCGTTTTCCCATCTTAAAAAGTTAATGAATTAATAATTCGGATTAATGCTTATTATTTGTCCAGTTTTTAATAATGGGCGAAGAGTTGATTCAATTTGAATTGGATGAAGTTAGGCGTATGGCTAGAGAAAGAAGTCTGAGGTGTCGAGCAAGTTCCACATTAAGGTAATGATTTGTTTTCCAACACAGTTGGCAACGGGTGTACTAGTTAGTAAATAATGATACAACGCCTAATGAAACTAATATATAATTTTCAGGCAAGTTGGGTAAATTATCAATAATATTTTTAAAAACAAATGAATCTTTAACATCATAATTATTGTTGGTGTCTGAAAATTATTTTTATGAGTTTTAATTAAACCATACATTTTGGGAATAGTAGAACTTGTTTGTTACTAATGAATTATATGTTTTTTTGTCTATAGTGTTTTGGTTAAATAAATTTTTTATGATTTTATTATTTTTGTTTTGAATCTTTGTAGTTACATCAGTGTTTAGGGGAATATAGTATTTCTTGTCTTCAAGTAATTTAGCCATTTTTTCTTTGTAATCTTCGATATTAAATATAACTGTTACATTAGTTTTGTTTGATTTAGTGACTAAAATTTCTTTGTTATTTTTTAAAAATAATTTAGTTTCATTATATGAGTGTAACATATCTTTGTCAAAGGTATTAAAATTTTGAGGTTTATTGATAAAATTAGTTATAATATTAGAAACATTAGTTATAATATTAAAAACCTGACTAAAAGAACACGAAAATAATAATATCAAAAATAAAATAGACAGTAATAGAAGTAATAATTCAATAGTAGAACATGCTAATAATTTAAAACATTAATTTGATTTTCCCAATGCTAAAATTCTAAACACCAAAAAAAATTTAACAAAACGACTGCTACTAGAAATGATTTATATAAAAAAAGATAAAAACAACATAAATACGAAAAATGACTGAAAATTTAAGTAAAATATATTATTATTTAATAAAAACAATTAATAACTCCATCTACTGATCTTGTAATTGACTTCATTTGGAAATTTATAATGTTTTTGAAAAATATTTAAAATTCATTTAGTCGACATGCACACTGTCCAAACAAGAAGGAGGATTTTAAAAAAATGTCCGTTTAATTGAAATATATTCAATGTGTATTTTAACTATTGATTTAATTTTTAACTATTTATCTATTTATTTTTTTAACATTTTATCAACAATTTTTATATACTTTTTATATTTGCGAGTAAGTTTATTATATATATACATATATATTTTAATATTGTTTATGTAAAAAAAAAATGTATTTCGATGTAATAATTTTGTAATAAAGTCCATTTACCGTAACTTTGAAATGACGTCACAGTTGAAAAATTCACCTTGTTGCCAATTCGTAAACTGTCAAAAAAAGTTAGGTTATATCGAACAACTTCTAAAAATATATTGCTAATCTATATTTCCTATGGCGGAAAGAATTAATGTAAATTATGATGCACAGCAGTTCTTTCTAACTGATTTGTCGCGAAATTTATGGTTTATATTATATTAAATGTAGTATAAAATAAATAAATAAATTTTAGTGTATAAGAATCATCAGAAATATTTGTTTTTAGAAATGTGTCGTGTTCTTTTAATACTTTTTATACAGTTTACTTTAATTTTTCGCCTGGTGTCACATTGACACAGCAGGTTCGGGAAGCAAACGCGGAGTAATCCGAGTCACTCTGTTTAACTCCAGACCGCTAGAATAAAAGCGTTTAGACCTCTTCTCGAACGCTCCGAGCTTGCTTCCTGAACTCACTAAATGATATCGGAAAGCAATGATAAAGAGTCAAATTTTTTATTATTCGAATAGAAACTTTTAAATTTCAGATGTTAGATGCAATTTTGTTTCGAATAATGAATATTCAAATATTATTTCCAGTCAACCAGTTTATTGCCGCTAGCTGCAAGTGTAAATTTCATGGGTATGCTAAAATTACTTTTCGTTTGAATCTGATGGTAGTTTACTAAGGAACCATTGCAGTTTTAAAAAATTAACTCTACCAATATCTCGAAAACTATTGCTACGATCAAGCTAAAATTTTATATATAATACTCTTTTATGAGTTTTAAAAAACAATTAAATTTTGGACTCAAACGCTCTGTTTGAAATGGTAGTTTACAAAGGTACCATTGCAATTTTTAAAAATTTACTCTACCAATATCTCGAAAACTATTGCTACGATCAAGCTAAAATTTTATATCTAATACTCTTTTATGAGTTTTAAAAAACCCTTAAATTTTGGACTTAAACGCTTTGTTAGAAATGGTAGTTTACAAAGGTACCATTGCAATTTTTAAAAATTTACTCTATCAATATCTCGAAAACTATTGCTACGATCAAGCTAAAATTTTATATCTAATACTCTTTTATAAGTTTTAAAAAACCCTTCAATTTTGGACGCAAACGCTCTATTAGAAATGGTAGTTTACAAAAGGTAGTTGACCATTGCAATTCTCCTGGGACTTTTTTTTTGACAGTTCTCCTGGACTAGACGGGTTACATCTAACTTACTTAAAAAAATTTCTTGTGAAATTGCAACACCTCTTAGTTTAATATTTGATAAGTGTTTAAAAACTGGCTATTTTCCAAAAACGTTAAAAATAGCTTGTGTAATTCCCATACATAAAGCAGGTACAACTGAGGATGTTAATAATTATCGTCCCATATCACTCATATCTAATCTAGCCAAGATATTGGAAAAACTTATAAAGAAACGTTTATATTCGTTTTTGCAAGGAAATAATATCTTTTCGGAACGGCAATTTGGATTTCTTCCCAATAAAAGCACTGAAGATGCAATTGTGAACTGAAGCGAACTTATTTATAAGAGTTTGGATCACTCTAAGGCAAGCATTGCTATCTTCTTTGATCTGGCAAAAGCTTTCGATACAGTAGATCACAAACTATTATTACTTAAACTTTATAAATATGGAATAAGAGGTGTAGCTCTAAAGTTATTTGAAAGTTATTTACTGGATCGACAGCAAGTAGTTAAAATAAAGGATTGTAAAAGTTTGTCTGGACTTGTCACATGTGGTGTACCTCAGGGTACGGTGCTAGGACCTTTGCTTTTTTTAATATATCTTAATGATCTTTTAACACTACAGAACATTAATGGAAAACTAATATCATACGCCGATGACACGGTACTTTTCCTTGAGGCAGACACATGGGATAATTTAATACCGTTGGCATTATTAGATTTAAAGAACATAAAAATATGGTTAGACTCCAATGTTTTGTCTCTTAATTATAAAAAAACTAATTTTATTACATTTAGCATATATAAAAATACCCAACCTGGTTTTAATAAGCTTACAATTCATGACAAAGATTGCGATAGGTCGAAAAAATGTAAATGTGAAATCAACATAAACAAAATACCTGCTGTCAAGTATTTGGGTATCACAATTGACCAACATGTTCGCTGGGACACTCATTTAATAAATATGTGCAAAAGGTTGAGAAAAATGTTGTTTATTTTTTATAAATTAAGACTGTACATGCCAAATAAACTCATGTACATGTTTTATTATGGCCTAGTACAATCAGTTCTATCCTACGGAATTATCGGTTGGGGAGGTGCTAGTAGAACATATCTAGATAAACTTAATATAATTAAAAAAATAATTATTAAAAGAATGCTCAAATTACCGCAATTGTTTTCAACTGAAAGACTTTTTGATAATACCAATCTCTTCACTATACAACAATTATATTACTACTCAATCATGAGATATCTATATAAAAATGTTAATAACATCATTCTGCCAGCACATAACCACAGTAGAACCAGTAGGCCGACTCGTGTCGGAATCTTTGATGTTGGCGTACCACATTTTCGTGACCTCGAGCTACCTCGTCCTGACCAAAATTCTAAAGAACGATACAGACTATTACGCGTATGGATACGGACGAATAAGCTTTATATGACAACTAACAAAAGAATTTAGCATTTTACGACTCTAAAATGAATTTAAAAAATATTATACTAAAACTATTGAAAGTAGAATAATAATAAAGTAGGAAAATTACTTAAATATAAAATATTATTTAATATTTTTTAATTTATTCACTTCGCAAAACTGCGCGACCTAACCAGGATTCACACATGCGCATGAAAAATCTGGTACAGAAAAACGGTCGAGTGAAACTACTGGATATACTGTGACATAACTACAATACTAGATTTAAAGATAATGCAATGCCCACTCGAAATCTCAAGACAACTGGTCAAAGAAGTTTTGTCTCTGTTATACCTATACTCTATAATAAATTCAATAATTTTATTCATACACACTCTATAAAACCTAATCAAAATAACATTAAAAAACATATAAAACGTTTTATTTATACCCTCGAAAAAAATTAATAATGTTCTTAAAAAAAAGTAACTTTCAAACCATTTCCATTGTAAAACTTGAATTTTTCATTTATAACTGCAAGTATTATCAATTTGTAATACATTTTTTGTAAGCCCTGTTTTTCTATATTTATTAATTAAGGTAAAGTCACGCACAGACCTTCCGGTCTATGTGGTAGTTGTTATTTATTCAGTACAAGGGGCCTTATTATTATTTTCTGTAATTTACTGTAAATTATGTACTTGTAAGGACAATACGTTCATCATGTATAATATTATGTAATTTATGTATTTAATATGTATAAAATGTAAATTTCTATAGAAAATAAATAATAATAATAATAATAATAATTTTTAAAAATTTACTCTACCAATATCTCGAAAACTATTGCTACGATCAAGCTAAAATTTTATATCTAATACTCTTTTATGAGTTTTAAAAAACAATTAAATTTTGGACTCAAACGCTCTGTTAGAAATGGTAGTTTACAAAGGTACCATTGCAATTTTTAAAAATTTATTCTACCAATATCTCGAAAGTATTGCTACGATCAAGCTAAAATTTTATATCTAATACTCTTTTATGAGTTTTAAAAAACAATTAAATTTTGGACTCAAACGCTCTGTTAGAAATGGTAGTTTACAAAGGTACCATTGCAATTTTTAAAAATTTTCTCTACCAATATCTCGTAAACTATTGCTACGATCATGCTAAAATTTGATATCTACAACTCTTTTATGAGTTTTAAAAAACACTTAAATTTTGGTTTCAATCGCTCTGTTAGAAATGGTAGTTTACAAAGATACCATTACAATTTTTAAAAATTAACTCAACCAATATCTCGAAAACTATTGCTTGGATCAAGCAAAAATTTGATATCTAACACTCTTTTATGAGTCTTAAAAAGCCCTACAATTTTGGTTTCAATCGCTTTGTTAGAAATGGTAGTTTACTAAGGTACCATTGCAGTTTTTAAAAATTAACTCGACCAATATCTCGGAAACTATTGCTAGGATCAAGCTAAAATTTGATATCTACTACTCTTTTATGAGTTTTAAAAAACCCTTAAATTTTAGTCTTAATCAGTCTGTTAGAAATGGTAGTTTACTAAGGTACCACTTTCATGTAATTTTATATTAATAGTGTCGACAGTAACATGCTCTCCTAAAATCAAATTAATTATCTTTCAAAATAATTAATAAGAGACAAAACCATCCTTTGAGCATGGCTACTAAGAGCTTTGGGCAATTTTATTACAGTAAAATTTAAAAATAATAAAATATAACCTTACTAAATAAGCACTTAAATGTCAACCTGACAAATAACGATGGAACAATCCAATTACAAACCGACAACATTGGAAAAATTTACCAACATCAAATAAATAAATGTACTAACTGAGTTATGGATTGATGTTGATTAAAACATATCATAACGTTGGTACTTAAGTTAACCAAGTGTGACGTCATCTCATCTTTATTGTGAATGGAGTTTACAATTTCTTCTAGGCTTTGAAAATGATTCAGAGAGAATTGAAACTAGTAAGCAAATAAAATATGTTTTAACTAATTTACAAGAAAAGAACTTAGTTTTATTAGACCGATACCTCAAAAAATTAATACTTAATCAAACCATTTAATATGGTCAAAAATCTATTTATACAATCTGTAGAATTAGGTTTTAATTAGGCCTTAAATTATATAATAGTATAGCTACATTAATGAGACGTGCAGCGTTCAGCTAATTGATATTTGTACAAAATCTCGTAAAATATATTAGTCGTAAAATCTGCTACTGATTATTTTTGTATATCTTACAGCAATGTCATGCTCATTAACTACAATGAGAGTTAAAGCATAAATAGTTTAAAATTGTTTAATGATATATAATTGATATTTAAATATCAGTACACTCAGAATTTATTTCCACATGGAAACAACAGAGCAGACAATTATAAAGAGCTTATTGCAACTATGCTTGATAACTTTAAACTCATGGGTTGCAGAATGTCCCTTAAAATGCATATGTTACATGCGTACTTGGACCAATTTAAAGATAACATGGGAGCCTATTCGGAAGAACAAGGTGAACATTTTCATCAAGACGTGATGGACTTTGAAACTCGTTATCAGGGGCAAAACAACGATAGTATGATGGGGGACTATATTTGGGTCTAATACGAGAAACTCCATACAATCACAGAAGAAATACGAAAAATAATCATTTCTAAACATTTTTATATATTCTGTTGTTGTTTGTTTCGAATGGTTTTCTTGTAAATAAAACTGATTCAAATTCATAACAAAAGTTTGTATTATTTTTACATACAATAAGGGTCTGAAAAAAGGGACATTTTCTTAAAATTCGTAATTTCATTCTGATAGCTACAAAAGCAAACTTTTTCGGGTAAAACTAATTTTTCTTTAATTAATAATGTGGAAGAAATAAAAATCAAATATGCAGAACCCAGAATCAAAATTCCTATTGACCGGTGTTATCAATAATATTTTTAAAAACAAATGAATCTTTAACATCATAATTATTGTTGGTGTCTGAAAAATTGTTTAAAATAGGTACCATAAATTTAGCTAATTTATATGATGGAGAATTTATATTGCTGACTATAGGTCTAACGGGAAAATTATTTTTATGAGTTTTAATTAAACCATACATTATGGGAATAGTAGAATTGTTTGTTACTAATGAATTATATGTTTTTTTGTCTATAGTGTTTTGGTTAAATAATTTTTTTATAATTTTATTATTTTTGTTTTGAATCTTTGTAGTTACATCAGTGTTTAGGGGAATATAGTATGTCTTGTCTTCAAGTAATTTAGGCATTTTTTCTTTGTAATCTTCGATATTAATTATAACTGTTATTATCTGTCTCATTTTGTAATACGGAACTAACAGGTAAAGTTCATTTTTTATGTTGTATATTGACAATACATTTGTAATATTATCATAGTATTGGTTCACACGGATACGCCAAGGTCTGTGACACCACAACAGTCACCAAAGTAACCAGATCTAGTTTCGTATTACAAATTGCGACAGATTATACATTAGTTTTGTCTAGTGTTTCTTCTCGAGAGTTCTTTCTCGAGAATTTCTCGAGAAAAAGTTCTCATTTTTCATTTCTCGAGAAATGTAAATTTTTCTCGATGCCACGTTAAACGTATTGTGTTTAAAAAAAAACTATGTTTAAAAAATAATGTTTAGTAAGTCACTGATTATAATTTAATTTTGATAAAATTTGTCTTCTGTCTCCAACAACGTAACTGTGGCAACAGATAAGAAGCGATTTATAATATTTAGCTAATTAGCGTTTATTGTTACAATATTTTGTTTTAATTTAGTGTATTATTTATTATAATCAATTACATTTTATTTTTTGTTCAGTTTAAAACTGTTATGTAAAAGATTACCTACAAGTTTAATAAAATAATTATTACTATTATTATTAATTTCGTAATTTTTTGAAAATTTCTCTATACATATGTATTTTCAATTAATATACTATTACGTGCCGTTTTCGTAATCATTTTTAAATCATGAATACTTTAGTACTTTAAAGTTGACTACAATTTTAACATGTTCTTATCCTCTACAACAGCGTTTCTCAACCGGGAGGCCGCGCCCCCCTGGTGGGCCGTGAAGGATTCGTTGGGGGGCCGCGAAATCATACAAGATCGAAACATGAAAATATAATAGAATATTTTATTTATTATTATATTTAATATACTTATTTTGACAACTAATTTAAACTACAGGCTATTTCAAACAGTTAAGCGGAACTAAATTGAATTTAAATTTTCTAAAGTTGTCACTAGCTAGCTTTATAATGAGTAAAATGATCTTTTATAAATCAAAAGCTTCATTGATAAAAATTACTAGATTTGAAAATCAAGTTCCGCTTAAACCAAAGAAACAGAAAATGCAATATATATATATATATATTGTTGCGTGATTTTTATTGAATAATATTTTTTGACACTGACATAAAATTCCAATTGTTTATTTTGAAAATACACATTTGAAAGATTTATTTGTTACAAACATCAATGAATGTGATATTACATAACTGTTTGGTTTGATTTTGCCTAGTGGACTGTATTTTGACTAATTTGTGTATGGGGACGTATTAGTATAGTCGCTACCATAACACATTCACAATAAACACTTTTTTTTACTTTTTTTTAATTATGATTTTTTGTAACACTGTTTTACTCTCCGTTGCTACGGAATCATTTTATAGTTTCTAAACATTCCGCCCCCTTTGAAGAGTCACCTTCAAAATTGTCTTTAATAGGTAATAAACACAGTTTTGTAATTGGTCTTTTATAAACGCCACTGATTGTCTTAACACTTACTACCCGCACTAACTGATCTGCTCCAGGATGAACAGCTATGATTCTGCCTAGCGACCATACTGATGGCGGTAGATTATCCTCTCGTAGAAGAACAATTGCTCCGACTGGAAAGTTTCGACTAATCTTTGACCATTTAGATCGTTGTTGCATCGTATTGAGATAGTCTCGTGACCACAATTTCCAGAAGGATTGTAGTTGTTTTTGCATTATTTGATATAAGGACAAACGATTTTCTTTGGTGTCAAGTAGTTGTGGCTCAGGTATATTTGCGGGTGACGATCCCAAAAGAAAATGTGCTGGTGTGAGGTATGAATAATCTGAAGGATCGTCTGACATAGGACATAAGGGTCTTGAATTAACACAAGATTCAATTTGAGTTATTACTGTGTAGAATTGTTCAAATGTATACCGTGTGTTACCTATTACCTGTCGTAAATGATGCTTTACAGCTTTTATTCCTGCTTCCCAGATTCCTCCAAAATGTGGTGTATTTGGTGGTATGAATCTCCAATTTATTTCTTGATTGGCTGCATGATTTATGACATCATTTTGAAATGGTTCGGTTTTGAATAATTGGTATAAATCATGTAATTGATGCTTTGCTCCTTTAAAATTTGTTGCATTGTCACTATAAATAGTATGACATTTACCTCTTCTTGCAATAAATCTTCTCAACGCATTCATGAATGCCTCTGTACTCAAGTCACATACAACTTCTAAATGAATTGCTCTGGTTGATAAACAAATGAATAACGCTAAATACGTTTTAATTGAAGGTGAGTTTTTCCTCGACGATTGCTTCATCAAAAAAGGACCTCCATAATCCAATCCTGTATTCGTAAATGGTTTTGTCATCTCTCCTCTATATGCTGGTAGATGTCCCATTAATTGTTTACTCTGTTGAGTCTTTAATCTATAGCAAGTAATACACTCATGTATTAGTTTTCTTATAGTACTTCGTGCACGAATTGGCCAATAATTTTCTCGGAGTGATCCCAAGACTGCTTGTGTTCCTGCATGAAATAATTTCAAATGTTCATGCTGTATGATCAGATTTGTTAAGTTGTGATTTGATGGCAGTATAATTGGATGCTTTTTGTTAAAATTTATATTTAAATTTTCTAATCTTCCTCCTACTCTTAGGAGACCATCTGAATCCAAAAATGGTGTGAGTTTCTGTAAACAACCATTATCAATTTGCTGATTTTTAGTCAGGAGTTCAATTTCCTTGTGAAAATACTCTCTTTGGGCCAGTTTTAGTAATATTACCAAGGCATGGTTTATCTCGTCTACAGTTAAATTTTTGTCTCGTTTTAGACCTTTATTTCTTATGTTATTTATGAATCTAAGACAGTACGCAAATATTCGTTTTAATTTGATTAAGGATGAATATTTTTCGAAAATATTCAAGTTCTGTATTGTGACGTTCACTGCTAAAGTGATTTTTTCTTCTAGATCTTTCTTATTGATATTGCAAATATTGTTTTGAGGCCAATTTGATTGTGGGCCATTTAACCAATAAGGACCGTGCCACCATAATTCTGATACTTGTAATTCGTCTGCATTTAATCCTCGTGACAAGGGATCTGCTGGATTATCATTACTCGCCACATGATTCCATGTGCAATTGGAAGTTAATTCTTGAATTTCACTAACTCTGTTTCCCACAAAAATCTTCCATCTAGTTGCATCTGATGATATCCAATGTAATACTATCGTGGAGTCTGTCCATAAATAGATGGCTGAAATGTCTAAATTTAGGGCTTCAATTACCTTTTGCTGTAAGCGAGATAATATCAATGCTCCACAAAGTTCTAATCGTGGCAATGTGATTGGTTTAATAGGTGAAACTCTGGATTTCGCACATATTAATTGAATAGTACAATTGTTGTATTCATCAATGCATTTTAAATACATACACGCTCCATAGGCTATCTGAGACGCGTCAGAGAATCCATGGATTTCATATCGTAGGTTGGTTGAATTTAAGTTAGTAATTCGTCGATCGATTTCAAACTTTTTCAACCCTTGTAATTGTGATTTAAATTGATGCCATTCGCTGACAATTTCAGAATTTAATTTGCTATCCCAATCTATTTGTTCTTTCCATAACCTTTGGATAAATAATTTTGCCTTCACTACCACTGGACCTAAAATACCAAGTGGATCATAAATGCTCGCAATTTCTGACAAAATTGTTCTTTTTGTAATTTATGATGTATTATCTTCTCTTATGTTAAACATAAATCTCAGTTTATCTTCAACTGGAAGCCATAATAATCCTAGGGTCTTCACTGCCTCTTTATCCTTGAATATTGCTGATTGTGTTTCACGTTTCTCAGTCTCAATCATTTCTAGAACTTCAGAACTATTTGAACACCATTTGTGTAGATTGAATTTTCCTCTCGCTAGTAATTCTGTGAGCTCTTGCTGTAATTTTAAAATAGTGGTTAAGTCATTGCTGCCAGTCAGCACGTCATCAACATAGAAATCGTTTTCTAAGACTGATTTTGCCAATGGAAAATCACATCCTTCATCTTTTGCTAATTGTTTTAATGTTTTTGTGGCTAAGTATGGAGCACTTGCCGTCCCATATGTTACCGTGAGTAATTTATAGGTTTGTATTTCGTTTGTATCTTCTTTGTACCATAAGATGCGTTGTAAATCTGTGTGTTGTGATGCGATCTTGATTTGCCTATACATCTTCTCTAGATCAGATGTAAGAACATATCTATATAATCTGAATCGAAGCGCGATTGATACAATATCTTGGTGTACTGTAGGTCCAACCCTTAACACGTCGTTCAAAGAAATGTTTTTAGTTGTCTTCATTGAAGCATCAAAGACCACTCTTAATTTCGTAGTAGAACTCGACTCTTTGAATATGGCATGATGGGGTATGTAATAGTTAGGTTTTCTATTGTCTAACTCACCTGAAATTACTTCCATGTGGTGTAACCTTGAGTATTCGTTCATAAATTCTCGGTACCTTTTGTTCAATTCTTGATTATTTTGTAATTTTCTGTGCAAAGACATAAATCTTTGGTACGCTAAGTCATACGAATTTCCTAATTCACTGGCATCGGCTGTTAGAGGTAGTTGTACTACATATCTTCCATCTTGTTCTCGATGTGTAGATTCTTGATACAATTTCTCACACTCTTTTTGTTCCTTGGTCATAATTGATTTGGTGTGTATTTCTTCTATCTTCCAGAAGGTTTCAAGATTTTTATTCAAGTCTGACTTGAATCCAACAAAGAGTGATGTTTGCTTTTTGATACACCGCTGCTGCAAAGAACCTTTCTTTTGAGGCATCTTTTGATTTATTTGGCCTGAGAGAATCCAACCGAACTGTGTATTCCTCATGATAGGTAGATTGTTTCCTACTGACCATTGCTCATTCTTCAGTATTTCAAAATATATTTCCGCTCCTATAAGTAAATCGACTGGGTTTGGAACATTGAAAGTTGGGTCTGCTAAATTAAAATCCCTTGGGATATTCCAAAACTCATATGAAACGAACTTATAAGGAAGAATACATGTAATTTCTGGAACAATTAAACATTCTGTTTAGAAAATATAAAATGATTCCGTAGCAACGGAGAGTAAAACAGTGTTACAAAAAATCATAATTGTCAAAAAGTGAAAAAAGTGTTTTATTGTGAATGTGTTATGGTAGCGACTATACAAATACGTCCCCATACACAAAATTAGTCAAAATACAGTCCACTAGTCAAAATCAAACCAAACATTTATGTAATATCACATTCATTTATGTTTGTAACAAATAAATATTTCAAATGTGTATTTTCAAAATAAACAATTGGAATTTTATGTCAGTGTCAAAAAATATTATTCAATAAAAATCACGCAACATATTTTTGGTCACATCGAGCCGTATTTGTGGATTGGACCAGGTGAATTGGTAAAACATTGACAACAAGCGAAGACTTGAAGCAAAGACTGCGAAAAGCGCATTCAAAACGCAGCATTTCCAAGTTAACCCAACATTGAAGTGTGAAGAGGCTAGCGACAAGCAGCGTGAGATAGTCTCCAAGCAGGACCAGTAGTTTGGAACACAATTCAAGAGAGTCGGCACATATGTAAATTTGTCAATTTGTAATTTATATAGAGCGGCACATCAGAATCAAGGTAGGTGACAAGTAGTTGACAGTTGACAGGTGACAGGTGACAGTTGACAGATAACGATTCCCAATACATTTTTTGATCTTTTCTATTCAAAACAATAAATATGGCTACAAATTCATCGAACTTAAAGTCCAGAAGATTAATTAAAGCTCGAATTACAGAGATAGAGAATTACGTATTCAAAAAATACAGTGAGGATGAAGGTATCGAAAATCTGACAGTTAGACTTGACAAGTTAGAAGATTTGTACAAGAAATATGAAGAGATTCAAAATGGAATTGAAGAAACGGATCCTGATGGAAACCATGAAGAGGAACGTCTCAAAATAGATAATCAGCATATGAAAATAAAAGCAAGAATTATGAAGTTCCAAAATGAATGCAACAAACAATTGATTGCCAACTCAAATATCACGAATACAAGTGTTAATGCGAGCAGTTCAGAACTGACAAAGAGCAAAATAACCATACCAGAAATTCAAATTCCTATATTTGACGGGAAATATGAAGAATGGCGAGGTTTTTACGACCTTTTTATCAAGGTTATACATGAAAACGACTCAATTTCTAATGTAGAAAAATTATTTTATTTGCGAACTTCACTGAAAGGAGAAGCACTTAAAATTATAGCAGGTGTTTCATCATCGAATGAAAATTACGAAGTAGCATTAGAACTTTTATAGGATAGGTACAACAATGAAACCTACATCGTAAATTCGCATATCAAAGCATTATTTGACATTCCAGTAGTGTTAAAAGACAATTTTCGTGTAATGAGGTTTGTAATATCAGACATCAAACAACATTTAGGTTCATTAAAGGCATTCAAAGTTAATATTGACAATTGGGATCCTTTAATAGTACACATGATACTTCAAAAAATAGACGCAGGCACCAGAAGAGCCTGGGGTCTACACAAACCGGCTAAAACATTAGCAACACTTGATGAATTCTTCAAATTCTTAGAACATCGTTGTTCATCACTAGAACAAAGTCATCAGTATGAAAGGCAAGAAAATAAATTTAAACAAAACAAGGTTAAGACAGGTTATAGTACTAATTCATGTATGAAAACCAATACTAATGGTAATTTTACTAAAAAGTATAAGGCTCCAGCATGTAAACTTTGCAGTGAACCTCATTATCTATATCATTGCAAAGAGTTTTTGCAATTAAGCACAGAAGACAGAATTCAAACCATTAAAATAAATAAGTACTGTTACAATTGTTTAAGGCCAAATCACAGTGCTAAAGATTGCACTTCCAGAAAATGTACCAAATGTGAAAAACCACACAATACACTGTTACACATCAATAAAGTTGAAGCAGAAAACACAGACACACAGGTACCAAATGAAGAAAACAAACTTCAAATTTCCTGTTACAATGCAGCTGAACCAAAACAAGTATTGTTGGCAACTGTTTTGTTAAAAATTCAGGATAATCAAGGAAACTGGCACAATGCGCGAGCCTTATTAGACAGCGGCTCACAATGCAATTTCATTACACACAACTTAACTGATAAATTAAATTTAAAATCTTCATCAACACAGGTGTATTTATCAGGTATACACAATATACAATCTGAGATAAATAGATCTACACGAGTGTCTATTAGTTCACGACAAAATAATTATGAAGCAAAATTAGAATGTTTAATTGTTCCAGAAATTACATGTATTCTTCCTTATAAGTTCGTTTCATATGAGTTTTGGAATATCCCAAGGGATTTTAATTTAGCAGACCCAACTTTCAATGTTCCAAACCCAGTCGATTTACTTATAGGAGCGGAAATATATTTTGAAATACTGAAGAATGAGCAATGGTCAGTAGGAAACAATCTACCTATCATGAGGAATACACAGTTCGGTTGGATTCTCTCAGGCCAAATAAATCAAAAGATGCCTCAAAAGAAAGGTTCTTTGCAGCAGCGGTGTATCAAAAAGCAAACATCACTCTTTATTGGATTCAAGTCAGACTTGAATAAAAATCTTGAAACCTTCTGGAAGATAGAAGAAATACACACCAAATCAATTATGACCAAGGAACAAAAAGAGTGTGAGAAATTGTATCAAGAATCTACACATCGAGAACAAGATGGAAGATATGTAGTACAACTACCTCTAACAGCCGATGCCAGTGAATTAGGAAATTCGTATGACTTAGCGTACCAAAGATTTATGTCTTTGCACAGAAAATTACAAAATAATCAAGAATTGAACAAAAGGTACCGAGAATTTATGAACGAATACTTAAGGTTACACCACATGGAAGTAATTTCAGGTGAGTTAGACAATAGAAAACCTAACTATTACATACCCCATCATGCCATATTCAAAGAGTCGAGTTCTACTACGAAATTAAGAGTGGTCTTTGATGCTTCAATGAAGACAACTAAAAACATTTCTTTGAACGACGTGTTAAGGGTTGGACCTACAGTACACCAAGATATTGTATCAATCGCGCTTCGATTCAGATTATATAGATATGTTCTTACATCTGATCTAGAGAAGATGTATAGGCAAATCAAGATCGCATCACAACACACAGATTTACAACGCATCTTATGGTACAAAGAAGATACAAACGAAATACAAACCTATAAATTACTCACGGTAACATATGGGACGGCAAGTGCTCCATACTTAGCCACAAAAACATTAAAACAATTAGCAAAAGATGAAGGATGTGATTTTCCATTGGCAAAATCAGTCTTAGAAAACGATTTCTATTTTGATGACGTGCTGACTGGCAGCAATGACTTAACCACTATTTTAAAATTACAGCAAGAGCTCACAGAATTACTAGCGAGAGGAAAATTCAATCTACACAAATGGTGTTCAAATAGTTCTGAAGTTCTAGAAATGATTGAGACTGAGAAACGTGAAACACAATCAGCAATATTCAAGGATAAAGAGGCAGTGAAGACCCTAGGATTATTATGGCTTCCAGTTGAAGATAAACTGAGATTTATGTTTAACATAAGAGAAGATAATACATCACAAATTACAAAAAGAACAATTTGGTCAGAAATTGCGAGCATTTATGATCCACTTGGTATTTTAGGTCCAGTGGTAGTGAAGGCAAAATTATTTATCCAAAGGTTATGGAAAGAACAAATAGATTGGGATAGCAAATTAAATTCTGAAATTGTCAGCGAATGGCATCAATTTAAATCACAATTACAAGGGTTGAAAAAGTTTGAAATCGATCGACGAATTACTAACTTAAATTCAACCAACCTACGATATGAAATCCATGGATTCTCTGACGCGTCTCAGATAGCCTATGGAGCGTGTATGTATTTAAAATGCATTGATGAATACAAAAATTGTACTATTCAATTAATATGTGCGAAATCCAGAGTTGCACCTATTAAACCAATCACATTGCCACGATTAGAACTTTGTGGAGCATTGATATTATCTCGCTTACAGCAAAAGGTAATTGAAGCCCTAAATTTAGACATTTCAGCCATCTATTTATGGACAGACTCCACGATAGTATTACATTGGATATCATCAGATGCAACTAGATGGAAGATTTTTGTGGGAAACAGAGTTAGTGAAATTCAAGAATTAACTTCCAATTGCACATGGAATCATGTGGCGAGTAATGATAATCCAGCAGATCCCTTGTCACGAGGATTAAATGCAGACGAATTACAAGTATCAGAATTATGGTGGCACGGTCCTTATTGGTTAAATGGCCCACAATCAAATTGGCCTCAAAACAATATTTGCAATATCAATAAGAAAGATCTAGAAGAAAAAATCACTTTAGCAGTGAACGTCACAATACAGAACTTGAATATTTTCGAAAAATATTCATCCTTAATCAAATTAAAACGAATATTTGCGTACTGTCTTAGATTCATAAATAACATAAGAAATAAAGGTCTAAAACGAGACAAAAATTTAACTGTAGACGAGATAAACCATGCCTTGGTAATATTACTAAAACTGGCCCAAAGAGAGTATTTTCACAAGGAAATTGAACTCCTGACTAAAAATCAGCAAATTGATAATGGTTGTTTACAGAAACTCACACCATTTTTGGATTCAGATGGTCTCCTAAGAGTAGGAGGAAGATTAGAAAATTTAAATATAAATTTTAACAAAAAGCATCCAATTATACTGCCATCAAATCACAACTTAACAAATCTGATCATACAGCATGAACATTTGAAATTATTTCATGCAGGAACACAAGCAGTCTTGGGATCACTCCGAGAAAATTATTGGCCAATTCGTGCACGAAGTACTATAAGAAAACTAATACATGAGTGTATTACTTGCTATAGATTAAAGACTCAACAGAGTAAACAATTAATGGGACATCTACCAGCATATAGAGGAGAGATGACAAAACCATTTACGAATACAGGATTGGATTATGGAGGTCCTTTTTTGATGAAGCAATCGTCGAGGAAAAACTCACCTTCAATTAAAACGTATTTAGCGTTATTCATTTGTTTATCAACCAGAGCAATTCATTTAGAAGTTGTATGTGACTTGAGTACAGAGGCATTCATGAATGCGTTGAGAAGATTTATTGCAAGAAGAGGTAAATGTCATACTATTTATAGTGACAATGCAACAAATTTTAAAGGAGCAAAGCATCAATTACATGATTTATACCAATTATTCAAAACCGAACCATTTCAAAATGATGTCATAAATCATGCAGCCAATCAAGAAATAAATTGGAGATTCATACCACCAAATGCACCACATTTTGGAGGAATCAGGGAAGCAGGAATAAAAGCTGTAAAGCATCATTTACGACGGGTAATAGGTAACACACGATATACATTTGAACAATTCTACACAGTAATAACTCAAATTGAATCTTGTGTTAATTCAAGACCCTTATGTCCTATGTCAGACGATCCTTCAGATTATTCATACCTCACACCAGCACATTTTCTTTTGGGATCGTCACCCGCAAATATACCTGAGCCACAACTACTTGACACCAAAGAAAATCGTTTGTCCTTATATCAAATAATGCAAAAACAACTACAATCCTTCTGGAAATTGTGGTCACGAGACTATCTCAATACGATGCAACAACGATCTAAATGGTCAAAGATTAGTCGAAACTTTCCAGTCGGAGCAATTGTTCTTCTACGAGAGGATAATCTACCACCATCAGTATGGTCGCTAGGCAGAATCATAGCTGTTCATCCTGGAGCAGATCAGTTAGTGCGGATAGTAAGTGTTAAGACAATCAGTGGCGTTTATAAAAGACCAATTACAAAACTGTGTTTATTACCTATTAAAGACAATTTTGAAGGTGACCCTTCAAAGGGGGCGGAATGTTTAGAAAATATAAAATGATTCCGTAGCAACGGAGAGTAAAACAGTGTTACAAAAAATCATAATTGTCAAAAAGTGAAAAAAGTGTTTTATTGTGAATGTGTTATGGTAGCGACTATACAAATACGTCCCCATACACAAAATTAGTCAAAATACAGTCCACTAGTCAAAATCAAACCAAACATTTATGTAATATCACATTCATTTATGTTTGTAACAAATAAATATTTCAAATGTGTATTTTCAAAATAAACAATTGGAATTTTATGTCAGTGTCAAAAAATATTATTCAATAAAAATCACGCAACACATTCTAATTTTGCTTCATAATTATTTTGTCGTGAACTAATAGACACTCGTGTAGATCTATTTATCTCAGATTGTATATTGTGTATACCTGATAAATACACCTGTGTTGATGAAGATTTTAAATTTAATTTATCAGTTAAGTTGTGTGTAATGAAATTGCATTGTGAGCCGCTGTCTAATAAGGCTCGCGCATTGTGCCAGTTTCCTTGATTATCCTGAATTTTTAACAAAACAGTTGCCAACAATACTTGTTTTGGTTCAGCTGCATTGTAACAGGAAATTTGAAGTTTGTTTTCTTCATTTGGTACCTGTGTGTCTGTGTTTTCTGCTTCAACTTTATTGATGTGTAACAGTGTATTGTGTGGTTTTTCACATTTGGTACATTTTCTGGAAGTGCAATCTTTAGCACTGTGATTTGGCCTTAAACAATTGTAACAGTACTTATTTATTTTAATGGTTTGAATTCTGTCTTCTGTGCTTAATTGCAAAAACTCTTTGCAATGATATAGATAATGAGGTTCACTGCAAAGTTTACATGCTGGAGCCTTATACTTTTTAGTAAAATTACCATTAGTATTGGTTTTCATACATGAATTAGTACTATAACCTGTCTTAACCTTGTTTTGTTTAAATTTATTTTCTTGCCTTTCATACTGATGACTTTGTTCTAGTGATGAACAACGATGTTCTAAGAATTTGAAGAATTCATCAAGTGTTGCTAATGTTTTAGCCGGTTTGTGTAGACCCCAGGCTCTTCTGGTGCCTGCGTCTATTTTTTGAAGTATCATGTGAACTATTAAAGGATCCCAATTGTCAATATTAACTTTGAATGCCTTTAATGAACCTAAATGTTGTTTGATGTCTGATATTACAAACCTCATTACACGAAAGTTGTCTTTTAACACTACTGGAATGTCAAATAACGCTTTGATATGCGAATTTACGATGTAGGTTTCATTGTTGTACCTATCATTTAAAAGTTCTAATGCTACTTCGTAATTTTCATTCGATGACGAAACACCTGCTATAATTTTAAGTGCTTCTCCTTTCAGTGAAGTTCGCAAATAAAATAATTTTTCTACATTAGAAATTGAGTCGTTTTCATGTATAACCTTGATAAAAAGGTCGTAAAAACCTCGCCATTCTTCATATTTCCCGTCAAATATAGGAATTTGAATTTCTGGTATGGTTATTTTGCTCTTTGTCAGTTCTGAACTGCTCGCATTAACACTTGTATTCGTGATATTTGAGTTGGCAATCAATTGTTTGTTGCATTCATTTTGGAACTTCATAATTCTTGCTTTTATTTTCATATGCTGATTATCTATTTTGAGACGTTCCTCTTCATGGTTTCCATCAGGATCCGTTTCTTCAATTCCATTTTGAATCTCTTCATATTTCTTGTACAAATCTTCTAACTTGTCATGTCTAACTGTCAGATTTTCGATACCTTCATCCTCACTGTATTTTTTAAATACGTAATTCTCTATCTCTGTAATTCGAGCTTTAATTAATCTTCTGGACTTTAAGTTCGATGAATTTGTAGCCATATTTATTGTTTTGAATAGAAAAGATCAAAAAATGTATTGGGAATCGTTATCTGTCAACTGTCACCTGTCACCTGTCAACTGTCAACTACTTGTCACCTACCTTGATTCTGATGTGCCGCTCTATATAAATTACAAATTGACAAATTTACATATGTGCCGACTCTCTTGAATTGTGTTCCAAACTACTGGTCCTGCTTGGAGACTATCTCACGCTGCTTGTCGCTAGCCTCTTCACACTTCAATGTTGGGTTAACTTGGAAATGCTGCGTTTTGAATGCGCTTTTCGCAGTATTTGCTTCAAGTCTTCGCTTGTTGTCAATGTTTTACCAATTCACCTGGTCCAATCCACAAATCCGGCTCGAAGGACCAAAAATATGTTGCGTGATTTTTATTGAATAATATTTTTTGACACTGACATAAAATTCCAATTGTTTATTTTGAAAATACACATTTGAAAGATTTATTTGTTACAAACATCAATGAATGTGATATTACATAACTGTTTGGTTTGATTTTGCCTAGTGGACTGTATTTTGACTAATTTGTGTATGGGGACGTATTAGTATAGTCGCTACCATAACACATTCACAATAAAACACTTTTTTTTACTTTTTTTTAATTATGATTTTTTGTAACACTGTTTTACTCTCCGTTGCTACGGAATCATTTTATAGTTTCTAAACATATATATATATATATATATAGATGTAAATTCTTGACGAGTAATATACAGATATAAAATGTTCTTCTTTAATCGTCAGTATTAGTTAGGAAAATTAAAAAACAAGTATCATGGTACGTTTCGCGTTTTATTAGTTAACGCATCTTCAGCCTAAAATAATTATATACATTGAATTACAATTTTATATTAATATAAAAAATGGTATAAAAGGATTTTAACAATATAATCAAAGTTTACGTAGATGTGATAGTAGTTTTCTAAATATATTGATAATAGAATTAAAAATTCACCAGTAGATAGAAGCAATCATGGTACACAGTGGTCAGATGGTAAAAGTCCAAAATTTTTGTCAAAAGTTAAAAAAAATTGGAAGTCAAGATTTAAAATAATAAAATTCACTGTGTACGTGTAATGTATGTCAGGTGACTGTGATAAAAATTCTATTGCAATATCGTAATCTGGTAATCAAGGTACGTTTAAACTTGTTGAAAAAATGTATCATAGGAAATATAGGGTCAATGACTGCTGTCTGAATTTGAATATATACGGGAAGTTAAATTGAATGGATATATATTGAAATATGTATTTTAAGTTTAGTGTAAATTTTTGAATAAGGGGTGGTAAATTTTGCTCAAATCGTCAATGTCTGTCTTTTTGTTAACATTTTGTCCTAGTGTGTCGAGTATATGTAACATTTCAGATGTAAGTCTTTTATCCCAATTTTTTTCTTTGTCTAATATTTTGACATTAAGGTAGTCGAAGTTATGATTATACTTATTAGCGTGGATGGCAAGAGCAGTACTTTGAGGCTTAAGCCTTACATCTGATTTGTGTTGTGTTATCCTGTGTCTTAGCTTTTGAGATGTAGTACCTATATATGTGCGAGGGCAGGAGGAACATGGGATAGAGTATACTAGGTTGGATTGATCGAGATTTTCAATTTTTGATTTTAATTTTGAAAAGTTTTGTTGGTTATTGTTGCTGGTGGTAAATGCTATTGATAACTTGTGGTTTTCAAATACTTTTTTGTATTGGTTAAAACTAGGATCGTGAAAAGGGAGTGTTATGTATTTTTTGTCATTCATGTCTGTCCGGTTGTCATGTGTATTGTATATTTTGTTTGTTCTTTCTTGAATACGTCTCTTGATAAGTTTTAAGGGAAAGTTGTTGTTTAAAAACGCGCTGGTAACCTTTTTAATGTTTTCTTTTCTAAAACTGACGTCAGATAGTTTTAGAGCTCTGTCAATAGTATTATCTAAAATGTTTATTTTTTGGTTCTTAGGGTGATTTGAATAATAATTGAGATAGCGCCAACTATGGGTTGGTTTTTGGTACCAGTTTGTTATTATTTTTCCGTTTTCAGTGTTTCTTATAAGCGTCATATCTAAGAAATGAATAGAATTGTCTTGTTCTGTCTCGAGTGTAAATTGTAATCGTGGGTGAAAGGTGTTGAAGGAATTTGTCAGTTCGTCTATTTTATCTTTTTTGTAAGTCAGTACTAAGTCGTCAACATAACGTCCGTAGAACAAAGGTTTTTCGCTTAATTTGTTTAAACATTCTTCCTCTAATTCTTCTAATACCATGTTGGCAATTAAACTGGATATAGGGTTTCCCATTGCGCAACCGAAAGTTTGAGCATAGAATTCTTGACCATGTTTAAAATAAGTGTTTTGTAGGCAGAAGTTGACGCCGGTCTGAAATTCTTCTTTAGACAATGTCGTGTAAGGTTCTATGTCGGTCCATTTTTTCTTAATAATTTCAAGAGCTAAGTTCACAGGTGTGTTTGTGTAGAGAGAGATTACGTCAAGGGATGCTAAGATGTGGTTATCTGGTACCTAGTTTTAACCAATACAAAAAAGTATTTAAAAACCACAAGTTATCAATAGCATTTACCACCAGCAACAATAACCAACAAAACTTTTCAAAATTAAAATCAAAAATTGAAAATCTCGATCAATCCAACCTAGTATACTCTATCCCATGTTCCTCCTGCCCTCGCACATATATAGGTACTACATCTCAAAAGCTAAGACACAGGATAACACAACACAAATCAGATGTAAGGCTTAAGCCTCAAAGTACTGCTCTTGCCATCTACGCTAATAAGTATAATCATAACTTCGACTACCTTAATGTCAAAATATTAGACAAAGAAAAAAATTGGGATAAAAGACTTACATCTGAAATGTTACATATACTCGACACACTAGGACAAAATGTTAACAAAAAGACAGACATTGACGATTTGAGCAAAATTTACCACCCCTTATTCAAAAATTTACACTAAACTTAAAATACATATTTCAATATATATCCATTCAATTTAACTTCCCGTATATATTCAAATTCAGACAGCAGTCATTGACCCTATATTTCCTATGATACATTTTTTCAACAAGTTTAAACGTACCTTGATTACCAGATTACGATATTGCAATAGAATTTTTATCACAGTCACCTGACATACATTACACGTACACAGTGAATTTTATTATTTTAAATCTTGACTTCCAATTTTTTTTAACTTTTGACAAAAATTTTGGACTTTTACCATCTGACCACTGTGTACCATGATTGCTTCTATCTACTGGTGAGTTTTTAATTCTATTATCAATATATTTACAAAACTACTATCACATCTACGTAAACTTTGATTATATTGTTAAAATCCTTTTATACCATTTTTTATATTAATATAAAATTGTAATTCAATGTATATAATTATTTTAGGCTGAAGATGCGTTAACTAATAAAACGCGAAACGTACCATGATACTTGTTTTTTAATTTTCCTAACTAATACTGACGATTAAAGAAGAACATTTTATATCTATATATATATATATATATATATTTAATTTCATTACCCTCCGAGCTACAGATACGCGAATGTGTTTAAATCAAAATGGAAGGCACTTTAAACACTTGTAAATAAAAATACGGTGTCCGGAAAATTCGTCGCCGGACAATTCGCAGCGGAAAATTCGTCGCATTCGGCTCGGACAATTCGTCGCGGACAATTCGCCGCGGAAAATTCCGAGGTAAGATTAGATACGAGTGGTGTTTTTAGACCAATATGGGTCTTCGGAGATCTGTCGGGGTAAAATTAGATGCAAGTGGTGTTTTTAGACCAGGATGGGTCTACAGCAATTTAACAGGGTAAAACTATATGTGAGCGGTGTTTTTAGACCAAAATAGGTCTACGGCGATCTGTCGGGGTAAAATTGGATATATACGGTGTTTTTTAGACCAGAATGGATCTACAGACGGACAATTCGGAGTAAAATACGAAATAAAGATTCAACAGTATTATAAATATTTACTTTTTATTCATATTTTTACATCTACTAGGAAACTAACTTCCGCGGCGAATTGTCCGCGACGAATTGTCCGCGGCGAATTATGCGGCGACGAATTTTCCTAGAAACAAAAATACTTTACTTTCAAATTGTTAATAGGGAACATAATCATCATATAAACATATCACAGTTTTTTGTCAACCGTAAAAGATATTAAAAAAATGTTTAAGTAAAAGTTGTTTCTTTTCAAAAGCTCTATCTAAATATACCCAATATGACATTCCCATTTAAAAATTCAAAATTGTCCTTGATATCCTGTACTTCCGGTTTATTACGGAAAATTTCAATACCATTTCAAGACCATTCAATTTTTTCATAAATTTTAGTTCCAAATTTTCCCAACTTGATCACACGTTGCTTTTTCGAGAAAAATCGTGTTCCCTCTATCTTGATACATCATATATATATATATATATATATATAGAGGGCCGCAGACAATATTTACATCATTTTGGGGGGGTCCTATGCCAGAAAAGGTTGAGAAACACTGCTCTACAATATTTTCAACATTAAAAAAATATATATATTCTAATAACTAGGTTATTACCCGTCAACAATGACGGATTTATAATACAAAAATTTCAATTGTTTGTATGTGTATTTGGTTTTATTTTTTAACGTATCCTAATTTCGTCGCCAGTCTGCGAATCATGGGACAGGATATCACCAGTTAGCTAATCACGGGAGAGGCCGTCACCTGTCAGCCAATCATGAAACAGGGTGTCCCCAGTTAGCCAATCACGAGAACTTTAGAAAAATTTACGTCATAATGATACCGACACTACATACAGACACTTGCTAATTATATAGTTAGATTATTTATTCATTAACTTTTTAAGATGAGAAAACGATTCATTTTTACTTAGTACATTACGTTTATATTGTTAAATCTTAAAATAATTTGAGACGTTAATTTATGCTTCCGAAACCCTAGACATTTTTATATGTAATTATATTCGTAGATACTTAGAGAATAAATCTGCAAAATATTGCTCATATCGGTTAAAGGATATAGGCTTGTCTAGAGTTTCTCGTTTATGCATACGAAACCCAAAACATTTATATATAAAATTTTATCCGCAGTTTCTTAGAGAATAAATCTGCAAAATATTGTTCATATCGGTCAAAGGAAACAGGAGTATCTACAGTCTCTTGTTTATGGCTACGAAACCCTAGGCATTTATGTATGTAATTATATTCGTAGATTCTTAGAGAATAAACTGCAAAATATTGTTTATATCGGTCAAAGGAAACAGGAGTATCTAGAGTCTCTTGTTTATGCCTACGAAACTCTAGACATTTATGCATATAATTATATTCGTAGATTCTTGGAAAATAAATCTGAAAAATACTGTTCATATCGGTCAAAGGATATAGGAGTACCCTAGGGTTTCTTGTTTATGCCCACGAAACCCTATACATTTCTATAGGTTATTTTATCCGCAGATTTTTAAATAATAAATCTGCAAAATATTTTTAATATCGATCAAAGAATATAGAAGTGTCTACAGTTTCTTATTTATGCCTACAAAACTCTAGATATTTCTATACGATGCTTTATCCGCAGATTTTTAGAGAATAAATTTGCAAAATGGTTTTCATATCGATCAAAGAATATAGGAGTGTCTAGAGTTTCTTATTTATATCTACGAAACCCTAGATATTCCTGTATATTATTTTATCCGCAGATTCTTAGAGAATATATCTGCAAAATATTGTTCATATCGGTCAAAGGATATAGAAGTCTCTTGTTTATGCCTACAAAACCCTAGACATTTATGTATGTAATCATATTTGTAGATTCTTAGAGAATATCTCTGCAAAATATTATTCATATTGGTCGAAGGATATAGCAGTTCTAGAGTTTCTTGTTTATGCTTACGAAACCCTAGATATTTCTATATGTTATTTTATTCACAGTTTCTTGGAGAATAAATTTGCAAAATATTGTTGATATCAGTCAAATTATATAGGAGTATCTAGAGTTTCTTGTTTATGCCTACAAAATCCTACAAATTTCTATATGTAATTATATTCGTAGATTCTTAGAGAATAAATCTACAAAATACCCGTCAATCAAGTCAAACTGGGAACACCCTGTTTCCCAGTTAGCCGATCACGAGAAACTTAGGAAAAATGACGTCACAGTGTTACACAATCACTAACACACGGTAGCTAATTATATATGTACGATTATTTTTCTCGAGATTTCTCGAGAATTCTCGAGAGAATAAGTCTAATTTTTCATTTCTCGAGAAATGAAAAATGTCGAGAAATCAGAAACACTAGTTTTGTCTGATATAGTGAATAAAATTTCTTTGTTATTTTTTAAAAATAATTTAGTTTCATTATATGAGTGTAACATATCTTTATCAAAGGTATTAAAATTTTGAGGTTTATTGATAAAATTAGTTATAATATTAGAAACATTAGTTATAATATGAAAAACCAGACTAAATGAACACGAAAATAATATTATTAAAAATAAAATAGACAGTAATAGAAGTAATAATTCAATAGTAGAACATGCTAATAATTTAAACAATTTGATTTTCCCAATGCTAAAATTCTAAACACCGGAAAAAAATGAACAAAACGACTGCTACTAGAAATGATTTATATAAAAAAAGATAAAATAATAATAATAATAATAATAATAATAATTCTTTATTGACCAAGTAAACTTGTACATTATACAGCTTTTAGTCAGTCAGATTGATACATGATACATAAAATGCAAAATCCATAAAATAACATAGGTAGTAAATACATTATAACTAGTTGTACATTTTGAAATTAACATGTTAAACTCCTCGAAAATATATATTGGATTGCTGGTTAACATATTTTTTATGGTCTTTTTGAAAACATTGAAAGGCGATGATCTAATGCTCATGGGTAATAAGTTGAAGAAACGAATAGAGAAATAATTCGAAGCGTTTCTAGATTTGTTGAGACGAATAAAATCAGAACGTATATTGTTTTTAGAGCGCGTGTCATGCGTGTGTTGCGCGCTAAAGGTACTCTACGTGCCCCTATGCTTATATATGAATATAAGGCAATCGTATATAAATAAAGATGGTAGGGTCATTATTTTAAATTTCACAAAAAGGTCACGACACTCAGCGCGAAAAGGAACACCTGCAATAACTCTAATCACTTTTCTCTGAACAGCGAAAATCCTATTAGCCGCAGCTGAATGGCCCCATATTATTAAACCATATCTTAGATGGGACTCAAAAAGGGAAAAATATGCTTTTAATATAATATCTGTGCTGACTTCAGATTTTAAATTTCTTATTAGGTAGATAGTAGAACGGAGTTTTCTACTGAGGAAATCGGTGTGTTGGTCCCATCGTAAGTGAGCGTCCACGTGTAATCCAAGAAATTTAATGTAAGGAGGATTATCGAAGTCGTGTTTTCTGGTGGTCAGCAGCAAGGACTGAGTTTTGTCTGAGTTAAGGGTCAGATTGTTACTATTGAACCATAACTTAGCACTGTCTACCAGAGAAATGTTATCCATTAAAAGTGAATCATAATTAGAATTACAAGCCAGCAGAGTTGTATCATCAGCATACAGAATAGATTTAGCATTTAAAGAAGAAGGGAAGTCGTTTATATAGATTAAGAAGAGAAGAGGTCCAAGCACGGAGCCTTGTGGGACACGAAAGTGTAAAGGAAGATATGGAAAAACAATTTAAATACGAAAAATGACTGAAAATTTAAGTAAAATATATTATTATTTAATAAAAAACAATTAATAACTCCATCTATTGTTCTTGTAATTGACTTCATTTGGAAATTCATTATGTTTTTGAAAAATATTTAATATTCATTTAGTCGACATGCACACTTAACTGTCCAAACAAGAAGGAAGATTTTAAAAAAATGTCCGTTTAATTGAAATATATTCAATGTGTATTTTAACTATTGATTTAATTTTAAACTATTTATCTATTTATTTTTTTAAGATTTTATCAACAATTTTTATATACTTTTTATATTTGCAAGTAAGTTTATTTTAACTATATACAGGGTGTTTGTTTGAAACGGGGCACCCCGAAAATCTCCTTTATTTGTAAAGATACAAAAAATCTTCAGAACAAAAGTTAAACTAGACAAAAAGGCCCATCTAAAGGTTACTATAAGAATTCTGAGGCACTTCCGGCTTCACCGGAAATGATGTCAACTTTTGATCTAGCATAGGGAATCGATAATTGTATATTTTTTTCCTAAAAGTACATTAAATTAGCTTCACAATGGCACCAAAAAATCATATTTTTATGTTAACCATTTCAAAATGGTGACCATTTATTTACAAAATAATAATCAACATAAGTTTTACAAAGTTGAACGTAGCAAACTTTGAAAACAACAAAAAAAGAAACAAATTATTTCTAAAATAAACTATCTTATAAGGGCGATGGGAGAGTTTTTATTAAGAATGAGAAAATGTGTGGACAATAATGGTCGAATTATTATTTCGAACATTATTTTGTATTTTTTTTTTTTGTAAAATAATTGTAAAAAGTAATAGTTTTTTTTTTCTAAATAGTCAAATAGTTTATTTTAGAGATATTTTGTTTATTTTTTTATTGTTTTCAAAGCTTGCTACGTTCAACTTTGTAAAACTTATGTTGATTATTATTTTGTAAATAAATGGTCGCCATTTTGAAATGGTTAACATAAAGATATGATTTTTTGGTGTCATTGTAAAGCTAATTTAATGTACTTTTAGGAAAAAAATATACATATATCGATTCCCTATGCTAGATCAAAAGTTGACATCATTTCCGGTGAAACCGGAAGTGCCTCAGAATTCTTATAGTAACCTTTAGATGGGTCTTTTTGTCTAGTTTAACTTTTGTTCTGAAGATTTTTGTATCTTTACAAATAAAGGAGATTTTCGGGGTGCCCCGTTAAAGACAAACACCCTGTATATATATATATATATATATATATATATATATATATATATATATATATATATATATATATAGATATATATATATATATTTTAATATTGTATCTGTAAAAAAAAAAATAATTCGATGTAATAATTTTGTAATACAATTTCTTCTAGGCTTTGAAAATGATTCAGAGAGAATCGAAACTAGTAAGCAAATAAAATATGTTTTAACTAATTGACAAGAAAAGAACTTAGTTTTATTAGACCGATACCCCAAAAGATTAATACTTAACCAAACCATTTAATACGGTCAAAAAATCTATTTATATAATCTGTAGAATTAGGTTTTAATTAGGCCTTAAATTATATAATAGTATAGTTACATTAATGAGACGTGCAGCGTTCAGCTAATGGATATTTATGCAAAATCTCGTAAAATATATTAGTCGTAAGATCTGCTACTGATTATTTTTGTATATCTTACAGCAATGTCATGCTCATTAACTACAATGAGAGTTAAAGCATAAATAGTTTAAAATTGTTTAAAGATATATAATTGATATTAAAATATTAGTACACTCAGAATTTATTTCTGAGAGGTTTCAGATCTAGAAAGTGGTCATGTATATATTAACGATTTTGATTTTTTCTTCGAGTATATATTTTCAGGGACTCTCCTTGGAACTTATCCCTGGAGAGGAATCACAAACTATATCAGCTGTCAGAAAATATATACGGAGCGAAATTAATAAAAATAGTAATTTAAAAAACGGTGAGACCCATTCGAAAAGAATAAAAGGCTATTATAGTGAACCGGAGGATGAAGTAAACCAGAACAATTTAAAGAAGTACCATGATACTTTGAATGAACTAAATTACTTCGACGATAAAGTATACAGATATAAAGCACAGAGAAGAAGGCACAAAAACAAATTCGGTAAATATTCAACACAATTCTTTTTGACGATTTTTTATGTATTCTTACATAAAAAATCGTTACAAACGGTTAAATTACGTAAAAAACAGCCACAAAGTATACATAAAATAGCACCGTTCTCATACAAAAAATTGATGTGAAGTGAGTGTTCTAAATAAGTGCTTCTTAAACTTTTTGATGTCGCGGCTCCCCTGCCACTCAAATCAATAACCCACGGCCCCCCTAATTTTTATTTTTGGGACCAAGAGTAGTTAAAATATATACATACATATAGTTTTTTACGCCCAGATCATTCAATAACCTATGTATAATGAAGAATAATATTTATGTAGTACTAGCAATGTACCCGCTGCTTCGCTACCGAAATAAAGTAGTCGTAGCCCGCTTAGATCTGGCCCATTTCGAAATCGGTTCAAGACTGGTTGCTACGAATCGTTTTATATTCAAATATATTTATTTGTTTTAATCTACAATTGTATTAATATGTGCTTCTTATACAAATAATTTAAGTACGAATTTCTTTGTAAACATTGGTAGTACAGACATTTAATATCAACACGTATAAGTATCCCGATGTGCTAACCTAGGAAAATGCCCATGTGAGAATCATTGCCAAAGGCAGCGCCAGTCATGTAAAGCATTTTATGTTGCACCTTACGAAATTATTTATTATAATTTTTATGATATTTATTATAATTACTTCGTGATTATTCCTGATTTATAAATCGTACCTATATAGATCAGAGCACTTTTTTTCGTTAGTAAATATTCTTGCCACCGAAGTAAGTTTTCTTCGTATTGCTTTAGGGGGTTACAATAATGTTCAATAGCGAATTTAACGTTACAATTGTCGTCTAAAATGAAAATAAAGAAAATTGTGATATATATCCTCGGGAACATTTTTGTTGCAATATTAAACCCAAAATTCGTTAATATAGGTATATTTTGAATATGTGTATCTTTTATAGTTTAAATATTTCTTAATTGATCGGAAACCTGGTGTCTTACCGCGATGATATATAGCTTAAAATCTTTCCAGACAAATTTGGAATACGCTGTTGCAAATAGCACTAAAATCGGTTTATCCGTTTTTGAGTTTTAATACATATACCGATTTTAAACAGACGCCTATGTGCCAAAAAGAAATGAAACAGGTCACTTGAAGGGTTTTATGAATATCCTTGAATCTAGATTTGCCTTGTATGGGTTGATCAGAGCAAAATACTGAACCTCGTTTTTGTACATGTGTATGGGTAATCTTTGTAACCAAAAACCAAGTCGATATCTCATTATAGGTCTGATATATTGAGGAATCCGTGAAAGAAACATTTCACCACATTAGGGGTCGAATTTAAAAAAAATCTTTCTTAATAGGTGCTCACATCATGGAAGGAACATTCCTTCCTCCACGAATTTCATGTTTCTATGTCCAGGGGGCGTTCTATTGAATAAAAAAATACCAATTTACCCTTTTAGGCGTGAAAATTTAAAAGAAAACTGTCAAAAAGTTTCTAAGATTTTAAAAAGACATCTATATGCCAAAACACAATGTTATAACTCAACATACATAGGAAATACGAAGGGTTCTATAATTCACTCCGAATACATAATAAATTTATCCCTTTAAGGGTTGATTAGAACAAAATCCTGAATTTAGTTCTTAACATTTGTATGTGTAACCTTTGTAAGCAAAAACTAAGTCAATATCTCATTGGGCCTAAGAGATATTGAGAAATCCCTGAAATCACTTAACAGCCCCTTAGGGGTCGTATTTCGAAAATTCTCTTCTTAGTGATCGCTTACGACATGGACGAAATATACTTCTCGAATTTCATGTTTCTAGGTCTAGTGATTTGGGCTGAACGTTGATGAGTCAGTCAGGTCATGTATTTATATACATATATAAGAAAATTTTATAAATGATATACCTATATACAGAAGAAGATTAAACAGAAAAGATTTGTTTATTTATTTATTTATATTATTGATATTGTAACAACTTCTGTTATACACATGTTTAATGTTAAGTCAATATTCAGAGATATTTCAAGTTTATAAGTAGCGCTCCTTCTGTCCCCCTAAATATTCAGAAGCTACACTAAACAGAAAATAATCGTTCTTCAATCAAAGTCTTTATAAATTATCTTTATAAATTGTTGATGTAAAGTAAATAATAAGCGAGATATTTCCAGTATTTTAGTTTTAGCACCTCCCCCATCTCCCTTCCCCTGCTTCTTAACCAATTGAAAAATTTATAGGATAACATGTATTGGTATTTTTATTTTAAACAGCTTTTCTCATGTGCGTTTTTGCTGTTAAGTCAATAGTAAATGAGATATTTCAAAAGTTTAGCTTTAGGTTGTCCCTTCGTTACTCCCGTAAATCAATCCAATAAAAAAAAAAAATCATTAAAAAAAAATATTTGCTTTCTTATTACAGTGAAACCTCTATCTATCGTTCCTCGAATAATAATTTTCCCGTATATATCGTTATTTCTTGCGGTTCCGAATTAATTTCATACAAAACACGCAAAAATAGATCGCATCGATCATTTCTCTCTGTATCATTTTACCGCATTCATCGTTTAAATTACGCAGCAAATTTCGTGTTTTTTCAAATTGAAAACTTTTTTTATGCGCATTCGATAACTGATGCCGAAAAAAATTTAATTTGTAACACCGAAAGAATATTGATTTCTTACGGCAATATAAAAAGCCAAAAAGTAAATGACGATGAAAGAATATATACAATACAAAGTATAACTTTTTTTGTCGGCATGCAGCTTCTTTTTTTACTTCGCTACGATATTTTTTATTTAAAAAAATTGATTTATACCTGAAACATGTATCATTTTTAGAATATATATGTACGTACATATTAAACATTTAAATATGTATTAATGTGTTTTTCATTGTTTTCCCGCATCCACACTGGGCCATGGGGGGCTCGGGTTCAAATCCCGGTTATGGCATGGATATTTTGTGTTGTCCAAAAAATGTGCATTGTAATATTCTGTAACGTTTTCAAAATAAAATTGCTTCTACTGGATAATGGCCTTAGTAGCCAAGTCCAAACATATAAAAAAAAAAAAATTAAAGATTGGTTAGATAATAACTATCTTACCTTAAATTATAGCAAAACTAATTTTATAACATTTAGAATATTATAATACATGAAAAAGTTTGCACGTTGCAAAACTGTAAATGTAACATCTCTATTAACAGAAAGGCATATATAAGATATTTGGGTATTTATATGATTGCAATCATATAATTATAAAAATTTATATTTATATGATTGCCATTTAAAACAGAGAATCGAACCGGAACCGAACCGAAAACCGAAATTAACCCGAATTTTTAACAGAACCGGAATCGTAACCGGAACGTAAAATTGCTAAATTTAAAACCGAAACCGAAACCGGAACGAAATGAAAATAATGGTTAATTTCGGTTAGAACGAAAAAATAATAATAATAACGGTTTATTTCGGTTCAATTTCTTTTTTTTTTTTATTATTAAATTAATTCATTAATCGCTTTCTGTAATTTTTCCTGATGAAATGTAATGCTTTTTTCGTAAGCGCAAGAGTAACCCTTACTCCTTCATTTGACACTGCCTACCAGGGTTGCTACTTGTTTGTCATTTTATGTTTAAGGTGCAGCATTGCCCAATTATTTTTATTATTAGATTACCTCGAAAATTATATTTATTCGATGGTAATGGTTATTAAGGTAATAAAAAAGCTATATTTATAAGAATATCTGAAATTCTTTTCAGAATTTACTAAAAATGAAGACTTAATAATTATGTGACAACTGGTAACAATACGCATTTCATATATTTATGTTGTATAGATGCAGATTATACGTAACATTCCTGTATTGTGTGTTTTGGGTGTAGAATGAAAATTTTCGGTACTAAAACTTATATTAACTGACAAAAGAATGAATTTAACAGAATCTAATTTGGAGAATATATTAATGTGTCGATTAAATATGAATTTTTAATTTTATTTTCATTTTAAATTTCAAATGTAATTTTTTCAACTGAATGAACTGTGATTAATAATTTTAATATAATATTATTTAAAAAAATGTTTGTGTTATTCTGTTTTCTTCCTTATAATATCTACGAACTGTTATTTTTTATTTTTATAAGAGAAAAGTTCACATTGTTTATTAAAATTTAACTTGTTATTTGAACCGGAACCGAACCGGAACTGAACCGAAAATTTTCGACGAACCGAAACCGAAACCGGAACGAAAAACGTTTACTTGGAACGTAACCGAAAACCGGAACGAAATAAATTTCGGTTCAACTCTCTAATTTAAAATGGGACAGTAATATTACGAATGTAGTAAATAAAATCAGAAAAAATAGTCATTTGTTCAGAGGTCTTAGAAATTTTACAGACTCTTAATCGCTTAAAGGTATATACTTCGGATTTGTACAGTCAGTACTGTCGTATGGCTTGATGGTTTGGGGTGCTGCTCTACCAACAAGCCTAAAGAGAGTAATGACGGTACAAAACATGATACTTAAAATAATATTTAAAAAACCGTATCGTTTGTCAACAAAGACGCTTTATAAAGAAGCTGAATTGTTCAATATAAAATAATTATATTTCGTCTCGATAGCTAAATTTATTTTTAAATACAAACATATGAACATTGTGGCATTAACTGAGCATGACCACGAAACAAGAGCAGCTCTTTCAGGATAATGTCTGAATTTTCATGTCAAGAAAACAGTAGGATAATCAAACTTCTTGTATTACATTCCCAAAGTGTACAACTTTTTAACTAAAGAGTGTGATTTTGAAAATGTATTAAGACTTAGTTATTTTACTTACATGAAAAGTATTAAATCGATTGTAAAAACGCAGGCCAATAACAAAATTTCAGATTTGTTTTCTTTAAAAGAAAAATAAATAATAATCAATAAGTACATATAAATAATATTATAAATATATAATTATAAGTAATAACAAAGCCAAAATTTTACTGATATATTATATTTCAATAACAGCTTTATTATTTTGATAAAAAGAAAGTATTTTTGTCGATTCATTAAAAAATATGTATAGTATTTGTAAAAATATGCTCATTTCGCTGTTCATAAATATAGCAGTACACTTCATAAAATAAATAAAACTTGTGACTAAATACGTGCCTGACCACAAGTCAGAACACAATATAACAAGATGGCGCATATAGTGAGACGGTTGATAGACACAAAATATGTCGTAGAATTTATTGTAGATTAAAACGTGTTGTAATTGTTTACAGTGTATCCTAAAATGAATTGTGTATGCAAATTAAATGTTTGTTACATAAAATTGACGCCGAACGTGGGCCTGTAAACCAAAATTGTAACAGTTTTAAAGATTTGTGTTGTGACGCCATAACCATAAGTGCGAATATTGTTTGTCGCTGTTCTTCACACCACAAGGCCGAGTGTCGCTTAACGCGTAGGGATACATACGGTGCAAATATTCACCCGTTGTACGTGCTAATAAGTGCTACAGTCGCTTGCTTCTCTCTGTGTGCGCGCGTAAACAGCATTCTCAGCAACAGAATCGGACTCAGTGAGATTTCAATTTCGTTTTTAAAGAAATATTTGTTTTGACAATGTCGCCTAAAAGAAGTGACAGAGAAACACCTAGTCCAAACCTGACATTTAGTAACGAACAGTTGCGAACATTAATAACTGAAATAACAGAGTCTACGCGAGTTTCGCGAAGTGAATCACGATCACCATTGCCGCAAACGTTACCGGGTAATTTTGCGAAATGTACCGCGAGGTTTAACGGTGAAAAATCGTCCGATGTCGATGTATTTTTAGATGCAGTGATCACTTACAAAGAATGTGCTTACGTCAGTAACGTAAATGCTTTAAGGGGAATCCCAATGTTATTAGAAGGAACTGCCGGAACATGGTGGCGAGGTGTGAAAGACGGTATAAAAGACTGGGAAAGTGCCGTGACCGCGTTTCGCGAAGCGTTTTCGCGTAAATTACCGCCGCATATAATTTTCCGCGAGATTTTCTCACGTGAAGAACGTGTTGACGAGAGTTGTGAACTTTTCGTATGCAACATACGTGCCTTGATTGCACAGCTGCCGTACCCGTTGACGGAACGAGTACAGATAGACATGATTTACGGACTTTTGAACAGAAATATACGCAAAAGACTGTCGTACCGTGATATTGACTCGTACAAAACGTTATTACAGCGCGCTAAAGACGTTGAGGTTACACAACGTGAACTAGAAAAAACGTCAAGTGTGTCTAAAATAAAATGTGAAAAGCCTGAAAAGAAGTTACGCCCAAGGTGTGATTTTTGCAAATTATTTGGCCATATTGAAGCCGAATGCAAGAAAAAGAAAAGCTCCGAAGGTACGTCTTCTCAATCAGCCCGCGTGCCTGCACCTGTCACGCCAGCCAAGGAAACGATTTCGTGCTATGGATGTGGAGCACCAGGGATCGTAAGAACACAGTGTCCAAAATGTAAGGATCTTCCGAAAGGTTCTAAACAGTCTGTAGCAGCAGTAGATTTCTACGGATTTGTAAGCAACAGAACTCAATCAGAAGGTAACCAGCGACCTTTATTAAACATTAACATATATGAAATGCAAGGAATTGCATACGCTGATACGGGCGCCTCCCGTAGCATAATGGGACGAAACCTGTATAATAAATTATCTGACAGACAAACTTTTGAACAAGAAACTATGTCTATTACCTTAGCGGACGGACATAAAAGTACGCAAGAGGTTTTACGTACAACAGTACCTATTGTGCTCAAGAATCGCACCATACCAACTGAGATGTTTGTCTTGCCTGAGGCTGGAGATAATTTCACCTTATTGGGTGCCGAATTTATTGCAAAAGCTGATATTATACTAGATGTTGGGAAACAATCTTGGCATTTCCGAGATGCCCCTGACAAACAGTTTCATTTTGCAACTTTGAATACTGTTTCAACGGAAACCGATGAGAAACCTGTGGCAGCAATTGAGTTACGTCCAACTGAAGGAGACGCGCTTAACGAGACACAACGAACACAGCTAAACGAATTGATAGCAGCGAACGAAACAATTTTTGCGCCAGGAGGAGAAGGGTCCACCTATGCCGAACATTGTATCGTCGTGCCTAAGGATCAACCCCCTATAGCTGTTCCGCCATATCGCATGGCAACACCAAAGAAGGAACTCTTGAGACAAGAGCTGGACAAGATGATTACAATGGGAATCGTCGAAGAATGTGAAAGCCCCTGGGCCGCACCGGTAGTGTTGGTGGACAAACCAGACGGTAACACCCGCGTTTATGTGGACTACAGACGTTTAAACGCAGTGACCGTGAGTGATAGCTACCCGTTACCACGCATTGACGATCTCCTACATGATGCCAAACGCACAAACTTTATGTCCACAATCGATTTACGGAGTGGATATTGGCAAGTGCCGGTACGCGAAAGTGATCGGGATAAAACCGCGTTCGTGACCCCGTTTGGAACATTCCGTTTTAAACGAATGCCTTTTGGGTGCAAAAACGGGCCAGCAACTTTCCAAAGACTCATAGATCGGTTTCGTGCGGGAATAAATGATGTGTGCATGTTTGCATACCTTGACGATATAATCGTTATATCAGAGACATTTGAAAGACATTTGAAAGACTTGAAAACAGTTTTCCAAAGACTTCAACAGTTTAAGTTGCGTGTGAACCGTGACCTAAAGCCAATCTTAGCTATACAAGTTAGGAAGGACCATACCAAGTGGGATCAAAATCTTGCTGCTATAAGATTTTCCATGAACACAGGGTGGTGCCAGAACACTGGCCACACCGCCGCAAATTTGACTTTTGGTAGAGAACTACGGACTGCCGACGATGTCGAGTACGACATAAGACAGGTTGTCGAGCAAGATAACTTCGTGCCACAAATTACTCCATACTTGAAGAAGATGATTAATACCCTAGAAGAAGCCAAAGAATGCTTCCAGAAGGAACAGGATCGGCAAAAGGTGTACGCAGATAGAAATCGTCGCCCAGCACCTACATACCACGAAGGTGATACCGTCATGCTGACTACCCATGTTTTAAGTGACGCTGCAAAGGGTCTAACTGCCAAGTTCGTTCCCAAACGAGACGGACCATATATAGTTTGCCGTGCCATCACTCCGGTAACCTACGAGATTGCATCCACAAATGAGCCCAACGACCCTATTGCCCGAGTACACGTAAGTGACCTAGCCCCGTACGTCGGAGATCCCAACGAGGAGAAGCCCATCGTCCCAAAACGAAGACGAGGACGACCACCCAAACAGTTGTGAGTCCACACACGACTACGTTCCCATGTGAACTCAAGGGGGAGTGTGACTAAATACGTGCCTGACCACAAGTCAGAACACAATATAACAAGATGGCGCATATAGTGAGACGGTTGATAGACACAAAATATGTCGTAGAATTTATTGTAGATTAAAACGTGTTGTAATTGTTTACAGTGTATCCTAAAATGAATTGTGTATGCAAATTAAATGTTTGTTACAAACTCATTTTAATATTAAACATTTTTATTATTTCTGTAATATTTGGTTCCATGACATTTTTTTCGTATTACTTCTACACTTCTTCTCGGCATAGAATCAAAATAGCTACCGGCATTTCCAAGGGAACAGATTTCCAAGATGTTTCAATTTCTCTCCATAATTCTTCTTTGTAAGCAGGTTTTGAAGAAGATTTTAATTTTTACATCAGCCCACAAGTTCACTATTGGATTTAAGTCCAGAGATTGAGCTGGCCAATCTATAATAGTAATCCTATTTTCATTAAACCTATTTTTTGCTTTGAGTGAGGTGTGCTTTAGGTCATTATATTGCATAAATATTGTCACGGGGTGAAGTCAAGAACGGACATCTTTTCTACAAAATTTATTATATTATAATAATTTTACATCAGAATACAATTAACTGTCAGAATGGCTGCTGGTTTTGTCCGTTAGAAGCTGATGTAAGTCCCGTTTTTGCCCCGGCTTCTCCAGGATCGGTCGAACCACCCCAGGTATCGGCACGAGGCGAACACGTGGAGAAGCCCTGTAGACGGCATTCCGTTTCAAGAAAAATATCCCCATGCCATAACACTACAGCCGCCATGTTTTATTGTCTTTGTAGTGTACTTAGGATTGTACCTCGTGCATGAAGGCCTTCGTACTGGATTTTGGCAGATACCAGGATTAAATTAAACAATTTTTGTTTCATAAGACCAAAGAAATGCATCTTTTTGACCCGGCCAAAGTTGGTGTTCTTTGGCAAATTGAATTCTATTTTCTCGTTGTCTCTTGTTTAACAGCGGAGTTTTTCTTGGTCTTCTGGCTTTCAGATTTGCTTTTATAAGGCGTTTTCTTACAGTTGATGCAGAAATTGGCAAGTCTAATTTGTTTTTCATTTGTGTAGAAATAAGAAAAGGGTTTAACTTTGCATACCTTACAATTTTTCTATCTGTTGTCGGCGAAGTTTTAGATATCCGACCCCGACTTACAGGTTCTACAGTCCACTTTTTGGCATTAGATACCATTTTAGCGGAGCACATTTAGAAGCTTTACCAGAAATCAACATTAGTAAAATCAACTGACGTTTCTCCTGTGTGCAATGTTTGGCCATACCCATTTTTACTAAACAATAAGAAAGATATTTAATATTTTCCGTCGTTTTAAATATAAAATCAATGTAATTTTCAATATACTCAAAAATTTATTGAAGAATAAAACTGTTTGGTTAGCTAGTTTACTAAAACGTGAGAAAACTTGTGGACACTGCTATTTTTACGAACACTACAAAAATGATGTTTTTGGTTTGTTTAAGGGGCAACTTACATATTTATTCAAAAAATTCAATGCTGCCAGCTTAAATATATTATAGACTTATTATATATACTATAAAAGTAATGAAACTACATAAATAAATAACTTTAAATAAAATAAATACAATTTTACCATTTGCATTAAAACACTGCTATTTTTACGCACATGACTGTATATTAAAATCAATAATTTAAACGATAAATAAAAAAATCTTATATATACACAATTAAAAAACCTTGCACAGACAAAGCGAGTACTTTTGCTATTCTTAGCTAACGGTCTATCCGCATCGAAAGCTTTTCTCTTCGATCTGAAGGTTCGGTTTGAATAGACCTCATGGCTATCATTAACCATTGAGGAATAACCTCTGTTGTTAGCCCTTACAACAGCAGTATTTTTAGGCATCCCAGCAGGTTTACCAAAATCTTTAGTTTGCAATAAGAAATTGCAAAACTTCTCACTGATTTCTACTTTCATTCCATTCTTCTACAAACTAACCATTTCGCAAATACTCTTTAATTCTTGTAGCTCCACTTTTGCAACAATGGTAGCTACTTTTTCTTTGTTAATCTCTTTATTGTCTTCTTTCGATTTTTATAATTTTCGTTCTTCGTTTTTTCCTGTTGTTGCTAAATGTTTCTTTCATTCGACTATTTCCTTGGTTTCCGTTACCTTTATTTTACCATCTTCTAGTTTTTCATCTTCTTTTATCGCCTTTTTCCCAGTCATTTCATCGTTTTTTTCAAGATTCTCTTCAATCTTCTTGATTTGGACATCTTTAGCCTTTTTTATATTTAATTTAACAAATGTTTGTGTTTCTGCGATGTCTACAGGTATTATGGTAATTTGACTTGTTTCCATTTTAACTTTTTTATCAATATCTAAATATTCTATATCATTTTTAACGTCAGTCTTTGTGAAATATTCTTCTTGCCGTCTTTCTGTGTTTTTTTTTTTATCACGATTTCATCAATCATCACAGCATCCCCAATTATTTTATATTTATTCATAACTTTATTGGAAACATTATCTCCGATGCCATTTACCTTGGTAGACACTGTTTCTCGATTATCCTTTTTTTCTTTTTTAATCTACTTGTCCGTCTTGATACTCTTAGTTTCAACTCTTGGTCTTCTCGAAATTCTCGCAAATGCATAGCTACTACTTAATTTTGTTGAAAATTCTTTTGGTAACGTTTTTTTTAGAGAAATCCAAGAATTAATTTTTGACTCACTCTGAATACAAAGCTTGATATACAATGCTAAGCCAGTTAAATAATTTTTAGCAAATATAAAAGTATGCAGTTCACTTAAGTCTAATGATGTAGATATTTCTACTAAATCTGATACCTACTTTTCAGCTTGATATTCGCTGGTTCCAAAAAGTAGGAATTGAGTCTTCAATGTCTCGAAAATTCAAAGGAAACATCGGTGCTATATGATTTTTAGACGCAGTTGAACCTGCTAAAGATATCGTATCATCTTCTACTTCATCATCATTACAATCTTCATTTTCTTCTTCTTCTTCGACATGTTCTTCTAAAGAGTCAATCGTTTGCTTCAGATCGTCTAAATTCAGAAGTGCAGTACAGATCGTTTCGATCAGTTCAATAATAATAATAATAATAATAATAATATTTATTTATTGACCAAGTTACAATATGTTGTTTTTAGTCAGTCAGGTACAATGAACAAATACAAATAATTCGTTATAAAAATGTATATGTATATATACGACTAGTCCGTTAGTTTCAGGTTTACCTGTTTAGTTTTGAAACTGAGCTGCAAAGTAGTTTCAGAAAAAATATGAGTTATTCTTTCATCAATGTCTCAAAATTTAGGGCAAAAAATTCTTCATATACATATATTGGATGTGATGTTAGAATCTTCTTTAGTACATTTTTGAATTTAGCAAATGGAAACAACCTAAACTCCTCCGGTAGAGTGTTGTAGAAATTAATTGCATAAAAGTTTATGCTGTTTCGTGTCCTGTTAAGTCTCAGAAATTCCGGACATATATTGTTCTTATTTCTAGTGTTGTATTTGTGTATTTGATCATGAGTGGTAAACTTGGATTGGTTCTTATGAACAAAGAGTGCAGAGTGAAAGATGTAAAGAGCCGGATAAGTCATTATTTTTAATTTAGCGAATATTTCTCGGAAATCTTCTCTATATGAAACACCCATTATAATTCGTACAACTTTTCGCTGTAAGCTGAATACTCTTTTAACTTGGGATGAGTGGCCCCAAACTAGAATCCCGTAGGTCATTTCAGATTTTTTGAGTCCGAAGTATGCTAGTAAGGTTACATCTAACGAGACTGAGTTATAGAGGTGTCTAAATAAATATGTGGTTTTTCGGAGTTGCATACAAAGCTGATTGATATGTTGGCTTCATTGCAGAACAGGATCCACATAGATACCCAAAAATTTGACTGCCGACGGATTGTCAAAATCGTGTTTTTTAGTGGACATCAGCATTTTTTTAGTTTTGTTGGTGTTTAATGTTAGCTTATTGCTTGTAAACCATATTTCGGAGTCACTGATGATTGTGTCATTGTCTAGAAAGAAAAAGATTCAAGGGAGGAGCTTTTATTGATCATAGTTGTATCATGCGCATATAGAATTGAGTTTGTGGAAAAAAAGGATGGAAAGTCGTTTATGTAAATCAAGAAAAGTAGAGGCCCAAGTACAGATCCTTGTGGCACACCAACATCATTTATTAATATTTCAGATTTTTCATCTTCTATCTGAATGTACTGTTGATGATTAGCTAAATATGACTTTAATAAGGCACAGCTGTTGTTGTTAAAACCATACCGGGTTAGTTTATTTAATAACATTTCATGAGAAATACAATCAAAGGCTTTACTAAGATCAATAAAGGTTGCCATGCAAAATTTTGTTCTCAATTGCATCTGAGACATGTTTAGTAAAATCTAGAACTGCGTCGGAGGTAGATTTGCCACTTCTAAAGCCATATTGATTGCTACAGAACAGTTGATTTTGTTCCATGTAATGGGAAATTTGCTCAGCAATAATTCTTTCAAAAATCTTAGAAAATACTGATAGAAGAGATATAGGACGATAGTTATTTGGGTCTTTGGTTTCATTATTTTTGTGAAGAGGCAGGATTTTGGCTAATTTCAGGATATCTGGAAAATGGTTTGATAACAAACAGGAGTTTAATGCGTGAGTTAAGGGTATAATTATGATGTTTTTTACTTTTTTTATGAGGTCAACATTTATATCATAAGTGTCCTTGGCCCTGCTATTTTATAGGGAATTAATGACGTCTCCAACATTATTAAAGGATATGGGAGTGAAAGAGAACTGACACTTAGTTTTGGATTGCAGAAAAGAAAGAGGGCAAATGTTACTATGTGATAAATTGTTATATAATTGTATAGCAATATTGATAAAATGTGTGTTGAAATCATTTGGGGAAATATGAAGCAATGGAGATACAAGGGTATTTGATTTTTATTGTTTATAAGTGACCAGGAGGCCTTAGAAATATTATTGGAGGATTTGATGAAAGTGGAATTTGCCGTAATTTTTGCAGACCTTATTGCTTTTCTGTATTTACATTTGAATGCATTTAGTTTTTGTTTAGATTCGACATTTTTTTGTGTTCTATACAAATTATCTAAACTGTGTAGGGTGTTACGCATATCTCTTAAGTTATTACCAAACCATTTAGATTTAGTCTTTTTTTAAAATTTTTATTTCTTTTAGCGGAAAATACAAGCGGAAAGCATTTATGAACAAATTAAAAAATGAGTGGAATGAGTTGTTTCCATCTGTTGATTTCACGGAATCCCAGTTTGTTTGTTCAAGAGCATTATGAAAAGAAAATATATTTTGGGATGACATTATTCTTTGAATTTTGAAAATAGTCGCTATGGAAGTATTTGGAATATGTAATGTGGCAAGGATACCACTATGTTCAGAATACCCAGGAACTTCGGACATAACTGCATATTTGTGATCGATATTTTGAAATAAGTTATCGAGCCGATTGTTTCCTCTTGTGTTAAAAGTTACCGATGACATTAGGTTGTAAGTTCCAAAAATGTCATACAAACGGAAAGTTTCAGAAGCATTTATGTTGAATTTTACATTAAAATCACCAAAAATTATCATACGTTTACTGATATCTATGCAGCTAAGTAACTCACACATTTTGTCAAAAAAGTCGTCGAAACTAATAGATGGAGACCTATATACGCAAATGACAATTAAGTTTATGTTTGCTATGAATATTGCACTAATTTCGCACTGGAATTTTATAGTAAGGTTATTTATTTTTGTCAGGGGGAGTGACTTGAAAGTGGGGTCTGGTTAATATCATAGTACCACCATGTTCTTTTTGTTGCGGGCAAAATAGGAACCAAGTTTATAATTTTGAAAAATGTTAACACAAAGTTCTTCTTCTGTTCATCCTTATTAGTATTATAATCCAATTGTATAATATTTGCAATTGATATCAAGTCCTTAGCTGCAAAATTTTGACTAATATACTTTAGTTTCCGTTTATATTTCTCAGACTTATGAATGTAAAGTTTTCGAATTTGCTGAGTTTTATTTGGCTACGTTGGTCACCATTAGTTTGAAATACTAATTTCCAAAATATTTTTATAACAGAGAAAGGTACATATTTTAAATATCTTGTTACATTTGCAATGTCATTCAGTGTCGTCATATTGTTTATTTTATTTAACAAATAAATACTTCTTCGTAGAATATTTAAGAATCATATGTCGTCTTTATATGTTAATAACCCGTCCTTAATGCTATTTACTCGTCTTAAAATACTGTTAATCGTTTATATTTTCTACATTCGTCCTTAAATATTGCTAAATCACATTTACATCTTTCAACGTCGTTTCCTCACTTCTTCAAAATAATTGTAAACATCTTCACATCATGACTGATTTACAAATAATTACATCTTTTTCAATCAATCCCGGTTGATCCCCAAATCTGTAGGATATCCGTCTTCAAAATGAAAAACTATACGTCTTTAACACACTATTATATTAAAACGTAAATTGTAAATCAGTTAATAATTACATACTATATTGAAAGAAGTGAATACACAATTATCAAACTCAATATGAACATTTAATAATACAATAAATAATAATAAAATCGTCCTTAGTTACAGTCGTCATTTGTCTTAGTTGACATGCATATGCGATATTATATAAAAGTCCCACATATATATATATATCTATATATATAAAAGGCAGTGTCCTGACTGACTGACTGACTGACTGACTGACTCACTCATCACCGCCCAGCCCAAGCCCCTGGGCCTAGAAACTTGAAATTCGGAGAGTATATTCCCTTCATGACGTAAGCACCCACTAAGAAGGGATTTTTCGAAATTCCACTCCTAAGGGATGAAAAGGGGTGAAATGTGATTTCACGAATTACTTAATATCTCTTAGGGTCGATGGGATATCGGCTTAGTTTTTGCTTACAAGTATTACCCATACAAATGCCGAAAAACCAATTTCGGGATTTTGCCCTAATCAACCCCTAAAGGGGTGAACCTACAATCGGGGTGGATTATACATCCCGTTGTATTTCCTGTGTTCGTTTAGTTGCAAGATTACTTTTTGGCACATAGGTGTCTTTTTAAAATATCTCGAAATGGTATTGACAGTTTTTTGAAATTTCACCCCTAAAGGGTGAAAAGGGGTGAATTGTGATTTTAAGGATTCTTTAATATCTCTTAGGATCAATAAGATATCGATTTACTGTTTGCTTGCAAAGATTATCCATACAATTACCGAAAAACTTATTTCACGAATTTGTCCTAATCAACCCTTAAAGGGGTGGATCTACAATCGGGTTGAATTATACATTTTGTCGTATTTCCTGTGTTCGTTTAGTTGCAATATTACTGTTTAGCACATAGGAGTCTTTTTAAAATATCTCGAAAAGGTTTTGGTAGTGTTTTAAAATTTCACCCCTATAGGGTGAAAAGGGGTGAATTATGATTTCAAGTATTCCTTAATATCTCTTAGAACCAATAAGATATCGACTTGCTTTTTGCTTACAAAGATTACCTATACAAATACCGAAAAACATATTTCAGGTTTTTGTCCTAATCAACCCCTAAAGGGGTGGATCTACAATCGGGGTGAATTATACATCCCGTCGTAATTCCTGTGTTCGTTTAGTTGCAATATTACTTTTTGGCACATAGGTGTCTTTTTAAAATATCTCGAAATAGGTTTGACAGTTTTTTAAAATTCCATCCCTAAGGGTTGAAAAGGTGTGAATTGTGATTTCAAGGATGCCTTAATATCTTTTAGGATCAATAAGATATCGACTTACTGTTTGCTTGCAAAGATTATCCATACAATTACCGAAAAACTTATTTCAGGAATTTGTCCTAATCAACCCCTAAAGGGGTGGATCTACAATCGGGGTGAGTTATACATTCCGTCGTATTTCCTGTGTTCGTTAAGTTGCAACATTACTTTTTAGCACATAGGACTATTTTTAAAATATCTCGAAAATATTTTAGTAGTTTTTTAAAATTTCACCCCTATAGGGTGAAACGGGGTGAATTATGATTTCAAGTATTCCTTGATATCTCTTAGAACCAATAAGATATCGACTTGCTTTTTGCTTACAAAGATTACCCATACAAATACCGAAAAATATATTTCAGGTTTTTGTCCTAATCAACTCCTAAAGGGGTGCATCTACAATCGGGGTGAATTATACATCCCGTCGTATTTCCTGTGTTCATTAGTTGCAGCATTACTTTTTGGCACATAGGTGTCTTTTTATAATATCTCGAAATGGGTTTGACAGTTTTTTAAAATTTCACCCCTAAGGGATGAAAAGGGGTGAATTGTGATTTCAAGGATTCCTTAATATCTCTTAGGACCAATAAGATATGGACTTACTGTTTGCTTGCAAAGATTATCCATACAATTACCGAAAAACTTATTTCAAGAATTTGTCCAAATCAACCCCTAAAGGGGTGGATCTACAATCGGGATGAGTTATACATTTCGTCGTATTTCCTGTGTACGTTTAGTTGTAACATTACTTTTTAGCACATAGGTGTCTTTTTAAAATATCTCGAAAAGATTTTGGTAGTTTTTTAAAATTTCACCCCTATAGGGTGAAAAGGGGTGAATTATGATTCAAGTATTCCTGAATATCTCTTAGAACCAATAAGATATCGACTTGCTTTTTGCTTACAACGATTACCCATACAAATACCGAAAAATATATTTTAGGTTTTTGTCCTAATCAACTCCTAAAGGGGTGCATCTACAATCGGGGTGAATTATACATCCCGTCGTAGTTCCTGTGTTCGTTTAGTTGCAACATTACTTTTTGGCACATAGGTGTCTTTTTAAAATATCTCGAAATGGTATTGACAGTTTTTTGAAATTTCATCCCTAGAGGGTTAAAAGGGGTGAATTGTGATTTCAAGGATTCCTTAATATCTCTTAGGACCAATAACATATCGACTTGCTTTTTGCTTACAAAGATTACCCATAGAAATATCGAAACACCAATTTCAGGATTTTGTCCTAATCAACCCCTAAAGGGGTGCATCTACAATCGGGGTGAATTATACATCCCGTCGTATTTCCTGTGTTCATTAGTTGCAGCATTACTTTTTGGCACATAGGTGTCTTTTTAAAATATCTCGAAATGGGTTTGACAGTTTTTTAAAATTTCACCCCTAAGGGTTGAAAAGGGGTGAATTGTGATTTCAAGGATTCCTTAATATCTCTTAGGACCAATAAGATATGGACTTACTGTTTGCTTGCAAAGATTATCCATACAATTACCGAAAAACGTATTTCAGGAATTTGTCCTAATTAACCCCTAAAGGGGTGGATCTACAATCGGGGTGAATTATACATTTCGTCGTATTTCCTGTGTACATTTAGTTGCAACATTACTTTTTAGCACATAGGTGTCTTTTTAAAATATCTCGAAAAGATTTTGATAGTTTTTTAAAATTTCACCTCTAAAGGGTGAAAAGGGGTAAATTGTGATTTTAAGGATTCCTTAAATCTCTTAGGGCCAATAAGATATTGCCTTGCTTTTTGCTGACAAAGATTACCCATACAAATACCGAAAAATATATTTCAGGAATTTGTCCTAATCAACCCCTAAAGGATGGATCTACAATCCGGGTGAATTATACATCCCGTCGTATTCCCTGTGTTTATTGAGATATAAGGTTCTTTTTGGCACATAGGCGTCTTTTTAAAATATCTCGAAATGGTTTTGACAACTTTTTTAAATTTAACCCCTAAAGGGTGAAAAGAGGTGAAATGTGATTTCAAGGATTGTTTAATATTTTTTAACACCAATAAGATATCGACTTGGTTTTTGCTTACAAAAACTACCCTTGCAAATGCCGAAAAACCAATTTTTGGATTTTGTCCTAATCAACCCCTTAAGGGGTGGATCTACAATCGGGGTGAATTATACATCCCGCCATATTTCCTGTGTTCGTTTAGTTGCAACATTACTTTTTGGCACATAGGTGTTTTTTTTTTTAATATCTCGAAATGATTTTGACATTTTTTTTAAATTTCACTCCTTATTGGTGAAAAGGGGTGAAATGTGATTTCAGTAATTCCTTAATTCTTAGGACCAATAAGATATCGACTTGGTGTTTGCTTACAAAAATTATCCATACAAATGCCGAAAAACTTATTTCAGAACTTCGTCCTAATCAACCCTATCACGGGGTGATTCTACAAACGGGGTAGATTATACATCGCGTCGTTTCTCCTGTGTTTGTTGAGTTATAACGTTTCTTTTTGGCACATAGGTGTCTTTTTAAAATGTCTCGAAATGGTTTTAACAGTTTTTTACCTTTAACAAATATAACCCCTAAAGGGTGAAAAGAGGGAATTGTGATTTCAAGGACGCTTTAATATCTTCTAGGATCAATAAGATATAGACTTGGTTTTTGCTTATAAAGATTACCCATACAAATGCCGAAAAATGAATTTCAGGATTTTATCTTAATCAAGCCCTAAAGGGGTGAATCTATATTCGGGGTGAATTATAGAACCCTTTGTATTTCCAGCAGTTGTTGAGTTATAACATTCCATTTTGGCATATATGTGTTTTGACAGTTTTCTTTCACTCCTAAAGGGTAAATTAGTATTTTTTTGTTAGAAATAAAAAACTCGGAGAGTATATTTTTCAGTATGACGTAAGAACCCACTAAGAAAGGATTTTTTCAAGCTCGACCCCTATCTGGTGAAAAGGAGTAAAGTGTTTTTTCACGGATTCCTCAATATCTCTTAGGACAGATGAGATATCGACTAGATTTTTTGTTACAAAGGTTACCAATACACAAGTTTAAAAACAAACTGCGGATTTTATGCCAATGAGACCATCTATATACTGTAGCGAAGCACGGGTTTTCAGCTAGTCTATATATATAAAAGGCAGTGTCCTGACTGACTGACTGACTGACTGACTCACTCATCACCGCCCAGCCCAAGCCCCTGGGCCTAGAAACTTGAAATTCGGAGAGTATATTCCCTTCATGACGTAAGCACCCACTAAGAAGGGATTTTTCGAAATTCCACTCCTAAGGGATGAAAACGGGTGAAATGTGATTTCACGAATTACTTAATATCTCTTAGGGTCGATGGGATATCGGCTTAGTTTTTGCTTACAAGTATTACCCATACAAATGCCGAAAAACCAATTTCGGGATTTTGCCCTAATCAACCCCTAAAGGGGTGAACCTATAATCGGGGTGGATTATACATCTCGTTGTATTTCCTGTGTTCGTTTAGTTGCAAGATTACTTTTTGGCACATAGGTGTCTTTTTAAAATATCTCGAAATAGTATTGACAGTTTTTTGAAATTTCACCCCTAAAGGGTGAAAAGGGGTGAATTGTGATTTTAAGGATTCTTTAATATCTCTTAGGATCAATAAGATATCGATTTACTGTTTGCTTGCAAAGATTATCCATACAATTACCGAAAAACTTATTTCACGAATTTGTCCTAATCAACCCTTAAAGGGGTGGATCTACAATCGGGTTGAATTATACATTTTGTCGTATTTCCTGTGTTCGTTTAGTTGCAATATTACTGTTTAGCACATAGGAGTCTTTTTAAAATATCTCGAAAATGTTTTGGTAGTGTTTTAAAATTTCACCCCTATAGGGTGAAAAGGGGTGAATTATGATTTCAAGTATTCCTTAATATCTCTTAGAACCAATAAGATATCGACTTGCTTTTTGCTTACAAAGATTACCTATACAAATACCGAAAAACATATTTCAGGTTTTTGTCCTAATCAACCCCTAAAGGGGTGGATCTACAATCAGGGTGAATTATACATCCCGTCGTATTTCCTGTGTTCATTAGTTGCAGCATTACTTTTTGGCACATAGGTGTATTTTTAAAATATCTCGAAACGGGTTTGACAGTTTTTTAAAATTTCACCCCTAAGAGTTGAAAAGGGGTGAATTGTGATTTCAAGGATTCCTTAATATCTCTTAGGAGCAATAAGATATGGACTTACTGTTTGCTTGCAAAGTTTATCCATATAATTACCGAAAAACTTATTTCAGGAATTTGTCCTAATCAACCCCTAAAGGGGTGGATCTGCAATCGGGGTGAGTTATACATTCCGTTGTATTTCCTGTGTTCGTTTAGTTGCAACATTACTTTTTAGCACATAGGTGTCTTTTTAAAATATCTCGAAAAGGTTTTGATAGTTTTTTAAAATTTCATCCCTAAAGGGTGAAAAGGGGTGAATTGTGATTTCAAGGTTTCCTTAAATGTCTTAGGGCCAATAAGATATTGACTTGCTTTTTGCTTACAAAGATTATCCATACAAATACCGTAAAATATATTTCAGGATTTTGTCCTAATCAACCTCTAAGGGGGTGGATCTACAATCAGGGTGAATTATACATCCCGTCGTATTTCCTGTGTTCATTAGTTGCAGCATTACTTTTTGGCACATAGGTGTCTTTTTAAAATATCTCGAAACGGGTTTGACAGTTTTTTAAAATTTCACCCCTAAGGGTTGAAAAGGGGTGAATTGTGATTTCAAGGATTCCTTAATATCTCTTAGGACCAATAAGATATGGACTTACTGTTTGCTTGCAAAGTTTATCCATACAATTACCGAAAAACTTATTTCAGGAATTTGTCCTAATCAACCCCTAAAGGGGTGGATCTACAATCGGGGTGAGTTATACATTCCGTTGTATTTCCTGTGTTCGTTTAGTTGCAACATTACTTTTTAGCACATAGGTGTCTTTTTAAAATATCTCGAAAAGGTTTTGATAGTTTTTTAAAATTTCATCCCTAAAGGGTGAAAAGGGGTGAACTGTGATTTCAAGGTTTCCTTAAATCTCTTAGAGCCAATAAGATATTGACTTGCTTTTTGCACATAAAGATTATCCATGCAAATACCGAAAAATGTATTTCAGGATTTTGTCCTAATCAACCCCTAAAGGATGGATCTACAATCGGGGTGAATTATGCATCCCGTCGTATTCCCTGTGTTTATTGAGATATAAGGTTTCTTTTTGGCACATAGGCGTCTTTTTAAAATATCTCGAAATGGTTTTGACTTTTTTAAATTTAACCCTTAAAGGGCGAAAAGGGGTGAAATGTGATTTCAAGGATTGTTTAATATTTTTTAACACCAATAAGACATCGACTTGGTTTTTGCTTACAAAAACTACCCTTCCAAATGCCGAAAAACCAATTTTTTGATTTTGTCCTAATCAACCCCTTAAGGGGTGGATCTGCAATCGGGGTGAATTATACATCCCGCCGTATTTCCTGTGTTCGTTTAGTGGCAACATTACTTTTTGGCACATAGGTATCTTTTTAAAATATCTCGAAATAGTTTTGACATTTTTTTAAAATTACCCCCTAAAGGGTGAAAAGGGATGAATTGTGATTTCAAGGATTCCTTAATATCTCTTAGGACCAATAAGATATCGACTTGCTTTTTGCTTACGAAGATTACCCATACAAATACCGAAAAACTTATTTCAGGATTTGGTCCTAATCAACCCCTAAAGGGATGGATCTACAATCAAGGTGAATTATACATCCCGTCGTATTTCCTCTGTTCGTTTAGTTGCAACATTAATTTTTGGCACATAGATGCCTTTTTAAAATATCTCGAAATAGTATTGACAGTTTTTTTTTTAATTTCACCCCTAAAGGGTGAAAAGGGGTGAATTGTGATTTCAAGGATTCCTTAATATCTCTTAGGACCAATAAGATATCGACTTGCTTTTTGCTTACAAAGATTACCCATACAAATACGGAAAAATTTATTTCAGAATTTTTGTCCTAATCAACCCGTAAACGGTGGATCTACAATTGGGGTGAATTATACATCCTGTCGTATTCCCTGTGTTTGTTGAGTTATAAGGTTTCTTTTTGGCACATAGGCGTATTTTTAAAATATATCGAAATGTTTTAACAATTTTTTTAAATTTAACCCCGAAAGGGTAAAAAGGGGTAAAATGTGATGTCAAGGATTGTTTAACATTTTTTAGGACCAATAAGATATCTACTTGGTTTTTGCTTACAAAAACTACCCATGCAAATACCGAAAAACCAATTTTTGGATTTTGTCCTAATCAACCCCTAAAGGGGTGGATCTACAATCGGGATGGATTATACATCCCGTCGCATTTCCTGTGTTCGTTTAGTTGCAACATTACTTTTTGGCACATAGGTGTTTTTTTTTTTTAATATCCCGAAATGATTTTGACATTTTTTTTTTAATTTCACCCCTTAAGGGTGAAATGTGATTTCAGTAATTCCTTAATTCTTTTAGGACCAATAAGATATCGACTTGGTGTTTGCTTACAAAAATTATCCATACAAATGCCGAAAAACTTATTTCAGGATTACGTCCTAATCAACCCCTAAAGGGGTGATTCTACAAACGGGGTAGATTATACACCGCGTCGTATTTCCTGTGTCTTTTTAAAATGTCTCGAAATGGTTTTAACAATTTTTTACCTTTAACAAATATCACCTCTAAAGGGTGAAAAAAAGGGAATTGTGATTTCAAGGACGCCTTAATATCTTCTAGGATCAATAAGATATAGACTTGGTTTTTGCTTATAAAGATTACCCATACAAATGCCGAAAAATGTATTTCAGGATTTTATCTTAATCAACCCCTAAAGGGGTGAACCTAAATTCGGGGTGAATTATAGAACCCTTTGTATTTCCAGCGGTTGTTGAGTTATAACATTCGATTTTGGCATATATAAGTTTTGACAGTTTTCTTTCACTCCTAAAGCGTAAATTAGTATTTTTTTCTTAAAAATAAAAAATTCGGAGAGTACATTTTTCAGTATGAAGTAAGAACCCACTAAGAAAGGATTTTTTCAAGTTCGAACCCTATCTGGTGAAAAGGAGTAAAATGTTTTTACACGGGTTCCTCAATATCTCTTAGGACAGATGAGATATCGACTAGATTTTTTGTTACAAAGGTTACCCATACACAAGTTTAAAAACAAATTGCGGATTTTATGCCAATGAGACCATCAATATACCGTAGCGAAGCACGGGTTTTCAGCTAGTCTATATATATAAAAGGCAGTGTCCTGACTGACTGACTGACTGACTGACTGACACACTCATCACCGCCCAGCCCAAACCCCTGGGCCTAGAAACTTGAAATTCGGCGAGTATATTCCCTTCATGCCGTAAGCACCCACTAAGAAGGGATTTTTCGAAATTCCACTCCTAAGGGATGAAAAGGGGTGAAATGTGATTTCACGAATTACTTAATATCTCTTAGGGTCGATGGGATATCGGCTTAGTTTTTGCTTACAAGTATTACCCATACAAATGCCGAAAAACCAATTTCGGGATTTTGCCCTAATCAACCCCTAAAGGGGTGAACCTACAATCGGGGTGGATTATACATCCCGTTGTATTTCCTGTGTTCGTTTAGTTGCAACATTAATTTTTGGCACATAGGTGTCTTTTTAAAATATCTCGAAATGGTATTGACAGTTTTTTTAAATTTCACCCCTAAAGGGTGAAAAGGGGTGAATTGTGATTTCAAGGATTGTTTAACATTTTTTAGGACCAATAAGATATCTACTTGGTTTTTGCTTACAAAAACTAACCATGCAAATACCGAAAAACCAATTTTTGGATTTTGTCCTAATCAACCCCTTAAGGGGTGGATCTACAATCGGGATGAATTATACATCCCGTCGCATTTCCTGTGTTCGTTTAGTTGCAACATTACTTTTTGGCACATAGGTGTTTTTTTTTTTTAATATCTCGAAATGATTTTGACATTTTTTAATTTAATTTTTAATTTCACCCCTTAAGTGTGAAAAGGGTTGAAATGTGATTTCAGTAATTCCAAAATTCTTTTAGGACCAATAAGATATCGACTTGGTGTTTGCTTACAAAAATTATCCATACAAATGCCGAAAAACTTATTTCAGGATTACGTCCTAATCAACCCCTAAAGGGGTGATTCGACAAACGGGGTAGATTATACATCGCGTCGTATTTCCTGTGTCTTTTTAAAATGTCTCGAAATGGTTTTAACAGTTTTTTACCGACTGACTGACTCACTCATCACCGCCCAGTCCGAACCCCTAGCCCTAGAAACTTGAAATTTGGAGAGTATATTCCCTCCATGACGTAAGCACCCACTAAGAAGGGATTTTTCGAAAATCCACTCCTAAGGGATGAAAAGGGGTGAAATGTGATTTCACGAATTTCTTAATATCTCTTAGGGCCGATGGGATATCGACTTAGTTTTTGCTTACAAGTATTACCCATACAAATGCCGAAAAACCAATTTCGGGATTTTGCCCTAATCAACCCCTAAAGGGGTGAACCTACAATCGGGGTGTATTATACATCCCGTTGTATTTCCTGTGTTCGTTTAGTTGCAAGATTACTTTTTGGCACATAGGTGTCTTTTTAAAATATCTCGAAATAGTATTCACAGTTTTTTGAAATTTCACCCCTAAAGGGTGAAAAGGGGTGAATTGTGATTTTAAGGATTCTTTAATATCTCTTAGGACCAATAAGATATCGACTTGCTTTTTGCTTACAAAGATTACCCATACAAATACCGAATCACCAATTTCAGGATTTTGTCCTAATCAACCCCTAAAGGGGTGGATCTACAATTGGGGTGAATTATACATCCCATCGTAATTCCTGTGTTCGTTTAGTTGCAACCTTACTTTTTGGCACATAGGTGTCTTCTAAAAATTTCGAAATGGGTTTGACAGTTTTTAAAAATTCCACCCCTAAGGGTTGAAAAGGGGTGAATTGTGATTTCAAGGATTCCTTAATATCTCTTAGGATCAATAAGATATCGACTTACTGTTTGCTTGCAAAGATTATCCATACAATTACCGAAAAACTTATTTCAGGAATTTGTCCTAATCAACCCCTAAAGGGGTGGATCTACAATCGGGGTGAGTTATACATTCCGTCGTATTTCCTGTGTTCGTTTAGTTGCAACATTACTTTATAGCACATAGGAGTCTTTTTAAAATATCTCGAAAAGGTTTTGGGTAGTTTTTTAAAATTTCACCCCTATAGGGTGAAAAGGGGTGATATATGATTTCAAGTATTCCTTAATACATCTTAGAACCAATAAGATATCGACTTGCTTTTTGCTTACAAAGATTACCCATACAAATACCGAAAAACATATTTCAGGTTTTTGTCCTAATCAACCCCTAAAGGGGTGGATCTACAATCGGGGTGAATTATACATCCCTTCGTAATTCCTGTGTTCGTTTAGTTCCAACATTACTTTTTGGCACATAGGTGTCTTCTAAAAATTTCGAAATGGGTTTGACAATTTTTTAAAATTTCACCCCTAAGGGTTGAAAAGGGTTGAATTGTGATTTCAAGGATTCCTTAATATCTCTTAGGACCAATAAGATCTGGACTTACTGTTTGCTTGCAAAGATTATCCATACAATTACCGAAAAACTTATTTCAGGAATTTGTCCTAATCAACCCCTAAAGGGGTGGATCTACAATCGGGGTGAGTTATACATTCCGTCGTATTTCCTGTGTTCGTCTAGTTGCAACATTAATTTTTGGCACATAGATGTCTTTTTAAAATATCTCGAAATAGTATTGAGAGTTTTTTTTAAATTTCACCTCGAAAGGGTGAAAAGGGGTGAATTGTGATTTCAAGGATTCCTTAATATCTTTAAGGACCAATAAGATATCGACTTGCTTTTTACTTACGAAGATTACCCATCTAAATACCGAAAAACTTATTTCAGGATTTTGTCCTAATCAACCCCTAAAGGGGTGAACCTACAATCGGGGTGGATTATACATCCCGTTGTATTTCCTGTGTTCGTTTAGTTGCAACATTATTTTTGGCACATAGATGTCTTTTTAAAATATCTCGAAATAGTATTGAGAGTTTTTTTTAAATTTCACCCCTAAAGGGTCAAAAGGGGTGAATTGTGATTTCAAGGATTCCTTAATATCTCTTAGGACCAATAAGATATCGACTTGCTTTTTACTTACGAATATTACCCATATAAATACCGAAAAACTTATTTCAGGATTTTGTCCTAATCAACCCCTAAAGGAGTGAACCTACAATCGGGGTGGATTATACATCCCGTTGTATTTCCTGTGTTCGTTTAGTTGCAACATTAATTTTTGGCACATAGGTGTCTTTTTAAAATATCTCGAAATGGTATTGACAGTTTTTTTAAATTTCACCCCTAAAGGGTGAAAAGGGGTGAATTGTGATTTCAAGGATTCCTTAATATCTCTTAGGACCAATAAGATATCGACTTGCTTTTTGCTTACAAAGATTACCCATACAAATACGGAAAAATATATTTCAGGATTTTGTCCTAATCAACCCCTAAACGGTGGATCTACAATTGGGGTGAATTATACATCCCGTCGAATTCCCTGTGTTTGTTGAGTTATAAGGTTTCTTTTTGGCACATAGGCGTATTTTTAAAATATCTCGAAATGGTTTTGACAATTTTTTTAAATTTAACCCCTAAAGGGTAAAAAGGGGTAAAATGTGATTTCAAGGATTGTTTAACATTTTTTAGGACCAATTAGTTATCGACTTGGTTTTTGCTTACAAAAACTACCCATGCAAATACCGAAAAACCAATTTTTGGATTTTGTCCTAATCAACCCCTTAAGGGGTGGATCTACAATCGGGATGAATTATACTTCCCGTCGTATTTCCTGTGTTCGTTTAGTTGCAACATTACTTTTTGGCACATAGGTGTTTTTTTTTTTTAATATCTCGAAATGATTTTGACATTTTTTTTTTAATTTCACCCCTTAAGGGTGAAAAGGGGTGAAATGTGATTTCAGTAATTCCTTAATTCTTTTAGGACCAATAAGATATCGACTTGGTGTTTGCTTACAAAAATTATCCATACAAATGCCGAAAAACTTATTTCAGGATTTCGTCCTAATCAACCCCTAAAGGGGTGATTCTACAAACGGGGTAGATTATGCATCGCGTCTTATTTCCTGTGTTTGTTGAGTTATATTGTTTCTTTTTGGCACATAGGTGTCTTTTTAAATGTCTCAAAATGGTTTTAACAGTTTTTTACCTTTAACAAATATCACCCCTAAAGGGTGAAAAGAGGGAATTGTTATTTCAATGACGCCTTAATATCTTCTAGGATCAATAAGATATAGACTTGGTTTTTTCCTATGAAGATTACCCATACAAATGCCGAAAAATGTATTTCAGGATTTTATCTTAATCAACCCCTAAAGGGGTGAATCTACATTCGGGGTGAATTATAGAACCCTTTGTATTTCCAGCGGTTGTTGAGTTATAACATTCCATTTTGGCATATATGTGTTTGACAGTTTTCTTTCACTCCTAAAGGGTAAATTAGTATTTTTTTGTTAGAAATAAAACATTCGGAGAGTACATTTTTCAGTATGACGTAAGGACCCACTAAGAAAGGATGTTTTCAAGTTCGACCCCTATCTGGTGAAAAGGAGTAAAATGTTTTTTCACGGATTCCTCAATATCTCTTAGGACAGATGAGATATCGACTAGATTATTTGTTACAAAGGTTACCCATACACAAGTTTAAAAACAAACTGCGTATTTTATGCCAATGAGACCATCAATATACCGTAGCGAAGCACGGGTTTTCAGCTAGTATATCTATATATATAAAAGCAAGTGTCCTGACTGACTGACTCATCACCGCCCAGCCCGAACCCTTAGGCCTAGAAACTTGAAATTTGGAGAGTATATGCCCTTCATGACGTTAGCACCCACTAAGAAGGGATTTTTAGAAATTCAACCCCTAAGGGGCGAAAAGGGGTGAAATGTGATTTCACGGATTCTTTAATATCTCTTCGGGTCGATGGGATATCGACTTAGTTTTTGCTTACAAAGATTACACATACATATGCCGAAAAACTTATTTCAGGATTTTGTCCTTATCAACCCCTAAAGGGGTGAATATACAATCGGGGTGAATTTTACATCCCGTCGTATTTCCTGTGTTTGTTGAGTTATAAGGTTTATTTTTGGCACATAGGTGTCTTTTTATAATATCTCGAAATGGTTTTGACAGTTTTTTAAAATTTCACCCCTAAAGGGTGAAAAGGGGTAATATGTGATTTCAAGGATTCTTTAATATCTCTTAGGACCAATAAGATATCCACTTGCTTTTTGCTTACAAAAAATACCCATACAAAACCGAAAAACTAATTCCAGCATTTTGTCCTTATCAACCCCTAAAGGGGTGAATCTACAATTGGGGCGAATTATACATCCCGCCGTATTTCCTGTGATTGTTGAGATGTGACATTACTTTTTGGCACATAGGTGTATTTTTAAAATATCTCGAAATGGTTTTGACAGTTTTTTAAAATTTCACCCTAAAGGTTGAAAAGGGGTGATATATGATTTCAAGGATTCTTTAATATCTCTTAGGACCAATAAGATATCGACTTAGTTTTTGACACATAGGTGTATTTTTAAAATATTTCGAAATGGTTTTGACAGTTTTTTAAAATTTCAGCCCCAAAGGGTGAAAAGGGGTGACATGGGATTTCAAGGATTCCTTAATATTTCTTAGGACGAATAAGATATCAACTTAGTTTTTGCTTACAAAAATTACCCATACAAATACCGAAAAACTAATTTCAGGATTTTGTTCTGATCAACCCCTAAAGGGGTGAATCTACAATTGGGGTGAATTATACATCCCGTCGTATTTCCTGTGATTGTGAGATGTAACATTACTTTTTGGCACATAGGTGTATTTTTAAAATATTTCGAAATGGTTTTGACAGTTTTTTAAAATTTCAGCCCCAAAGGGTGAAAAGGGGTGACATGGGATTTCAAGGATTCCTTAATATTTCTTAGGACGAATAAGATATCAACTTAGTTTTTGCTTACAAAAATTACCCATACAAATACCGAAAAACTAATTTCAGGATTTTGTTCTGATCAACCCCTAAAGGGGTGAATCTACAATTGGGGTGAATTATACATCCCGTCGTATTTCCTGTGATTGTGAGATGTAACATTACTTTTTGGCACATAGGTGTATTTTTAAAATATTTCGAAATGGTTTTGACAGTTTTTTTAAATTTCAGCCCCAAAGGGTGAAAAAGGGTGACATGTGATTTCAAGGATTCCTTAATATTTCTTAGGACCAATAAGATATCGACTTGGTTTTTTCTAACAATAATTACTCATACAAATGCCAAAAAACTCATTTCAGGATTTTGTCCTAATCAACCCCGAAAGGCGTAAATCTACAAACGGGGTGAATTATACATCCCGTCGTATTTCATATGTTTGTTGAGCTATAAAATTTATTTTTTGCACGTAGGTGTCTTTTTAAAATATCTCGAAATGGTATAAACAGTTTTTTAAAATTACATCCCTAAAGGGCGAAAAGGGGTGAAATGTTAATTCAATGATTTCTTAATATCTCTTGGGACCAATAAGATACCGACTTGGTTTTTGCTTACAAAGATTACTCATACAAATGCCGAAAAACTTATTTCAGGATTTTGCCTAATCAACCCCTGAAGGTGTGAATCTACAAACGGGGTGAATTATACATCCCGTCGTATTTCCTGTGTTTGTTGTGTTATACAATTTTTTTTTTGCACAAAAGTGTCTATTTAAATATCTCGAAATAATATTGATAGTTTTTTAAAATTACGTCCCTAAAGGGTGAAAACGGGTGAAATGTGAATTCAAGGATTCCTTAATATCTCTTACGTCCAATTTTTGCTTACAAAGATTACTCATACAAATGCCGTAAAACTTATTTTAGACTTTGTCCTAATCAACCCCTAAAGGCGTAAATCTACAAACGGGGTGAATTATACATCCCGTCGTATTTCATATGTTTGTTGAGCTATAAAATTTATTTTTTGCACGTAGGTGTCTTTTTAAAATATTTCGAAATGGTTTTGACAGTTTTTTAAAATTTCAGCCCCAAAGGGTGAAAAGGGGTGACATGTGATTTCAAGGATTCCTTAATATTTATTATCTATATATATAAAATCGTAACTAAGCTACCTACTCATAATCAACGCCCAGCCCAAACCACTGGACCTACAATCATGAAATTTGGCAAGTATATTCCCTCCATGACGTAAGCACCCACTAAGAACGGATTTTTCGAAACTCATCCTCTAAGTGGGTGAAAATAGGGTTAAAAGGGGTAAAATGTGGCTTCACGGTTTTCTTAATATCTCTTAGGTCCAATAAGATATCGACTTGGTTTTTGCTCACAATGATTACTCATGTGAATATTAAAAAACTTATTTCAGGATTTTGTTCTAATCGACCCCTAAAGGGGTGAATCTATAATCAGGGTGAATTATAGAACCCTTCGCATCTTCTGTGTTTATTGTGTTATAAAATTCCTTTTTGGCATATAGGTGCCTTTTTAAAATATTTAGAAAGTGTTTTGACCTTTTTTTAATTTTCACCCCTAAAGGGGTAAATTGGTATTATTTATTCGATAGAATTTCGTCTAGACAAAGAAACATAAAATTCGGGGAGTCTATCACTTTTATGACTTAAGAACCCCCTAAGAAATGATTTTTCTAAATTCGACCTCTCAGGGGTGACAAGGGGTGAAATGTGTTTACACGGATTCCTCAATTTCTTTTAGGTCAATAATATATCGCCTTGGTTTTTGCTTATAAAGATTATCCTTATAAATGTTAAAAAACCTATTTCAAGATTTTGTCCTAATCATCCCCTAAAAGGGTGAATCTACAATCAGAAACAATTATAGAAACCGCCGTATTTTCTGTGTTGGTTGAGTTATAAAATTCCTATTTGGCATATAGATGTCTTTTTTAAAATATCTCGAAATGGTTTTGACAGTTTTTCAAAATTTCACCCCTAAAGGGGTAAAAGGATATTTTTTATTTAATAGAACATCCCTTGGACATAGATACATGATATTCGCAAAGTATATTCCCTCCATGAGGTAAGCATACAATATCTCTTAAATGAGTTATCTACTTGGTTTTTGCATTCCTTTCTGGCATATAGGTGACTTTTTAAAACTTTCGATAGTATTCTGACAGTTTTTTAAATTTCATTCCTAAAGGGGTAAATTAGTACATTTCTCGATATGACGTAAGAACCTACTAAGAAAAGATTTTTCGACCCCTACGGGGTGAAAAGGAGTAAAATGGTTTTTCACGGATTCCTATATATCTCTTAGGACAAATGAGATATCGACTAGGTTTTTGCTTATAAAAGTTACCCGTGCACATGTTTAGAAACAAACTGAAAATTTTACACTAATGAGCCTCCAACGGGGTGAATCTACACTTGAGGAGAGAGTAAGCAATGTGATCTATAGAGGAACCATGACTTATAATAATTGCACGATGATAGCAGACCGTCAATATAACGTAGCGAAGCACGGGTACTCAGCTAGTTCCTTAATATATTAGGACCAATAAGATATCGACTTGGTTTTTTCTTACAATAATTACTCATACAAATGCCGAAAAACTTATTTCAGGATTTTGTCCTAATCAACCCGTAAAGGGGTGTATATACAACCGGGGTGAATTAAACATGCTGTCGTATTTCCTGAGTTTGTTGAGTTAGAAAATTTCTATTTGGCACATAAGTGTCTTTTTAAAATATCTCCAAATAATATTGACAGTGTTAATATTAAAATTGCATCCCTTAAGGGTGCAAAGGAGTGAAATGTCAATTCAAGGATTTCTTAATATCTCTTCGGACCAATAAAATATCGACTTGGTTTTTTCTTACAAAGATTACTCATACAAATGCCGAAAAACCTATTTCAGGATTTTGTCCTAATCAACTCCTAAACGGATGAATCTACAATCGGGGTGAATTTTACATCCCGTCGTATTTCCTGTGTTTGTTGAGTTATAAGGTTTCTTTTTGGCACATAGGTGTCTTTTTAAAATACCTCGAAATAATTTTGACAGTTTTTTAAAATTTCACCTTTAAAGGGGTAGATGGGTATTTTTTTATTCGATAGAACGTTTTTTGGACATAGATACATGAAATTCGCAAAGTATATTCTTTCCATGACGTAAGCACCTACTAATAAGAGATTTTTCGAAGTTGACCTCTAATGGTCTAAACAGGGGGTCAAATATGATTTCAGGGATTCCTCAATATCTCTTAGGACCAATCAGATATCGACTTGATTTTTACTTACAATGGTTATCTAAACAAATGTTTAAATAACATAGGAATTCAGAATTTTGTCTTAATTAACCACTAAATTGAACCCTTCGTATTTCCAGTTTCTTAGTTCCAATCTTTGTTGAGTTATAACACTCATTTTTGATAGAACATCTCTTGGACATAGAGACATGAAATTCGGTAATTATATTCCGTCCATGATGTAAGCACCCACTAAGAAGGGGTTTTATGAACTTCCAGCCCTAAGGGGTGAAAAGGGATGCAATTTGATTTCAGGGATTCCTCAATATCTCTTAGAACTAATGAGATATAAAACGTATGGGTAACCTTTTTGCTTAAAAAGGTTACCCATACATTTTTTTTTATTCAGGATTTTTCCCTAATCAACCCCTAAACGGGTGAATCTACATTCGGGTTGAATTATAGAAACCTTTGTATTTCCTGAGTTATAACATTTCATTTTGGTGCATAGGTTTCTATTCAAAATATTTAGAAAGCGTTTTTACAGTTTTTTTAATTTCATTCCTAACAGGGTAAATTGGTATTTTTATTCGATAGAACGTCCCTTGACATACAGACATTCGGGAAATATATTCCCTCCATGACGTAAGCACCCACTAATATGGAATTTTTCAAAATTCGGTCCCTGAAATGTGATTTCACGGTTTCCTCAATATCTCTTAGGACCATTGAGATATCGACTTGGTTTTTACTTACAAAGGTAACCCATAAAAATATAAAGTTATGTCAAAATTATACTCTAATCAACCCCTAGAGAAGAATTATAAAACTCTTTGAATTTTCTTCGTTTGTTGAGTTATAATATTCCTTTTAATATATATATGTCTTTCTAAAATGTTTAAAAAGTTTTACAGTTTTTTTACTCAGTAGTTCGAGCCCTATATAGTGTAAAAGGGTATAATGTTTTTTCATGGTTTCCTCAATATCTCTTAGGACAGATGAGATATCGACTAGGTTTTTGCTTACAAAGGTTACCCATACACATGTTTAAAAACAAACTGAGGATTTTACACTAATGCGTCTGTCAGTATACCGTAGCGAAGCACGGGTACTCAGCTAGTAAATATATATATATATATATATATATATATATATATATATATATATATATATATATATATATATATATATATATATATATATATATACTAGGTCAGCGGTTCCCAAACTTTTTTGTCCGCGACCCGGTACGAGGTTTTAAAAATTTTCGCGACCCACCTTATGAAAAAAAAACATTTATTTACAAAACAAATTTTATTTTAAAGCAGTAGCTTTATAGTAATAAAGAGTAATAAAGAGTATAGTATAGTAATAAAGAATATAGTATAGTAATAAAGAGCACAAATACACAATATTCTAGTGATTAACTGACGAAAAAGAAATAATGTGTAGAAAAAAAATCTTTTTTGTGTTTTTACAATTTTTTTCGCGACCCGGCAAAATTTTTCTGCAACCCGGTGCCGGGTCGCGACCCATGCTTTGGGAAACGCTGTACTAGGTTATTACCCGTCAACAATGACGGATTTATAATATAAAAATTTCAATTGTTTGTATGTGTATTTGGTTTTATATTTTAACGTAAGTTAATTTCATCGCCAGTCAGCAGATCACGGGACAGTATTTCACCCGTTAGGCAATTACAGGAGAGGGTGTCACTTGTCAGCCAATGTCATGAGAACCTTAGGAAAAATTTACGTCATAATGTTACCGACACTACATACAGACACTTGCTAATTACCAGGTTTACAAGTATGAAATGCGGATTTTTTTTTAAATAAAACACATTAAACTCAAAAGAACAGTAAAAGTTTATTTATTCAAAGTATGCTCCATTAGAAGTTATACATTTTTCCCATCTTTCAGGCAATTTGTGAATACCTCGCCAGTAGAACTCTTCCCCTTTCCCCGCAAACCATTCATCTAGCCATTCTTTCACATTTTCATATGAACAAAAGTGCTGCTCGGCAAGTGCCCATCATGACCCATCGATGCGAACAAGTAGTAATCTGAAGGGGCCAAGTCTGGTGAGTAAGCGGCATGGGGTAGCACTTCCCACTTGAGCGCCTCCAATGTGTTGCAAACTGCTTTTGCCTTATGTGATGGAGCGTTATCGTGAAGAAAGATTACCTTGTGCTGTCTTCTTTCGTATTCTGGTCGTTTTATGAGCAGCGAATGGTTCAATTCGATCAGTGGTTGTTGGTAGCGTTGGGTATTAACTGTTTCACTAGGTTTTAACAATTCATAATAGACCACACCCTTTTGGTTCCGCCAAGTACAGAGCATTGTCTTTTTGCCAAAGCGATTCGGTCTTGCAGTTGATGTGGATGGTGAGCCAGGGTTCACCCATGATTTTTTGCGTTTGAGATTTTCAAAATAAATCCATTTTTCATCGCCAGTAATGATACGATGCAAAAAAGACTTTCTTTTGTATCCTGCAAGCAAAATTTCACAAACGTTTTTGCGTTTTTCCATCTGCCTCTCATTCAATGCATGTGGAACCCATCTGCCAACTTTCTGGATCTTACCCATCTCTCGTAGGCGATTGGAAACAGCTTGTTGACTAACGCCTAACTGCTCTGCTAGTTGTTTTTGTGATTGAATATCGTCTTCTCGTAGCAATGTTTCCAATTTTGTATCTTCATATTTTTTTGGAGGTTTTCCATGTTGTTTGTCTGTAAGATCAAAGTCACCACTTTTGAAACGCCGAAACCATCGTTCACACGTACCTTGCGATGGAGCATATTCACCATAAGCTTCTCGAAGCAGTCGGTTTGATTCAGCAGCAGTTTTTTTCAAATGAAAACAAAACAGTAGTACTGTCCGGGAATGCTCTTTATTTGGCACAAAATTTGACATTTTTAACACAGTAAAACAAAACTATATGATCACGTTTCAAATTATAACCTATACGCATTTGACACTTAATGATAACTTAATAAAACGCCATATGTGTTGAAACTTTGAACTATACACTCTGTTTGCGCGGCAAAAAATCCGCATTTCATACTTAGACCTGGTATAGTCTATTTCACGATAAGTTGAAGTGACTATCTACTTAAGGTCCTAAACACAGTGGGTGGTAATTACAAATAACTCTAATCCCTTGTTTGTACCCATAAACTAGCCAGAGATGTATCAGGTATAAATTACATTACACCATGTAATGACACAATTGTAACAAGAAATAAACATAAGATATCATCAAAATAAACTTTATTTTTATTATAAATACAATTCATTTATAGAACTTATAATTAAATTTAAAACATTACAGTTAGTATTTAAAACATTACAATAAAATAAATTTTAAATTAAATAATGTTTAAGGCTGCGTATAACCCCCAGAGGTTTCTAGTTTCTTATACAAAACTAGCAATCTGAAATAAAATTAGTATCAATCTATACATCAAATTTTGCACCCAATTTTTATCTATCTAATAGGATATTTTTAATTGTAGAAACATTTATTGTAAAAATATTATCGCTCAATAACTTAAAACTAAACATCAGCGATATTGTTCTGTAATTTTTTAAATCTATTTGTGGGTTTCGAATAACTTTTATATTTATATAGTTTTGTGTAGAAATTTTCAAATAATACGTCAACATTTTTTTCGACTTAATTTCTTATAGTTTAGAGCCTTCGTCGAAAAATATTGAACTTGATGATAATGGAATGCCACTTGGTACACGTATTCTTCACAAAAAATAAATTATGTTTACCCGTAACACCTATTTTGAAAACCGCGGCAGATTCAAGATGGCGGCAAAAATAAACTACGAAGTATAATAACTATAAGTAGTTTTCACAATAGAGCAAAATAGCTAGAAACATATTTATAGAATGAAGCTTTAGTTACAATTTGCCGCATCGTACGCAAATATGCGTCGATTGGTTTACAATTACATAACAGTTTATTACATATTTGCTTATTTACAATTACAGAACAGTTTATTCTACAATTAAAAATATTCTATTAGATAGATAAAAATTCGTTGCAAATTTTGATATATAGATTGTTATTAATTTTATTTCCGAATATTAGTTTTATATAAGAAACTATTGAGAACTATAGGGTTGTGCGCTGCCTTAAGATAAAAAAAAAATCTTGTAAGTCCAAATCATTCTCTGATTCAGTCTCTAAATTAATGATTATAGTACGTTCTATTTGAATATAACTGTCCTCAGTTTTAATAACATAATTTACACAATTTTTCCAACTATCTACAGGGATATTTTCCACTTCTTTTTTTATAAGTTCTATCACAGTGCCGTTTAAAGTGGGAGAAACATAATTCCGTTTTATTCTCGCCTTTAACTGACTCCACATTTGTTCACTAGGATTGAATATACAATAATACGGAGGTAGTCGTAAAACTGTGTGTCCTTTGCATTGAGCAATATTATCGCAAACATATTCTTTAGAAAAACTATAACTTTTTAATAATTTAATTAAACAATTTTTTTTATAACTTTCTTCAAAGTAAATATCATTTTTATATAAAAAGTCTTGGATTTCCTTCTTACTGTTTGCACTATTCGGTACTTTATGTAGTTGCCGACTATGGTAACTTGCATTGTCCATAACAATAACACTGTTAGCCGGTATATTCGGGAGTAATTTATTTTCGAACCAGTTTTCGAACATTTCTGCCGTGGTATCGTCATGGTAGTCGAGTCTAGAATCTTTGATATTTTTCGCAGAAAGCAAGAGTGCATTCGGTATCCATCCAGTTTCAGAACCTGCATGAAGTATCGTAATACGTTTACCTTTATTAGACGGTGCTCTTGTTTGACATTTATTTGACGTATCCACCCAACCTTTTGAGTTTGTTTCATGTGTGTCGTACCAAGTTTCATCTAAATAAATTATTGACCTTTTATCTTCTCTGTTTTTTAATGTTTTTTAAATAATTTTGTCTCAAAAGTTTTAATCGCTCTGACGCCATAAGGAACTGCTTTTTATTTAAAGTTTTAAATTGAAACCCTATACTTTTAAGGACACGCCATAAGGTCACCTTTGAACAATTAATTTCACACTGGTCTTGGATTAATCTTTTGAGCAATATGTCCAATGTTGGCACATTTTGTTCGGTGTACATTTGGTAAAATTTTTGCCGTATTACATCTTTCTGGAAACCATCCAAACATTTTGATATGCCTGAATCCTTTCGTTTTCTTCTCCTATCAATGGATTTATTTACAATATTCCATACTGTTGTCATCGCTACTTTCGTTGCCTTGCTTGTCTTTTCTAATGCCGCTTGTTTGTTTTTGCGGTTTCTTAAATATAAATGCACATTGGCCACAATTTCTTTAGCTTCTACAGGTAAATATATACAAATTTTTTCCCGATTTTTTTTTATTGTATCTTGCACTATATCATCATCTTCTATCATGGTCACATAGTCATCTGCTTCATTTGCTTGCACAGAAGTTAATTGTTCGTTCCAAGGACGCCACATTTTTCTAACACGTACTGAACTATTTAACACAAATCACAAGTTATCTGATAGAAAATACAAAGCGAAGTGAAAAGATATTTAAAACATCTGCAATTTATGCCTGATACATCACTGACTAGTTTAAGGGTGCAAACAACGGATTAGTGTTATTTGTAATTCACCCACTGTGTTTAGGACCATAAGTAGATAGTCACTTCAACTTATCGTGAAATAGACTATATATAGTTAGATTATTTATTCATGAACTTTCTAAGATGGGAAAACGATTCATTTTTACCCAGTACATTACATTTATATTGTTTAAACTAAAAATCATTTGAGATGTTAATTTATGCCTACGAAACCCAAGACATTTATGTATGTAATTATATTCGTAGATTCTTAGAGAATAAATCTGCAAAATATTGTTCATATCGGTCAAAGGATATGAGTATCTAAAGTTTCTTTTTTATGCTTACGAAATCCTACATATTTTTATATATAATTATATTCGTAGATTCTCAGAAAATAAATCTGCAAAATATTGTTCATATCGGTTAAAGGATATAGGCGTGTCTACAGTTTCTCTTTTATGCCTACGAAACCCTAAACATTTCTAGATATAATTATATTCGCAGATTCTTAGAGAATAAATTTGCAAAATATTATTCATATCGATTAAAGGATATAGGGGTGTCTGAGTCCATTTATGCCTACGAAACCCTAAACATTTCTATATTTAATTATATTCGTAGATTCCTAGAGAATAAATCTGCAAAATATCTGTCAATCAGGAGACCTCAAGAGTCCCCAGTCAGCCAATCACGAGAACCTTAGGAAAAAATAACGTCACAATGTTACCCAGATCACATACATACACTTGCTAATTATATATGTACGATTAGGAAATATTGAAAGGAAAATATTTAAAAAAACATGATAAATGAAATATGCAAAATATGCAAAGTATGCAAAACAAAACTACTGTCAAAATAGAACAATTTTTTTGATTCGAAGATATTTGAAAATCATTTGAGTGCACATCAAGCTTCAGAATATGTAAACGCATATTTTCCTAGTTGTCTTCACTTGCCTGCGGCTCGTGTTGAGAAACTTTCCACTCACACAAAAATATGATATTTTACGGAATATTATATAAATTACTACTTTTTCACTAATTTTCTTTTTAGATACAATGGTTATTTATCGTAGACCTGTGAAGAAAAAGTATAATCTGGCAGTTACATTGTTTAACTCGTTACTACCGTTTCCACTTCTAACTGATGTGATAGGACAGACTGCAGTACATATAGGAAGCGTAATAGGAACACAACTGAAAGGAATGGCCGAATTAGTATGCTGCGGTAGTCGTAGTGTTGTAAATCAGGCTTCCAATGAACTTGATTCTATAATGAAAGATATAAGCCGAATGTTATCAGTGTTCAGATCCAGAAAAAAACCCAAGCTCAAACAAATATCTGATACCAGATCCAGAAACTGAAACACGACGGAAACAATGAAGAAAATAATGGAACTGAGGCAAACGAAAATGAAAATAGTAATTTTAATTTCTCCTTCTCTTCTTGGGAATTATCACTCAGCTTGGCCTGTATCCTCACTCATAAAGTCCATTGGGATAGACTGTACTAGTTTTCTACAAACTTCTGCCGGTATATTATTCCACTCTTCTTGAAGTTTCGTTTTAAAATCATTTTTATTAGAAAATTTGTTTTTATCCGAACTTTTAATTCTCACCATAAATCTTCAATTGGATTGAGATCAGGCGATTGTGGCGGTGTTTTGAGTAATTTTGGTGCATTGTATAACAGCCAATCCTTTACAATAAGCGCAGTATGTTTGGGATCGTCATCTTGTTAGAAATAATAAACTGGTGGCATATCTAATTTTTCTGCAGTAGCCGTAAGATTATTTTTCAAGATGTTTAGATATTTCCATTTATCTATGATGCCTTCTATAAATTTAAATTATCTGGGCCGTTTGAGCCCATAGCACCCCACAACATAACTGATCCGCCTCCATGTTTTACTGTCGGATCAGTATTAATTTTTTTTTAATTCTGTATTGGACTTCCGCCAAACAATTTGTCTGCCGTCCGACCCAAAAAAATTAATTTTCGTCTCGTCAGAAAAAATAACTTTATTCCAGAAGCTAATTGGTTTGTTTACATACATTTTTGCAAATTCTAAGCGTTTCTTTTTATTCGTTTTTGAAATCAATGGTTTCTTGCGTGCAATTCGACCATTGTAGTTATTTTTTCGACTGAGTACTCCGCTGAGTACTCAGTCAGTTATCGAGTACTCGGCGGACTGTTTCTACTGAAATTTGTTTATTTAATCTTTGTGACTATTCTGACGTTAACTGGGGTACACTAATTTTAGGATCTTGCTTGATTTTTCGCAAAATAAATCTTTCATCCACAGTTGATAACAATTGTTTTCTGTCTCTGTCCGTTTTGTTTTGGATTGTACCTTCATATTTAAATTTATTTATTATTTTTTGAATTGTGGTATGTCTTCGGTTTACTATATCACCTATTTCACGCATTGTATGACCCCGGGCGTATAATTTAACTATTAGTTTTCGTGTAGATTCGTCAGTCTGTTTACGTTTATTTTCCATTATAATAAAAACAAAATCACTGTACTTGAATGTGGCCTAATGCAAACTAAACTAATGAGAAAAATATCTGTTAGATTGCAAAATAAAACCTATGCAATATAGTTTCAGGAAAAGACAAGTCTTAAATCAAACGAAATTAACTAGTACGCTTAATCTTATGTCTAAAAAAATATATTTTTTTAGTTTTCCTTAAAAAATTTTAACAAATATTACTACTTTATAGTATTTGTAATAATTTTTGATCTGCAAGGTGTATTTTATAAATAAAAAATAATTAGTTTAAAAAAATCTGTTTTATAGTGACGTTTTACTAAAAAGTATCTTTGTTAAATTCTTGTATGCTCAATTTTGTGAGTTACTGTAGTTCCCTCACATTGTAAATCAATTGTCATAACTAAACTGCCTGTGTTGCACAGTTTCGATTCAACAATACTTCCTTGTGGAAACCGAACACCGGTAATCATTTTCGTTTTTACTCATTTACCTTATAATTTATTTTCACTGAAAATATTTTATTTGTCAAAATTGCTGCTATCATTTTAGTGGGGTAATTAAAGTCCATTTACCGTAACTTTGAAATGACGTCACAATTGAAAAACTCACCTTGTTGCCAATTCGTAAATTGTCAAAAAAAGTTAGGTTATATCGAACAACGTCTAAAAATATATTGAAAACCTATATTTTCTATGGAGGAAAGGAATTAATGTAAATTATGATGCACAGCACTTCTTTCTAACCGATTTGTCGCGAAATTTATGGCTTATATTATATTAAGTGTGTAATGCAGTATTAAAAAAATAAATAAATAAATTTCAGTGTATAAGGATCATCAGAAATATAAGTTTTTAGAAATGTGTCGTGTTCTTTTAATACTTTTTATACAATTTACTTTAATTTTTCGCCTGGTGTCACATTGACACAGCGGGTTCGGGAAGCAAACGCGGAGTGTTCCGAGTCACACTGTTTAACTCCAGACCGCTCGAATAAACGCGTTTAGACCTTTTCTCGAACGCTCCGAGCTTGCTTCCTGAACTCACTAAATGATATAGGAAAGCAATGATAAAGAGTCAAATTTTTTATTATTCGAATAGAAATTTTTGAATTTCAGATGTTAGATACAATTTTGTTTCGAATAATGAATATTTAAATATTATTTCCAGTTAAACAGTTTATTGCCGCTAGCTGCAAGTGTAAATTTCATGAGTATGCTAAAATAACTTTTCGTTTGCATCTGATGATAATAAACCGTTCTACGTAACAGACCTGTAGGTTAAAATTACAAAAAAAAAGGACGTAACAAATGTAGATAGAACATATTTTATTAATCATATATAATATTTGTTTATCGACCAAAATACAAAATTAAATATTGTTTTTGTTCACTTACATTACAAATTATAAAACCTTTTAAAATATACAAACACAATATACAGATAAAAGTACGTTATAGAAATATCACCCATCATATTTGACATCTATTACTCTTTTATGAGTTTTAAAAAACCTTTAAATTTTGGACTCAAACGCTCTGTTAGAAATGGTAGTTTACTAAGGTACCATTGCAATTTTTAAAAATTTACTCTACCATTATCTCGAAAACTATTGTTACGATCAAGCTAAAATTTTATATCTAATACTCTTTTATGAGTTTTAAAAAACCCTTAAATTTTGGACTCAAACGCTCTGTTAGAAATGGTAGTTTACAAAGGTCCATTGCAATTTTTAAAAATTTACTCTACCAATATCTCGAGAATTATTGCTACGATTAAGTTAAAATTTGATATCTACAACTCTTTTATGAGTTTTAAAAAACACTTAAATTTTGATTTCAATCGCTCTGTTAAAAATGGTAGTTTACTAAGGTACCATTGTAATTTTTAAAAATTAACTCGACCAATATCTCGAAAAGTATTGCAACGATCAAGCTAAAATTTGATATCTACTACTCTTTTATGAATTTTAAAAAACCCTTAAATTTTAGTCTTAATCAGTCTGTTAGAAATGGTAGTTTACTAAGGTACCCCTTTCATGTAATTTTATATTAATAGTGTCGACAGTAACATGCTCTCCTAAAATCAAATTAATTATCTTTCTAAATAATTAATAAGAGACAAAACCATCCTTTGAGCAGGGCTATTTAGAGCTGCCCAATTTATTACAGTAAAATTTAAAAATATATAAAACATAAACTCACTAAATAAGCACTTAAATGTCAACCTGACAAATAACGATTGAACAATCTAATTACAAACTGACAAAATTGGAAAAAATTACCAACATTAAATAAATAAATGTACTAACTGAGTTATGGATTGATGTTGATTAAATCATATCATAACGTTGGTACTTAAATTAACCAAGTGTGACGTCATCTCATATTTATTGTGAATGGAGTTTAGGCATGTGACAGAGTGCGTTTGGGGACACTTTTTTTTGGATAGTATTCGGCTCCACCCGCTTCTGTTACGCAGATGTGTTTGAAGTGTTCCTTGGAACACATCTGTCATATCAGATACTGCTGGGGTGAATGTATCTGGGAGGTTGTCTCGGAACGTCATCTGGCTTAGCGAGTTTTGCTGTGTGAAGTTGTTTATATTAATTCATATCGCATCTGGAAGACATCGTGTGATGTCATGTTCATAATTTAATTGTTAATTTTTGGTTAGTTAATTTTTTTGTATGTAAGTGGCGGTGGTGCTTTAATAGCAATTCTCAATAAATTTAATGCTATTCAGAATTATAATTGGAAATCAAATAATGGAGATTTGTGGATTACTTGTACTTTAACTAGCTCTTAAATTAGGAAGTTTCATATTTGTTGTGCCTATATTATACCAGGGGTTGACATATCACTTTTAAAATCGTTTAATGCTAATTTAATTAATGTATGCACTGAAAATCCAGATGACGTTATATTAATTCTAGGAGATTTTAATCTTCCTAATATTACTTGGCTTAATTATGATAATTGTAACATTTTAACACCCTCCTTACCTGACGACGTAAAATCTGAGCAGTTTCTAGAAACAATGTCTCTCCTAAACATAAATTTAACTTTTTAGTAAATAAAAATGATAGATTATTAGATTTGGTGCTATCGAATGAATCAATTCATGAAATCACTACTACTAATTCGCCGTTAATAAAAGAGGACGCACATCATAGAACAATAATTGCAAATCTAGATTACAATTCTTGTAACGTGTTTAAAAAGATTAGCATTCCTAGTCGAAATTTTTACAAAGCCAATTATTATATTATTAATAATAAATTAAGTTTGATAAACTGGAATGAGTTATTTAATAATGTTGATACTAACACCGCTGTCAAACTCTTACATGAAAATATTAATAACATAATATGTCAGAATATTCCCCTGAAAAAAAAAATAATAATAAATACCCGTCGTGGTACAGTAAAATAACCATTCAACTTATTAATAAAAAAATAAAGGCACACCAAAAATGGAAACTTTATAAAAATGTATCTGATTATTTACTGTTTTGTAAACTTCGAAAAAATGTTAAATCGCAAATTACAACAGATTATAAAATTTGGATTGATAATGTTCAAGAGAATGTCACTAAGGATACTAATTTTTTTTGGTCGTACGCTTCTAGTAAAAAAGGTAAAGGTTCCATCCCTGGTACCATGAAATATGAAGGCCACAGCCTTAATAATATATCAGATATATGCAATAGCTTCAACGAATAATTCCAAAAATCTTTTGAACCTACATCAAGTCAACAAAACCTCTATCCAAATTACAACTATAATACTTCTATTTAAACAAAATTTCGTCAGACAAAGTTCTCTCAACTTTAATGAATATAAATATAAACAAAGGTTGCGGCCCAGACGGCATATCACCTGTCTTTGTAAAGTCATCTATGAATGTCCTTTGTCAACCTTTAGCTACTATTTTCAATAAGTCCCTTAATGAAGGCATTTTCCCCGAAAAATGGAAAAAAGCAATAATTAAACCCGTTTTTAAAAGTGGTTCAATCAATGAAATAAAAAATTATTGACCTATCTCCAAGCTATGCGTCTTCGGCAAAATTTTTGAAAAGATTATATCAACCTTTTTAACTAACAACATAAAAAATCTTATAATTCCCGAACAACACGTTTTTTTCCAAAAACGTTCAGTGATAACTAATATTTTACCATACACAGAATTTTTGTTCAATGCTATTGATGAACATGACCAAGCTGATGTAATTTTTACTAAAGAGTTCGACAAAGTTGATCAAAATATTTTAATTTACAAACTTATGAATTTCGGGGTTCACGGCAATCTACTGAGATGGTTAATATCATATTTAAAAAATAGATCTCAAGCTGTCGCCATGAATAACTATATATCATCTTATGTTCCAATAACCTCAGGTGTTCCACAGGGGGCCTACCTGGCCGCCACCTTATTTATAATAATTGTTAATGATATATCAAACTGTTTTCATTTCTCAAATTTTATGTTTTACGCTGATGATTTAAAATGTTATCTCAAAATCAATTCCCTAAAAGATTGCCGTAATCTTTAAAGTGACCTTAATAGATTGAACAATTATTGTATCAATAATAAATTATCTTTAAATATTAATAAATGTCATAAAATGACTTTCACACGAAAAATAAATAAATTAAATTACGAATATACATTATCAAATCAAATTTTATCTTGTGTGACTGAAATCAAAGATTTAGGCGTCATTTTTGACGCTAGGCTCAAATTTGATATTTATGTTAACAATATTGTAAATAAAGCTTTCAAAATGTTAGGTTTTGTTATGAGGACTTGCAAACCATTCAATAAAATTGAAAGTATTCTATGTCTGTATCGGTCTTTTGTAGTTTCACAACTAGAGTATGCGAGTGTTATCTGGAAACCCAACTATAAAAATTTAAAAAATAGAATTGAAAGAATCCAAAAAACATTCTGCAAATTCCTTAATTATAAATTTAAAAACGTAAAAATTGAATACAATACAAGCTTAATAAATTTCAATATAATAACACTAGAGCAGCGTTGATTAATTAATGATATTTTGACAGTATTTAAAGTAGTAAATAATTATTATGACAATACTGTTCTGATCCAATTTTTCAATATAAATGTTCCAACCTACAATAACAGGAATACTTTACAATTTTATAACAGAAGAAGTAACACTGTCCTAGGTCAAAATTCACCCGTTTATAGAATATTGCGCAACTTTAATTTATATTGTCAAAGCTCAGATGTCTTTTTCATGACTCTTCATGAATTTAAAAATGATGTTTACAAATATGTATGTACTATGTAATTGTTAAGTAGGTTAGTTTGTACCTTCTGTACTAATGTTCTGTACAAGCATTTATATATATATATATATATATGTTGTAGTGACATCCTGTTACTGGGATCTGTCCTGTTGGATGTCCAAATAAAATAAATAAATAAATAAATAAATAAATGTAATGTTCATAATTTAATTATTAATTTTTGGTTTAAATAAATTTTGTTATTAAGTGCATTGGTGTTTATGTTACGAGAGCTCTATTTCTTTCCCTTGGGGATTTATTTCTTCCAGAATTTAAGGCAGTAGAAGCGTGATTGGCGCCGTTAAAAAAAAAAAAAAAATCAGGCCGCACATAGGTATTGGTAATTACAGGATCACCCTGCTAAGTCACATCTACCTCTAGACTGGGCTGGCGGCCTTCTACCTTACCTTGGATAGCTGATAGCCGCTGAAGTCACTTCACAGTGGTTACGGAATTCATATTTCTCCCCATTTAGGTTTTTACCGACCGACTGGAGTGCTGAGCGGACGTTGGCATACGCCAACTATATAACGCTGGAGCACTGTTGCCAAATTGGCGCTTTTAGCACTACTATTTAATTTAATTTGTTTATTTATATCCAAGGTACAATAAAATAATTAGATTTTTTACAAATAATAGACATAATAGCAGTTTGTACATTGGATAAAGGCCCATGATCAGTCACTGTAAGAATACAAAGACTGTTCTTCCTCATGAACCCTTAAAAGGTATAAAAAATATAAATATAGCACATTAACATAAATAACCAGGGTTCTTTGCTATTGACAATACCACAGTTGTTATAGCCAACGTTGAAGCATGTAAATATGTAACATTCCCTAACTTGGGCAAAATTAAGGCTGAAAAGAACATTGAAAAAGACATGAAATTAAAAGGGCAAGATGAACATATTAGTAGATTTGACTTTGTTAACACTTTTTAAACTTTAATAAATTATTATAAATTTTTATAAACATTTATAAACTTTTATAAACTTTTATCCCAGATGAGCTTCTTTATTTGTGTTTTAAAAGAGATTAAGCTAAAAGATTTAAGGTTTACGGGAATAATATTGTATTTAGCGCAAATGTCAAAAGAGAAGCTATGTTTAAATGTTGCAATTTTGTAAGAAGGTGGAGAAAGAGTACCCTTAAATCTTATATTAACATTATGTACGTCAGATCTGAAGGTGATTTTGTTGTACAAATAAGGGGGAGTTTTGAGAATCAACACTTTATGATAAAATACAAGACATTGCGAAAGTCTTCTTTGTTTCATGTTAAGCCATGTAGACAAGTGACGGTAAGAGGAGATATGCGAGCGCCTTGGTACACCATAGATAAAACGCAAACATGAATTTTGGACCATCTGAATTTTTTTTATATCAGCTGCAAGCAGATAGGGTCCGTAAATTATTATTTTTTTTTATTTTTTATTATTAACAGCCTTGCGGCCAATAAAAAGACAAATACATACAAATTAAACAAACAAGATAAACTGTACAAAAAAAAATAAATAAATAATGAACAAAAATAAAGAACAAAAATAAAGAACATATAAAGTTTGAAATTTTCCTCAATAATACTATTATACAATTACATTATAAGAAATAACGTTTTAACACATTATTGTAAAATAATGTGGTGACAGACTAAATTTGTCTATGAACAGCTGACCATTTCATATTAAAAGTGTTATCACAAGTAATGCAGTTATGAACAAGCTTGTTCACAGACTTCATTAATCTGTCACGCAGGTTAAAAACGTATTTCCTGAGGACAGTCATACAAGTACATACATCATTCATTACAAACATTTCACTAGCGCTACAATATTTATGTAACCCATTGATAAGTCTAAATGCATTATTGTAACATGTTGTTAATTTGCGTACGCTAGATCGGGTTGTATTAATCCATAGTGCAGACGTATAAAAACTTCCGCAAAATGTATTAAACAGGTATCTGCGTATATCTTTACTGCATTTAGAGAATCGTCGGTTTAACATATTTGCTCTGACACACAAAGAGCGACATTGTCGATCGACATCTAAACAATCAGAGAGATTATCGCTAATCACATGACCAAGGTAACACACATGGGACACTTTTTTCACATTTTCACGGTTGAGCTTAACACCAGGCACTTCATGTCTCTTAGATCTGGGCTGGAATACGATGTACTCGGTTTTGTTGACGTTGTACACCATACCATGTTCCATAGCATAGGATTCACAAATTCCCAATAGTTTTCTCAAACCGGATACTGATGGGGCAAGAACTACCATGTCGTCCGCGTAGCTTATGTGATTTATAAGTGTAGAGCCAATCACACAGCCGACGCGTTCTTTGTTCAACAGTGTACTAAGATCATCCATATATACGTTGAACAAAAGTGGAGATAGAAGCCCACCCTGCCTTAGTCCAGTGTCCTGCATATACGTACTGGATTTCACCGACCCCCAGCGCACTCTTTTTTGTTCTTTGTCAAACCATTCGAATAGTATTGAGATAATTCTAGGCTTGACTTCTCTTCTTTCCAGTATATTTAACAGCCTTCCACGATCTACTCTTTCAAAAGCACGGCTAAGGCCGAGCAAGCATGCGTATACAGGCGTCTCTTTCCTAATATACTGATTAATGGTTGACTTCAGAGTGAATATTGCCATATCAGTACCATGTGCCTTTTTAAAGCCATACTGATTATCAGCACAGTTTAATCTATGAGCACATTTTGACATTAAAATTTGTTCTAAGATTTTTGACAGTACTGTGGCAATGGCTACGGGGCGGTAATTCGCACTTGATGTCACTGTGCCGCTTTTGCCCTTCGGAACTGGAACAACATCCGTCTCGATCAGTTTCGGCGGTAGATGACGATGAACCATCATGAATGTGAAGCAAACCGCGAGTAGAATGTGTACCTGAGGAGGGGCATGTAAGATGTGTTCCCCCCTCAAACAGTCTGGATCCGCGGATTTACCATGTTTCAGCATATTCACAGCTTCCTGCACGTCAACACATGTGATAAGACAATCTTCCGTAGGAACTAGGTCGGAGTCATCAGCAAAGGCAGTGCTGACACCCCCTACCGAGCCATTTAGAAATGTCTGTCTCCAATGTTCGACGATCTCTTGATCTTCTGTAATCCCATCAATATGAGCTGGCTTCCCAGCCCTAATTTTCGTATTGGTATGTTGCCAAAATTTTGAAAAATCTCTTGACTGATACCTATAGGCAAGCTCATCAGCCTTGACTTGTTCTTGGGACCGCAGATGATTTTTGAGACTTAGCTTAAAGCGGGCACGAGTGACAATTCTCTTCTGGTTGATACTACCTTCCCTCGGTCTACCGGCGTCAAACCAGTTACGTAGTGCTAACTTGGCCGCTCTTTTCGCTGATAATAATTCTCCGTTCTCATTCCATCCTCTTATTCTGCGCTGTCCAACACGTTTCTTGTTTCTTCTACACACCGACGTAGCAGCACTAGTGATGGTACTGACTATTCGACCGTAAAAGTCATCAATTAATGTTAGATGGCGCACATTCACACAGTTTGTTCTGTCACACATAACTAGTTCACGCGGAATCTCAATTTTCTCTAACTCGTTCACAATTACTCTGCTATAACACTCACTCTTACTATCACTCCACGGCACCTTACTGCAGTCTGTCGAGGCATGATGATGATTCGCAGATTCTCGTACCGAAGCATCCACCTCGAAGTATAAGGGTAGATGATCTGAGTAGGGACACAGATAATCAATCTTCACGTTCGAGATGCTATTCGCAAAAGATCTTGAAACCACGCAGTGATCCAGCCAAGATGTTGTGTGAAATGCGTCGCTAACATACGTATAACTGTCGGGCGGCAACATTTCCAAGTCCGCCACTGCGTAGTCGAACTCATGGCAATATTCTAACAGTTCATTCACGAATATAGAATCTGGATCAGAATTAAAGTCGCCAGCGATTAAAACATTTGTGACGTCACTGTCAGATGCGACAGCTTCTATTTTCCCCAAGATGTCTAGATAATCAGGCACATTCTCAAGTGAATTAGTAGGCATGTATACATTTATGACAAGTAGACAGTCTTCTCCTGCTTTTATCTTAATCGCAGCAAGTCTCGGCTCCTCAGGAACGGGCACTACGCTGATATGATGGGAGAGCGACTTCCTCCATAGGATAGCCACCCCGCCATATGGACGCCCCAAGTGTACAGATGCTGAAGGATCCAAAGAAGTAGTTCCCGTAGACAAAAAACTATCGTGGATGTTTTCTAGCAGCGGTAAATCACTGTGGCGCAGCCAGGTTTCTTGCAGTAAACATATGTCAACAGATTCACAAATTTCGTGCAGTTCACTCACAATACGTTTGAGTGATTTGCAGTTGAACGTGACAAATTTCAAATTAGCCATTTATTTTGGAATTTTCATCGGTTGCACTGTTCTTCACTACATCTCTCTTCTCCTTCCACACGTATTCACGTATTGCAACTCCATAAGGCCAGCACGCTGGCGATAAGAGCTTATGCACATCTGCCACTCTGACACATATTCTAAAGTTGGAGTAAAACTTGGATTTGCAGTCCATCTTGACAACTTTGACTCCATCAGTGGGCACCTGGTTACGCAAAAGAACACCCTTGACATCCTCTTCCGTAGCCTCTGGGTTTACTCTGGACACGTACAACCATTTCCGTTTTTGCACGCCACTCATAGCTCCGATATTCTCCGATGTTTCCAAAATTAATGTTTTGTTTATATTCGGTTTTCTATTTCTACGGGTGACTGTTGTAAAACCGTCAACGGTTGCAGCATGTTTGTTATCACCGATTCGTGTTACGTCACTACATTTCTTTCCCTTGTCCCCGCTGTTTTTAGCAGCCACAGCGAAGGTCTTCGCACTAGCTTGCTGCTTCTTGCTTTGTGGTACAGACTTGCTAGCAGCAGTTGAGTAGCTAGGGCTTGGGCTCGGGGGGAGCGGGGGCAGGGAAGCGATGTTAACTGGTGCTTTAGCTACCTTCTTCCCTATCTGAGCACTATTTAATGAACTTTTCAGTTCTTTAAATTCCTTCCGCAGCTCCTCATCTCTGGTCTTGTCAATGCCACGTTCCACTTTCAGGTTGTGCAGTTCCTTTTTCAAGAGAACTACATCCTTAAGTATGGTCGTGACATCTACATAGTCAAATGTCACTGCCGGAAGTTTATGGAGGTCTCTAGCCACATATAAAGGGACCTTATCCGGATCAGTGACCCTCAGCATCTGTATTATGTCCTGAAGGTTCTTTTTCTTTTTATCCTCTCCTGTTCTCCGCGTTTTGACCGCCTTAGATCCACAGTGTGAGGCGAGTAGGATCTTTGCGGTCTCCACATCACTCTCACTAAAATGCTCCTGACACAGCCTTAGCACCATAACTTCATCCAGGATATTAAGTTTATTCTGGATGAACATTAAGAGCTCACATACAATCAATTGCACATTTATATTACACATTTTCACTTAACAGAATACACAGCATACATACACAAAAAAAAACACGTCCGTACTATACAGCGGACAGTCTCAAACTTCACTACCATCTGTAAACAGACTCAATACAAGGGAGTCGCATAGTTTTATCCTAATTGCCTGGTTCAGGTACTGACTGTTACCATAGAGGATCTATAACTTAAAGTAGGCTGTTCTTACTATGAAACTGATATGCTTAGAGAACTTTAATTTATCATCAAAAATCAATCCCAAATTCTTCGCACTGTCGGATATTGTCAGAGCAGACCCGTCAAGAATCAGTTTGCAAGCTGGCTTAATTAAATTCTGATCGTTCTTTGGACCAAAGATTAAAACTTTTGATTTTGTAGGGTTAATAATTAGATTATGGTCCGTAGATGCGTTATGCAATGACTGAAGGTCTTCGTTAATATTTGAAATAGCAGCTAAGTGGTTATTAAGAGGAAACGAACTATTGGTGTTTTTTTTTACCAGGTATTGTGCTGTTTTAGTTTGCAATTTGCGCGGTCGCTCAATAACGGTGTTTTTCTTTATAATTTGGCGCGTTTTATAGTGCTTTTTTATATATAAAATTTACTTGTATAAAATAAATATACTTGTAAAATACAAATAAACTGTATTCCAAACGATAAGGTGGAACTAACTGGAATTTTCATTTTTGTAAGTTGTCATTAGCTATTTTTTTTGATTGAACAGTATGAGTCAAACATAAATCTGTCTGATTATTAAATATGTTATAAAATCGTGTCTATTCAAGTTTACCTTTATTATGCAACTGATGCAAATCAAACAAAAATACAAGTAAGTCTGTTCCTTTGGTTTAGGCGGAACTAGATTTTCAATTCTAGTTACTTTTACCGATTGATTGAAGCTTTTGATAATTTTGTTCAGGAAAAGTCAACTTCAACATATAAAAAAATTGATGTGAAGTGTGAATTTTCACACATTTCAGGGTTTTGCAGGCATTTAGTAACTGAATGATGATTATTTGGGATGCCAAAACAAATTTTATGTCAAAATATTTTTTTATGAATTTTTGTTCGAATTCCTAATCCCATTATTTAAGTTTCTAAATATGTGCAGCGTTTTTTTATATAGCACGGTTCATTAAGATTTAGAAAATTGCGCCTACCACTTTCATTGGTTGCTTAAATCATAAGCCCTGCCCTCTGACACAGACACAGACACACCCACACAGACACACAGACACACAGACACACAGACACACAGACACACAGACACACAGACAAGATCAGGAAGGTCGATGAACCCATTGCTAACCATATATGGGTTGACATAGAAGGGGTGAGGGTCTACAGCTGTTATTTCTCACCCAATGATGATTATGATGACTTCATAAACCAACTTGATGACCTGGAGGAAAGTCTAAGAACTGCGAGTGGCGAAGTTCTAGTGGCAGGGGACTTTAACAGCAAGTCGCCAGAATGGGGATCCAGAAAACTGGATAAAAGAGGAGAAGCAGTGTCGGAAATGATAGCAAGACTGGACCTTGTAGTACTAAACAAGGGAAACGTTTTTACCTTCCGACGAGGAACTACCGGATCGGTCGTAGACATAACGTTGGCTTCAGGAGGCATCGCTTCTCGAGCGTCTGCATGGAGGGTTCTGGAGGACCTCTCACTCAGTGACCATCAATATATAGAATTCCGTATAGATGCTGAGCCACAGAGTAGGAGGTACCATGCATCCCCGGGCAATACAACTGTGGAGAACAATGGATGGGTTCTGCGTAAACTCGACAGAGGTAGACTGGAGGCTTCTTTGGAAACAGCCAAGCTACAAAGAGATCTGCAGCGGATTGTTGAGACCGAAGACCTGGAGACACTAATAGAGTACGCTGTTAAGACCATCACAGTGATATGCGACGCGGCTATGCCTAGACGTAAGAGCGGTCCACGCGTAAGGAAGCCAGTGTACTGGTGGACTCCTGAAATAGCTGAGTTAAGGAGGAAGTGTCTGGCCGCTCGCAGAAAGACGACACGAGGCAACAGGAGGGAAGAAGACCCTAACCTTGAGTTAGAGTACAAAAAAACTAGGAAAGAACTACGGACAGCCATCAAGAGAAGTAAGAGGAAGTGCTGGATAGAGCTATGCCGCGCGGTAGACGAAGATCCTTGGGGACTGCCTTATAAAATAGTGACCAAGAAGCTATTAGGCAGACAGCAGATTCCCGGATTATCGTGCCCGACACGCATGAGTACAATAGTGAGAGCACTGTTCCCAGAGCGTGAGCGAAAGGCCATTATAGAGAGACAAGACGTCGATGTTCCTATTCAGATAGAGCCTTTTGATATCGGAGAGTTGAGGGAAGCAGGAAAGCGACTCCACTCTGGAAAGTCACCTGGTCCGGACAATATCCCCAACGAGATCGTAAGGGCGGTGGTGGAATTATGGCCAGAGCTACTGTTGGAAACTTTCAATGCTTGCCTTAACAAAGGAGTATTCCATACAAGGTGGAAGAGGCAGAGGCTAGTTCTACTTCGTAAAGGGGATAAACCATTGAGTGAACCATCTTCATACCGACCAATTAGTCTTCTCGATACTATTGGAAAATTGTTTGAGAGAATGCTACTAAAAAGACTCGAAGCTCATATCGACGAAAATGGCGGACTGTCGCCAAGACAGTATGGTTTTCGAAAAGGACGCTCCACAGTGGACGCCATTACGAGAGTAATCGACGCAGCTAAACAGGTCAAAAGTGGCACACGTCAAAGCAAAGGCTTCTGTGCTCTTATCACTTTGGACATTTCTAACGCGTTCAACACGGCCAGGTGGGACAAGATCATCGAGGCCCTAATAGCAAGGAAGACACCTGAGTATCTGCTGCGGATAATGAAGAGCTACATGAGCGACAGAATCCTTATCTACAACACGGAAAATGGACTCGTGGAATATGAAGTGACAGCAGGCGTTCCGCAAGGATCAGTACTTGGGCCTTTCCTTTGGAACGTGATGTACGACGGACTGCTAAATCTAGATCTCCCCGGTGAATCGGTCATAGTTGGATTTGCCGACGACGCAGGGGCGGTTGTGACAGCGAGAACGTCAAGAATACTGGAGGTGGTGGCAAATGAATGTCTGCGCCGTGCCAGCATGTGGTTGCACGCCAATTGACTAGTACTGGCAGCACATAAAACGGAGGCAGTTCTGATTACAGACAAGCGATCATTTACACAGCCGACACTTGTGTTAGAAGGTCAAATTGTGCACTGGTCAAAGTCCTTGAGGTACTTGGGTGTGCAGCTGGATAGCGGGCTGCGGCACACGGAGCACGTGACCAGAACTGCGGAAAAAGCAGCGACAACAGCAGTTGCGCTGGCACGGCTGATGCCGAACATCGGAGGACCCTGCGAGTTGAGGAGAAAGCTGCTGAACAGTGTAGTACACTCCAAGATTCTTTACGCGGCGGAAGTCTGGACAGAAGCTATGGATAGAGTGGAAACGAAGCGAAGATTAGCTGCCGTACAGAGGCGTAGCGTCCTTCGAGTGATATCGGGATACAGAACGGTCTCCGAAGAAGCGGCATTGGTCCTTGCCAGTACACCACCAATAGATCTGCTGGTTCGTGAGAAACGGGAGATCTACGAAGAGCTTCAGCATGGCACCAACACACATAATATCTACAGTCACAAGAAGGAGATCAAGAAGAGAGCTAGACACAGGCTGCTCGATAGATGGCAGACACGATGGGATGCGGGTGGATCAGGGCGATGGACGCATCGTCTGATTCCCAATTTCGCAGAATGGTACAATAGAGATCACGGACAGATGGGTTATTATCTCACCCAGGCACTGACCGGACACGGTTGTTACAATGCGTATCTTGAGAGATTTAAAAAGACTGATAGCGCAGCCTGTGTGTACTGCAAACATAGTCCCGACGATGCGAGGCATACCATCTTTGAATGCCCAGCATCGGAGGAGGACAGGACAAACCTACAGGAAACTCTCGGAGGTACAAAAATAATCTTATGAGGTGCCGAAAATAATCTTATATCGGTAATGCTAAGCAGTGAAGATAAATGGACACAAACCATTGCCAAACCATTGAGGGACATGGAGGACGCAAACCATTGCATTGGCGGAAGAAATAGTGCCTGAACCCCTAATCTCATGAGAGGATGGGGGATGTAAGGTGGCTAATTTGAACGCAGGAGCCTGAGCAGGGCGAATATGGACACCACTCCGAAGTAATGCGAAAGCGCGCGCGCACACACACGCACGCACGCACGCACGCACGCACGCACGCACGCACGCACGCACGCACGCACGCACGCACGCACGCACGCACGCACGCACGCACGCACGCACGCACGCACGCACGCACACACACACACACACACACACACACACACACACACACACACACACACACACACACACACACACACACACACACACACACACACACACACACACACACACACACACACACACACACACACACACACACACACACACACACACACACACACACACACACACACACACACACACACACACACACACACACACACACACACACACACACACACACACACACACACACACACACACACACACACACACACACACACACACACACACACACACACACACACACACACACACACACACACACACACACACACACACACACACACACACACACACACACACACACACACACACACACACACACACACACACACACACACACACACACACACACACACACACACACACACACACACACACACACACACACACACACACACACACACACACACACACACACACACACACACACACACACACACACACACACACACACACACACACACACACACACACACACACACACACACACACACACACACACACACACACACACACACACACACACACACACACACACACACACACACACACACACGAACGAAGAGTTCGAGTACGAATAATTCACCCCAAAATATACATTCGTCCCTTAGGAGTTGATTAGGGCAATATCCGGAAATATATTTTTATATACAGTGAATTTCTTTTATCTTGCAACATTGTAATTATTATTATGCATGGTTTCCCTAGTAACTACAAATTATTTTGACAGCAATGTTAAATCGCCTATGTTGCAAATTAAAAGAAACACAATTTTACATTGCTGTCAGATTTCAATTACCGTAGTAACGATACCTATATTGCAGGATAAAAGAAATTCACTGTATGTGTATGGGTAATCTTTGTAAGCAAAACCAATATCGACCTGGTCTTCTCATCGAGTCTAAGAGATATTGAGAAATCCGTGAAAAAACATTACCCTTTTTCACATTATTGGGGGTTGAATTTCCAAAAATCCCTTTTAACTGGGTATATACATCATGAAAGGAATAAACTTTCTGAATTTTTTGTTTCCAGATTAAGGAGACATTCTATCAAATTAAAACTACCAATTTACCCCTGTAGGAGTGAAATTTAAAAAAAATAAAACGGTCAAAACACTTTCTAACGATTACTATGATAATATTTCTAAATACAACTATGTGCCAAAAAATAATTTTATAACTCAACAAACACAGGAGATACAATGGGTTCTATATTTCATCCTAAATGAAAATTCACCAATTTAAAAAAATGTTTTTGTAATTAAAACCAAATCAATATCTTATCGGGCCTGAAAAATATTGAAAATCATATTTTACCCCTTATCATCTCCTTAGGGGACGTATTTCTAATAATCCCTTCTTACGAAAGTTCAATCAACCAAAATGATGGTGATATATTATACATCAACAATAAAATTAAACACGTAGTCAGTACGCACATTTTAAATAATTTTTATTTCCTGACAGTAGAATTTCAATAATGAAATGTTTGCAATTAGTCCAATTTATAAATCACCAGCTTACAACAATGAAGACTTTATTTGTAGTCTAAATAATTATCTCATATCTTTTTGTAATAAAAGGACTGAAATATTATGCGGTGATATGAATATTGATATATTGAGTGTCTCTAATACACAAAATGATGTTAAAGATAAATATTTAATCCTCTTTGCTTCATATGGGTATATTTCGTATATTAATAAGCTGTTACGTAAATTATTTCGTAACACAATATTTATATATTTTGAATTGAGAATATTGTACGCGTGGAAGTGGCTTTGATACCAGTGCTGCCATCTATGTAGAACGCGTGAACTAACCGATCTTTGGATCGATAAAATAGATTGCTTAGAAACAAAATGGCACTTGTGCTGTTGTCTTCGATCGACGCGGAACATGATTTTTTTTTGATCTTGTATCATCCCTTCAACTGGCCGGATTTAATTCAACTAAAAGGCATACATTGATCGAGAAATAGTTCTTCCATCGACTGACATAAGCATTTTGTCATATTGAAGGCGTATTACATCTAAACGCGTAAGTTTTTCATTTTCAAGATATAGCACATGGTTATATCAGTTGTTTTCGTTGATTTGTAGCGTTTTGGAGACCGGTAGAATCGTTTGGAAACTGTTATTGTACCCTGCCGGATACGTGAAAAGCATTTATAGAGCCGTTGTTCGTCTGGGAGACGAAATATTATTCCTTTGGAGTTATTTTGGGGCTAGCGGAGAGGAAGTTACTTCGCATTGCATGTACATCAGGGAAGATTCCACTGAAGGATTTGGAGGACTCAATCGTAGTTATATTTTGTGTAAAATCGTTGTCTAGAAGACGACTTGTATGCAGATAAGTGTTTATCGAAAGTTATAAGCTCATTTGTACGTGGTTATAGAACTTGTAACACACGTTTTTGGCGTGTATTTGTGTTTATTTAATTGATTATGTTTTGTTCGTTGCCACGTTCAACTGACTTCAACTTTCTAAATAGATCTATGTAAGAGAGCTCTCAGGTTCTAATTTAAGTGTAATTAAGGTTGGTCTCTCCAAATACTGTCGTAGAGCCATTTTGTCAGTGAAATTTGAGTTACATTTCGGTTCGTGTTAGTACGATTTCGGTTTATTTGTACATTTGTTGTCCGTGGTTTAGAGTAGTGGAGATATATTATTGTTCATTTGGGGAAGGAGGTAGTCTGACGTTACTGTGTATCGTTCAGTTACGGGATATCGCATCCGTTCCCTCCTCAAGCGACCACTTTTATATCAGGGATACATCCGAAAGGATAGTTTTTGATTTGCGAGCCGTACCTTTGGGTTACGTGCTATTTTGATTTGACGTTTCGAATATTTGTTTTGATTTCGATTCGTAAACGTCTTGTTTTGACACAATCGTGGATTGTTTGTTACGATTTGGTACCTACCATTGCAACCTGTGCGTTTCGCATCCCGGCGTGCGGTTAAATTAGCCGAGCGGCTAGGGTGTAAATAAAGGTCTCATTTTATGAACCTCCGTCGTAGATAATAATACTTGTGTGCTTTACGTTCCGGTATCACAGTTAAAACAGCCTATTGGTTAGGAATTGTACCATTTTAATTGTCAAACTCGTAATGACAGTTAAACTTTGTTTGTTATTTTTGGGTCATTCGATATTTCGATTAGAATTTAAGTTCAGAATTGATCTGATGTAGTTTAGGTTAAGACTCCGGTCTTATTATTTGACAATTTTGTTACCACATTATTCAGATAGATCGAGACGTGGTCTCGAATTGTTCGACAATATTGATTAATATTTATTGTATTATTTGTAAATTGATTCAGTATTCGTGTGTTTAGATTTTCCACTCTGGAAAGCCTAATCTGTTTAACTTCAAGTTCATTTATTAAATCTCACATTTTCTTTATTTTTTTTTTTATGAAAATTTATGATGTACGATACTCTTTAATAAAGATTACTTTATATCATAGTTGTCGAGTATTGCTTGTTAGTCCTATTACGTCACAATGTATTAATCTCGATTTGGGGATAATTGGTAAGAACTACTTCTACTAGAAAAAGATTTAAGTTTATCTCCGGTTTAGTGACGTCAATCTAAACTTATGGCGCCCTTATAAATAAATAAATATAGACTGTTAAAATTTCATCTCCCAATCCTTGAGAATAGAACTCTTTCGAGCTAGTCGCTAACCGGTCTAGTAAATGCGTTTTTGGTGTAACCTCATATTTTGGATAACGCTTTACTTGCCAGATCAACTAACATCTACTTGATCATTTTAGTTATTGTTGATTTTGATTGAATTTATTACGTGTCATTTTTTTTTTTAAAGATTAGCTTATGTAACAAAAATGGCAACCCAAAATTTTTATTCATAATCCTTATAAAAATGGCGCCCAACCCATTTTTTTTTATTGTTACAAAAATGGCGCCCAACGCGTCTAAATTCGTTACAAAGCACACTAGAGATTTCAATGAAAGTAAAAGCTGCTTGGATCACTTTTTTGTTAAAACCAATATAAATAATAAAAATATATGTCCTATCCTACTTAAATCAAAAATAACGGACCATAGTCCCACAATACTTTCTTTTGACTGCAAACAAAATATTAATACGAACAGAGTAAATTTTAGTAAGAACTCAAAAATACCTATTATTAATTATACAAAAATTGCTAGTATTATGAGTGATATTGACTGAACAAAACCAAAAATAATGATGTGGACAAATACTTAGAGAATGTAATAAAAACAGTTAAAAAAACAGTGTATGAATCTACGTCATATCGATAAATTAATAGTAAAAATCGTAAACGCACTCCTTGGATAACAAATGGTATTATCAAATCTATAAATATAAGAGACAAACTGTACCAATCATTAAAACTGGAACTTCTTAATGTGAAAATTAAAAACTTATATAATGTATACAGAAAACGAATTCCAGTTTTAATTGAGAAACTTAAACTTGATTATTTAAAAAAAATAAATAAATAAACAATAACTCAGAACCTTAATATTTATGGAGTGTAGCCAACGAATATCTTAATAAAACGACAGGCAATAGTGATAATGTAAAAAGTATAAAAATTAATGAAAAACATATAACTGATTTTAAGGATATTTCTAATGAATTTAACACATATTTCATTACGGTTGGGGAAAAATTATCAAATAAATAAAAAAATTGTAGTAATATAAATTGTACTGAAAATATATCATCTAATAACCATTCTATTTTCTTATCTCCAATTAGAGAAACAGAATTACTTGAAATTATCGAAGGTTTCTCAAACAATCAGAGTAGTGGACACTATGACATCAATTTAAAAATGATTAAAACTATCAAACACTACATTCTCCCCACATTATGTAACTTATACAACCTGTTTCACTACTGGTTATTTTCTTAAGGCCCTGAAGAATTCAGTTGTTACTCTCATAAATAAAAATGGAGACAAAGAATGTATCAACAACTACAGACCCATTTCAATTTTTAGTAACTTTAGTAAAATTCTATATCTAGTCGAATATTCTCTTTTATAAATAAATTTTCACTTCTTTCGTCAAATCAGTTCGGCTTTCGTCCTGGTAAATCTAACAATGATGCTATTATTTCTCTGACTGATAAAATCTACAAGGCCTTAGATTTGTCCCGTCCATGTATGACAATTTTCTTAGATCTAGCCAAAGCGTTCGATACTGTTGATCATGAGTTATTATTTCATAAGTTACAACTATACGGAATAAGAGGAATAGCACTTAAATTGATTAAAAGCTATTTTACTGATAGAATACAGGTAACTAAGATACAAAATCAGCTTAGTTCAGAAATGACCTTAAAAATGGGAATTCCACAAGGAACGGTTTTAGGACCCTTATTCTGTATTATATACGTTAATAGTTTACTAAAACTTAATATACAATCAAAAATAATCTCTTATGCCGATGATACTGCGATATTTATAGAAGGTAACTCGTGGGATGAAGTCAGGCACACAGATATGGAAGACCTAAGAATTATACATGCAAAAATCATCCCAGTGGCAAAACCTGGCAAACCACCTAATTTACCAATCAATTACAGACCTATAAGTTTACTAAGCGGACTTAGCAAAATAGTAGAAAAATCAATAAAGAGAAGATTACTTCAATTTATTGATGAAAATAACATCATGAGACAAGAACAATTCGGATTTAGAGATAACCATTCAACGGTAGCACAACTTGTTTGGGTTTGTGATGACGCAACAGATGCATTTAATCGTAATAAATATACAGGATTAGCGTTATTTGACATAGAAAAGGCATTTGACACTATGTGGCAAACAGGGTTGATATTTAAACTAATAGAGTACAATTTTCCACCATATTTAATAAAACTAATAGACTCATATTTGAAAAATAAAAATTTACAGTACATATCAAAAATGAATATTCCACTACTAAAGTAATTCATGCGTCTGTTCCACAGGGATCAGTTTTGGGACTAATTTTATATACACTGTATATAAATGATATACCTGTAAATAAAAATACTGAGCTTGCTCTATTTGCGGATGATTCGGCTGTATATACAACTTCCTGGCGACTCGATACAATTGCAAATAGACTTACACAGTCTGCCGTTAAAATCGAAAAACATTTTAGTAAATGGAAAACCAAGCTTAACGCTCTTAAAACTGAAGCAATTCTAATAACGAAACGAAGACCACAAAACATCCCGCGTGTACGCATCAACAATTCTGAGATTGACTGGGCAGATTCCGTTAAGTACCTAGGTGTCAAAATTGACAAAAAAATTAATTTTACTGAGCACATTAAATACTCCAGTAATAAAACTTTGCAGGCTATGTTTCAGTTATATCCCATGTTTAACAAACATAGTAAACTTAATATAAAAAATAAGACACTTATTTATAAAATGTGCATTAGGCCAATTTTTACCTATGCTGCTCCGGTATGGAGCAATACTAGTAAGACCAACATACAGACCCTTCAGGTCTTACAGAATAAGTGTCTTAGAATAATTGGAGGATACCCTAGATGGAAACGTGTATCTGAGATGCACGAAGAATTGAATATAATATATGTTAAAGATTATATAACATATCTTACTAAACGATTATTCGATAGGTGTAATCTAAATAGTAATAGTTTAATAAATAAATTAGGTGATTATACTTTAGAAAATTTAAGTTAAAAAAAATACAAACATAAGCGTATAAAGCATATACTTTTGTAAATAGATTCAATTAAAAGTGTTTAGGGTTTTTGCTTTTTTTTCCCTTAAATAAATTTGTTTGACAGTTCAATTATGTAGATATATGACTGTATAGGGAAAACTATATATTTACTTCTAAGAATACATAGAAAATTTTTTGATATATGTATGCATTCTAATTTGTAAAAAAATGTTTTATTGTAATACTTTGCAAAGCAATAAATATTTTATATATACTTAAGAATTATTAAGAATTGGCTAGATTTAAATAAATTGACATTAAACATTGACAAATCACATTTTCTTACATTTTCTTGTAGTACTACAACGCAATCAAATTTCAACACAATAGTAATTAACAGTATGCAATGTAAGCAAATTAAAAATTGTACTTGTAATAAATTAACAAAAAAGACCATATAAAATATTTGGGAGTTACAATAGATTGTTTTCTTACATGGAACTATCATATAGATATAATGTGTAGAAACCTAAGAAAATCGATGTACATTTAAAAAAAACTAAGGCTTATATTATCATTGTCGAAACTTAAAACTGTCTATTACGGATTAGTACAAGCAATATTGTGTTACCGCCGATAGCTCGTGATCGGCTTGTCACACCGCGATCTATCGTACATCATTTTTATCCCCGAGACATGATCTATCGATCGCGACCCGTAAAACCACTGTACCATCGCATCTTCATCGAAATCCAGGAATTCCACGAGAATAAGGTTCATTTTCGCAAGACTGGGCGCGGCCTAGCGCTCTCATTGGCCAGAACCTTACCCTCTCCAGTTTTCACTCAGCTCACCTATAAATACTGGCGTGTTTTCACACTCCGGGAGACTCTATCGACAACAACGAACCACGACAGAACTTCAAGCTCTCCACAACAACAACAACAACAGATCAACAAGGCTTCTAGACCTCCAAGACTCGCTCTCCAGCGAGTCCAACGATAGCGTGAGCTTGCGCTCGCTTCCTAGATCTCGCTAGACAAACAGCAAGAGACGCGTTTCCGTTCGCCTTCAGCGAACCCGACTCCCAAGAGCAGAGCCGCCGCCTTCCGCCGCGCTCGCTCGGGCCACACCTCGCTTCGCTACAGCAGAGTTGTCGCCTACAGAAGCAGCAGAGCCGCCGCCATCCGCCGCGCTCGCTCGGGCCACACCTCGCTTCGCTACAGCAGAGTTGTCGCCTACAGAAGCAGCAGAGCCGCCGCCATCAGCCGCCGCTCGCTCAGGCCGCCCTCGCTTCGCTACAGCCGAGACGCCGCCTACAGAACCAGCTTCGCTCTCCAGCGAACCAGCAGAGCCGCCGCCTTCCGCTGCCGCTCGCTACCGACACGTCGTCAGCCATCCACACCGTTCCACGCTGGCCCGCCGTCGAGGAAAGCCATCGTTACGCCGCTACCGTGAGCGGACAGCCTTCCGACGCCGCCTCCGACCAGTCAACACGGTCCCAACCTACTCCAAGGTGCCCCGGTTCACGCAGCGTCAGCTGTGGCACAACGCCGACCCGCGAGCACGCCTGTTCGCGCCGCCGACGCCACCACCAGCACAATCGTACGCCGCCCGCAACGACCCTCGCCTTGTGAGGACCAGAACAGAACAGCACGCCGGCCCCAATCCGAGCGTAGCACCCACCATCAGCTTGCTGCCCACGGACACGACCACTGCCGCCTCCACTGTGCGTAGCCACGCACGGCCACCAACTCCAGGACGCCCAGTGTCGTACACACCGCCGTTGACGTCGCGACGCCCGCAGAGCTCCACGCCAACCGCTGCACCCACACGCAGCATCACAACACCACAGCAGGAACTCCTCGACGCCATCTTCGGCCCGATATCGCCGTCACCGCCGACATCGTCTGCCAACACACCGCTGACCTCCTGGTCACCCATCCAACTCCCACCACCGCTCAGAAGCCCGCCTCCACAGGCGTACAGACGCAATCCACGACGGCGCCTGGACTTCTAAGTCAACCGCATCCATATTCACCAACCCCTACATGTTTCTTCAAATTATCTACCTTTTCTTTTGCTTTAATGAATCATATAAATGTATTATCAACTTGCTAATTACAATAAATGTATAAACATATTTGTTTCGTTTCAATTGTACTCTCCCTTGGGGTAAACACTCTCTTTCAGACGCTTAGTGCGACCAGTTTCTACCATCTCCGTCTAGCGGCATACTGTCAACCCAGCTCGTGAGCTAGCCTGGGTGCTGTGTTCAGGATAGTGACCTGTGGATCTTATCCTGGGGATCTACCTCCTGCAACAATTGCAATAAGCCATATTAAGCTGGGGTGGTACTACCAATAATTATATAAATAATTTAAATGTCATGCAGAAATCAATTTTAAAAATAATGACCTTTAAGCCCAAAATTTATCCTTCAAATTTAATTTTTAGTGACACAAAAATAATTAATTTAAAACAATTATATATTATGTCAATAGCAACTCGTGTTGTTAAATACCCCTCAATAATAAAATATGCAGATCATGAGTACTCAACAAGATACAAAGGTAATCAGCTAGCCGTTCCATCTAAGTACAGAAAACAAAAGTTAAAATGTTATTATTATTACTATTCTAGTCAAATACATGACATATTTTACACCTATATAAGAAATAATAATTTAAATCACAAAAGATTAATTAAAAAATTGATTAATTCTTTATCACTTGAAGAAGTTGAAAATATTATTAATTAATGTAATTTAACAAATAATTTCAGATTTTTTAAACAAATGTTCAATATATTTGCTTCAACACCTAAATTTTATTAAAATGTTTTCATTGTGTATTAATTTGTTATAATACATGTTAGATATTAATATATTATAAAAACTAAGTTTAACTTGTGATACACATGTCACAACTGTAAATATTATAATATTACCACACGCAGATCCTATATAGGTTCTTTGTGGGCTTTATCCTCAGTGAGGCTTGTGTTATTTATTATTGTAAAAATATCATATATTGTATCATACCTATGTAAACTACAGTAATAAATAAATTATTATTATTATTATTGTTCATCTCATGGAACGAATATGCTCTCTTAATTTTACGTTTCTGTCTAGAGGACGTTCTTTCGTATAAAAAATACCAAATTTACCCCTTTAAGGGTGAAATAAAAAAAAAAACTGTCAAAATACTTTCTAAAGATTTTAATACGACACCTGTATGCCAAAAGAAATGTTGTAACTCAACAAACACAGAAGATATAACGGGTTCTATAGTTCACCTTAAATGTACATTCACTCCTTTAGGGGTTGATTAGAGCAAAATCCTGAAATAAGTTTTTGAACACTGGTATGAGTAACCTTTCTAAGCAAAAGTCAAGTCGGTATCTCTTCGGACCTAAAAGATATTGAGGAATCCGAGGAAACACATTTAACCCATTTCTTCCCTTAGGGGTCGAATTTCGCAAAATCCCTTCTTAGGGGGTACTTAAGACATGAAATGAATATACTCCCTGAATTTTATGTTTCTATGTCAAGAGGACGTTCTATTGAATAAAAAAAAAAAAAATACAAATTTACCCCTTTAGGTGTAAAATTTACAAAACGGTTAAATCTCTTTCCAATTATTTTAAAATGACACCTTCATGCCAAAAAAGATTGTTATAAATATCTCAACAAACACAGGAGATACAACGGGTTCTATAATTCACCTTAAATATACATTTACTTCTTTAGGGATTTACGGTTTGATGTCTGCAAAAATCAAGTCGTTATCTCATCAGACCTAAAAAATAGGGAGGAATCCGTGAAAACACATATTTTCCATTTTCATGCCCTGAAGGATAGAATTTCGAAAAATCCCTTCTTAGGCGACGCTCCCACGTCCGCTTGTGAATCTCACATTAACTAGGTTTGATAAAGATACTACGTTGCCTATCGAATACCAACATGAGTTACAAAGAACACTGGTCCCTAGGTTCGAGGATACTGTCATTTTTACTGACGGATCAAAATCCGGAACCAGGGTTGGGTGTGCGTTCGTTGTCCTGAAGCCACGTCAACAGTTTCAGTACCGTCTGCACTCCATAACGAGTGTGTACACTGCTGAGCTGTACGCTATTATCAAGGCCCTGTGTTTTGTTTCGTCAGAGCAAAGTCGGTCAAGTGTTATCTTGACGGACTCGCTGAGCGCTCTGAACAGTATCCAAGATCCAGATCCAGTGCATCCTCTTGTATTAAAGATCCGATTGCTACTCTATAATCTGAATGCTCAGAATGTGAGAGTAGAGCTGTTTTGGATACCGGGACATGTTGGTATTAAAGGCAATGAAGTGGCTGATGTCGCTGCAAAAGCCGCCACCTATAGACCTATGATTGATGTGAGTTTCACATTCCCAGATGACGCAAAGAGTCATCTGAAACATCTGGTTCTAGCTAGGTGGCAGCATGAGTGGAGCAGCATACAGGACGTTAAATTGAGACAGATTAAGGGAGACGTTAAACCATGGGGTTCTTCCTGCAGGATTAACCGCAGGGAGGAAACCGCCATCACACGCCTCCGTATAGGTCACTGTTGGTGGACCCATGGACACCTTCTTCGAGGTGAAGAGTCCCCTATCTGTGAGACGTGTAACACAGATTTGTCTGTGTTACACCTTTTAACTGAATGCGTACAGTTCGAGGATGTCAGGGAGAGGTTAGGCCTGTGCTATGACCTGTCAGTTGCCTTAGGTGACGACAGAGTACTCATGGACAGGCTGATACTATTCCTGAGAGAATCGAACTAACTGTTTTATGTGCGAAGTCTTGCACCTTATTTTAACGTGTTCTGTTTTTAAACTGTGATATTCGATGGTAGTTAGCCCCTTTACAGCCTCTTACCATCACCCTGAGTCTGTTCAAATTTTCGAACAGACTTTTTATCTTATTTATTTGTGTTTGTCTGTGCAAGATTTCTTTTATTGAGTATGTGTAATTTGATTGGTTTTATCTATTTATTGATTGTTTAATTTATTGATTTTAGTATGTAGTGTAATCATTTAAATGGGCTGCGTTAGGCGCACATAGCCTTTGTTGCTGTGCGCCAAAAATTTTAACTAACTAACCTTCTTAGGCGGTGCTTATGTCATGAAAGAAATATACTCCCATAATTATGTGATTCTAGGTCTAGGAAACTGTCTATCGAATAACAATACCAATTTACCATTTAAGAAACGAAATTTAAAACAACGGTGAAAACAGTTTTTTAATATTTTAAAGAGACACTACATGCCCACAATATATGCCCAAAAAAAAAAAATATATGTAACTCAATAAACACAGATACAAGAGATACAACGGGTTCTATAGTTCACCATTAATGTACATTCACTCCTTTAGGGGTTCATTAGGGCAAAATCCTGAAATGTGTTTTGAAAAATTTTTATGCGTTAACTTTGTGAACAAAAACCAAGTCCATATCTCATTAAACGTAAAAGATATGAAGGAATCCGTGAAAACATATTTTACCCCTTTTCATCCCGAGAAGGGTCGAATTTTGAAAAAAAATCCCTTCTTATTGGGTCTTGAAAAAAATATACTCGTAAAATAATAGATTTCTAGATTTATCAAACCTTCTATCAAATAATAATACCAATTTAACTTAGGGTTTTATTTCCCTTTAGGGATGAAATTTGAAAAAACTGTGAAACACTTTCTAAATATTTTAAAGAGACATGTATATGCCAAAAAAAAAAAATGTTGTAACGCAACAAACACGCAATAATGCATCTTAAATGTACATTCACTGTTTTAGGGGTTATTTAGAGCAAAGTCTTTAAATATGTTTTTAAACATTAGTATGGGTAAACTTTGTAAGCAAAAACCAAGTCTATATCTCATCAGACGTAAAAGATATTAAGGAATTCGTGAAAACACATTTTACCCCTTTTCAGCCCTTAGGGGTCGAATTTCAAAAATCTTTTCTTAGAGGGTAATTACGTCAAGAAAGGAATATACTCCCCGAATTTTATGTTTCTTTGTCTAGACGACATTCTATCGAATAAAAAATACCAATTTACCCCTTTTGGGGTGAAATTTAAAAAAACGGTCAAAACACTTTTTAAATATTTTAAAAAGACACCCATCTGCCAAAAAGGAATGTTATTACATAATAAACTCAGAAGATGCGAAGGGTTCTATAATTCACTCTGATTGTAGATTCACCCCTTTAAGGGTCGATTAGGACAAAATCCTGAAATCCATTTAATATTTACATGCAAAAACCGAGCAAAAACCAAGTCGATATATTATTGGACCTAAGAGATATTAAGGAAACCGTTAAGCCAAATTTTACCCCTTTTAACCTCCTTTTCACCCACTTAGAAGATGAGTTTCGAAAAATCCGTTCTTATTGGGTGCTTACGTCATGGAGGGAATATACTCGCCGAATTTCATGATTGTAAGTTCAGTGGTTTGGGCTGGGCGTTGATTATGAGTGGGTAGCTAAGTTACGATTTTATATATATAGACTAGCTGAAAACCCGTGCTTTGCTACGGTATATTAATGGTCTCATTAGCACAGGAGATACGAAGGGTTTCTCCCGAATTTCATGTCTCTTTCTCAAGGGACGCTCTATCGAATAAAAAATACCAATTTACTCCGTAAGGGATGAAATTTAAAAAACTGTCAAACGCATTCTAAATAGAAACCTATGTAACAAAATGAAGTGTTATAACTTAGGAAATAAAAAGGTTTTCATAATTCACCCCGAATGCATATTCACCCATTTAGGGGTTGATTAGGGCAAAATCGTGAATTTCTATTTTAAAAATTTGTGTGGGTAACATTTGTAAGCAAAAACCAAGTAGATATCTCATTGAGCCTAAGAGATATTAGAGCATATCTAAATCAACTTTCACCCCATTTCACCCCTTAAAAATCGAATTTAGACAAATCTCTTCTTATTGGTTTCTTACGTCGTGGAGGGAATGGAAGCTCAGATTTTCATCTTAATATCTTTTGTCTTCATATCCATTGGATTTTCTATCGAATAAATTATACCAGTTTACCCCTTTAGGGATGAAACTTAAAATAACTGTCAAAATACTTGTTTTTGAAAAGATTTTGGAAAAGGTGTTTTAAAAAGGGCATGTATATGCCAAAAATGAAAGTTGTAACTCAACAAACAGGAAAAACTACGGGTACTATAATTCAACCCGTTTGGAGTGGATTGGTACGAAATCATGATTTTTAAAAAAAATTATTGTATAGGTGAAATCATATTTGACCCCCTTTTTAACCCCTCAGAAGCCGACTTTCGAAGAATTTCTTCTTAGTGGGTGCTTATGTCATGGAAGGAATCAAATTTGCGAATTTCATATATCTATGTCAAAGGAACGTTCTATCGAATAAAAAATATCCATTTACCCGTTAAAGGTGAACTTTAAAAAACTTTTAAAACCATTTCGAGACATTTTAAAAAGACATCTATTTGCCAAAAAGGAATGTTATAACTCAACAAACACATAAAATACGACTGGATATATAGTTCACCTCGAATGTAGATTCATCCCTTTATGGGTTCTTTAGGATAAAATCTTGAAATAAGTTTTTCGAATCCTTGAAATCATAATTCATCCCTTTTCTCCCTTTAGGGATGAAATTTTAAAGAACTGTAAAAACCATTTCGAGATATTTTAAAAAGATACCTCTGTGCCAAAAAGTAATGTTGCAACTAAACGAACACAAAAAATATGACGGGATATATAAGTCACCCCGATTGTAGATCTACCCCTTTAGGAGTGTCTATGTACATATGTGTTTTATGTACATTGTCCCGGTGTCCCAAAAAAATGTTTTCGGGACGATCGATTTTCCCGGTTCTTACATAATTATGCATTTGTAAGAAAAGAAATATTACAACTAGTCAATGTGAGAGGTGAGATCCTTTTTTATTTGCTCTTCACTTGGATTTGGGAGGTGAGGACCTTTTTTTTGCTCTTTACTTGAATCTGGGAGGTGAGCACCTTTTTTCCCTGTGTCCCGGTTTCCCTTCACTGAAATCTGGTCACCCTACCTATATGCCAGACATGTTATAACTCAAGAAGCACAGGAGATATAAAAGGGTTCGATGCTTAAGTTATGGAAGAAATATGTTCCCGGAATTCCATGTATCTAATCAAAAATATACCTATTTACCCCTTTATAGATAAAAAAAAACGTTTAAAAGACTTTCTAAAGATTAGAAAAAAAAAAAATTATATACCAAAAAAGAATGTTATAACTCAACAAACAAATAAGTTACGAAACATTATATAAGTCGCCCTGATTTAATGTCGATTCGCCCCGTTAAGTGTTGATTGAAGCAAAATTCTAAATTACATTTTTATACATGCGTACGGGTAACTATAGTAAGTAAAAAGTAAGTCGTTATTTCATCAAGAGATATTAAGAAATCCGTTTTCACCCTCTAGGGGTCGAATTTCGAGAAATCTCTTCTTAGTGGTTGCTTACGTCATGGAAGAAATATAGTCCCCGAATTTCAATTGTCTACTAAAACATACCAATGTACCAATGAAATTTAGGGAAATATAAAAAATGCAATTTAGGGGTGAAATATAAAAAACAAACGGTCAACATGAATAATCTTGGAACTAATGATATTAAAATGACACCTAAATGCGAAAAAGTACAACATAGTTATAGTACAACAAATACAGAATCTATAAAGGGTTCTATAATACACCCCGAATCTAGAATAGCCCCTTGAGGAATCCTTTAAATCACATTTCACCCCTTAGGGCTCGAATTTCGAAAAAACTCTTCTTAGTAGGTGCTTACATCACGGAAGCAATATACTTCCCGAATTTCATGTCTCTATATCCAAGGGAAGTTCTAGCGAATATAAATACCCATTTAAACCCCCCCATTTACATTTAGAGGTGAAATTTTAAAAGAATGTCAAAACTAACTCGAGATATTTAAAAAAGACACCTATATGCCAAAAATGAATGTTATAACACAATAAACGCAGAAGATGCGAAGGGTTCTATAATTCACCCTGATTGTAGATTCACCCCTTTAGGGGTTGATTAGTACAAAATCCTGAAAAATAAGTTTTTTAACATTTATGTGGGTAGTCTTTCTAAAAAAAAGCAAGGCAATATATTCTTGATCTAAAAGATACTGAGGAATCCGTGAAAACCCATTTCACCCCTTTTCACCCCTGAGACGTCGAATTTCGAAAAATCATTTCTTAGGGGGTTCTCAAGTCATAAAAGGGATATACTCCCCGAATTTTATGTTTCTTTATCTAGACGAAATTCTATCGAATAAAAAATACCAATTTACCCCTTTAGCGGTGAAATTTAAAAAAACGGTCAAAACGCTTTCTAAATATTTTAAAAAGACACCTATGTGCCAAAAAGGAATGTTATAACACAATAAACACAGAAGATGCGAAGGGTTCTATAATTCACCCTGATTATAGATTCACCCCTTTAGGGATCGATTAGAACAAAATCCTGAAATAGGTTTTTTAATATTTACATGAGTAATCTTTGTAAGCAAAAACCAAGTCGATATCTTATTGGACCTAAGAGATATTAAGGAAACCGTGAAGCCACATTTTACCCCTTTTAACCCCCATTTCACCCACTTAGAGGATGAGTTTCGAAAAATCCGTTCTTAGTGGGTGCTTACGTCATGGAGGGAATATACTCGCCGAATTTCATGATTGTAGGTCCAGTGGTTTGAGCTGAGCGTTGATTATGAGTAGGTAGCTTAGTTACGATTTTATATATATAGATTATGAAAATTTGCATTGGGTTTAAATATAACGGTTACATTAAATTTATCACTGGGTAACAAATTTTTCAAGATGTTTGCTGCTTGACGACCATGGCTATCAGCTATAACTAGAACACTCTTAATATCATTGTTTATGGATGTATTTCCGTTTGAATCGGTGCTGTTCATGGATGAGGTGTTTAAATCACTTGAAGTATTTGGGATAAAATTATTATTTACCATCACTTGTGACGTTATTGTTTGTTTACTTGAGTTATAGCTCTTCTTACATGGGGGTGTCTTCTTCTTTTCTCTTCGAAGAATTTTGGATAGTCTTACTTCAAGTGAATGAATTTTTTTTGCTAGTTTTTTTATTTTATTTTGGATTTTAAAATGTCTGCCTTTAGTTTTGTAAATTACATTCCCACTTGGTTTAGAAATTTTATTCATGACTGTTCCGTTGGAGCTGTTTAATGCTGGGTCAGTGATTTCTTCTTCTTCCTCATTCGAAACTTGTAAAATATTTTTCGCAGATTTTTCCGTTACTTTTGGGCTTTCATCTATAAAACTAGAATTCAAAGCATCTTTGAGTTTGTTTATTAATATTTGTTTGTTGCCGACATTTTTTAAACCTTTTTTTTAAAGTTCATCTTTGAGTTCTGTTAATCTTAGATCGGACACTTTTTTCGACATTTCACTCACACCAGATTTTTTTACCACGGTTATATAGCTGAGATATTATTTAGATCACTATTTATTTTAAGATTAGATTCTATTTCAGTTAATAACAGTATTATACAATTTTATTTTATTTTTGTGCTATTTTAATTAGTTATACGAAAGAAGTTGTACACACACGACTAGGTCACACGCACCCTTGGAATTTTGAATTGGGGACGCCATATTGAATTGGAAGATAATGCACAAGGGCGCCAAAACTGCTATGCGTGGGCCTGACTATAGTTATGCTTAAACGTTTGGAGCAGGCTATACATTATATTTCTTTTGTTTTGACAGTTAGTTTTGAAGCTTAGTAACGGTAGATATTTATGTTTTTATAAGTAAAATTCTTCTGTGGTGAACATTTTCTGACAAATTATTGTACAAAATTTCAGAATGGCAAAATGGCAAACGCCACTTTTTATTTTGGATATAATCTGTCTGGGATTAAATGGTCTTCTTGTATTATCTGCATTTCTCCTTATAGTATGCAGTACAAAATATACTATATTTATAGCAATGGGTGCATCAAATATTGTGGTAGGATTGATCATTTGTTCTGGTTACCTTCTGCTCTTTTTTGGATTACGTGGACCATGGGGAAGTCAACCTTTACTTATAGCAGGATCTGCAGTTGTACTTACAATGAATGTTATATTCATTATATCGACATCAGTAACAATCGCGGCGCGCTTTGTTGATAGGAGCTATAAATTTATGTACGCTAGTGCTGCAAAGCAAGCAAATATTGAAACGAAGGGTATCAGTGACTGGTCAGATGATATGCCTGCTAAACTTGCGGTGTCTCTCGTTGAGGGCATATTTTATCTCATAGCAGTATTGTTTTATGTGATGGGTTGGGTTGTTGGTGTATATGCAGCATGTGCAGGTTGCAATGGTTGCCCCCTTCGTAACAAAATTAACAAAATGAAAATGGAACAAGAAAATGAAGCAGTGGGGGGGGCCTCTAAACCAACAAAAGTAGTATCAGGAAATGCACCTCTACAACCGAAGTCAGCACCAGGAAATTAACCTATTCCTTCAGCAAAATAATTTTTGTAACCTCATGACTGTTAAATATTGTGGTGTTAAATGTATTTAAATAAAATAATTATAACTAACTATTGTTCATTTTAAAGAAGAAAATAATGGCTCATCAGTGGCTCATCAGAGACGCAATAGGCATTTGCGTCTCATATAAATAGACGCAGCATGCTCTATGCTTACACTGTTTGCTATAAAATCAAGACCCTGCGGTGATGGAAGGGGGGGGGGGTTGCCCCTAGGAGTATACCGGATTGTTTAATTTACAATTATTTTGTTTACATGTGGACTGCCACGGCAAATTTCAGGATTCCGGTCTCTGAAGTCATTTTATTTCAATCATATTATATTATTCAAAACTATAATTATAGTACAGACTAATCACCAGAAAGTATACAGAATGTTTTTTTTTTTTGAAAAAATCTTACGAATCACCCGGTAGCCAACAGAGTAGCCGAACGCATTAAATCGTGCAGTTTGGACTGGTGAAAACAGTCTGGGTTGTGCGGTCGGTAGTTCGATTCTCCGTTGGTTTCGGGCGAGAATAATATGTTTACATTACTCTCATTTCACAATCATTCACGTCTCATCCAGGTGTAGGAGCTCGCCCCTGGCATCGGCGATTACCCTCGTTGTAGAAATAGGCCGATGTATAAGCAGTTCACTTTTGTAAGAACAAACTAAGCGCAAATTTCGTATTTAACAGCCTGCAACTTTGAAACTGTATGTCATGTTGGTATTACAGGAAAATAATTTGAAAAGTCAAATTCTAAATATGTCATTTAAAAAAATATCATTTTACATATTTCATTTTGAATGGTGACATCTTAAATATTTTGTAAATATAATACTAACCTAAAATAATACAAACATAACCTAAAACTGTAAAGCCTTTTTTACAATATAACCAAGTTTCTAAAAGTCAGTAATACACTATAAAAATACCAAAATAACCACATCTACAGTCTGTTCCAAACGGTTAAGCGTAACTAAATGGGAATTTAGTTCTTTTAGGTTGTCACGAGAAGGGACCTTGCTTGGTTTATTTCATTTTTCACGTTGGGATGTCAAAATTTAAAATTTCAACAATGAAACCATGGAAACGAATGACATATGTCAAAATTAAATGTTTTTTTAGATATTTTAATGACAAAAAAATAAATAAATGGGAAATTTGTATTAAGAATGACACAAAAAATCAAAATATAAAGAAAATAACATTTTAAAATGATATTAACATTAACCAAAAAATGTTTATTGTAAGTATGATTTACAAAGCTTAAACAAAACGGCCAAAAGGCACGATTTAAACGATGAAAGTAACTAGATTGCAAAATCTAGTTCCGCTTAACCCTTTGGAACAGACTGTATGCTCTATTTCACCTTAGAAAAATGTGTGTAAGAAGATAGGAGCTGTTTGTCCTTGCTTCGGATTGGTTTAGAACATCAAACCTATTACACTGTTAAAATATTGTTTTTAGTCCAAGTTGACAGATGTTCAGTGTCGTACATTGGAAATATATATTATAAACCGTCTCAATTTAGATCAAGACGAAACTAGATCTGGTTACTTTGGTGACTGTTGTGGTGTAAACAGAGTTTGGCGTATCCGTGTGAACCAATACTATGATAATATTATAAATGTATTGTCAATATAAAACATAAAAAAAATCCCTGTTAGTTACGTATTACAAAATGAGACAGCTAATACCAACATGACAAACAGTTTCAAAGGTGCAAACTATTGAAAACAAAATTTACTTATAGTTTGTTCTTACAAAAGTGAACTGCTTAAAAAAATGATGTATTGTACATCATTTTTATAAATTTATATTTTTTCAACTTTTTCAAATTTCTCATTATACTGAATTTATGTCGTATAAATAACGTAAGTGTATTATCTGCCTGGTTTATTACAATATCTTGTAAGTTAATACAAGTTCAAGTGAATTTTTTTATATTAAAAAAAATCACTTGCTAGCCCAGTTACTACGTCCATGCCCTAGTTGTAACTTATTTTAAATTTCCCGCAATACTGTATTATCCAGTGAAAATCGTACTCGGTTCGCAGCGCTATCTACTTTTATCTAATTTGAAATAGACCATAGTTTGTTCTTACAAAAATGAACTGCTTATATTTATAATCTGTCTCAATTTGTAATACGAAACTAGATCTGGTTACTTTAGTGACTGTTGTGGTGTAAATAGACTTTTGTAGAATCATGTGAACTTGTAAATCTGGCTTTTAAAAGTATGGTTAAGTTTCATCATATTGAGGTTATTACTAAATTGACATGTCAAAATTGTGATTGACATGTCAAATATTTTGATTGTATACATTAATATTTATTTCATCAAACTTTCGAGTATTACTCGTATAATAGTAAAAAAATATTACGATTATCAATGAAATATCGTGATAAAATATAAAAAACAAAAATACATGTTATATAATAATAATTTATCATTTTATTGTGCTGCCCTTAAAATCTCATTCTTGTTTTGCAAAATTTAATAACATATAAGCTCATCACTTTTATAAGAACAAACTAAGAGGGAATTTTGTTTTCAATAGTTTGGACCTTTGAAGCTGTATGTCATGTTGGTATTAAAAAATGTCACTTTTTTAAAATGTCAATCCATTTGACATATGTCATAATGAAAAATTATATCTTAATTATATTGATCATAACCTTATCAACCTAAAGTCGTTTTACAGCGTAAGGAATACTTTTAATTGACATTTAAAGTCAGTAACACACTATAAAAGTAACCAAAATAATCAGATCTATGGTCTATTTCAAAGTAGAAAAATGTGTGTAAGAAGATAGGAGCTGGTTGTCCTTGTTTCGGATTGGTTTAGATCGTCATGCCTTTTACACTGTAAAAATATTCTTTTTAGTCCAAGTAGACAGATGTTGAGTGTTGTACATTTGAAATATATATTATTTAAATTATTTAATTTTTCTCATATATTTTGTTATTATTTACATATTTAGACTTTTATTTATGTTCTTGGCGTAGATTTTGTGGAGAAAATTCTCCATGTAATTTGTTTTTACGCAATTATATATTTTTTAGGTTATCTGACATATAAATATTTTTTGACATTTGACAATTAACAGATCAAGAGAGAGGACTAATGTGAGGCCAAAAGACAGCTCAGCTGATTGTGCCCAAAGAAGAAGTTATTGATATAATTTTTAGACCTTCATATACATATACATATATTTTTAATTTTTATTTACAATAATTATTTAAATAAGAAACTTTAGCTCTGAAGATATATTGTTTGTTTTATTGTTTTGTTTAAATATTTTTTAGCCAAATCTCTCTTTTTATATATATAGTGCGTTCAAAGGTGAGTTTGCAGTATAACTCTTATGGCAAATGAAAGCGGTGGTGCCAAATGTTGTAAAAGTGTCAAATGTGTCAATTATAATAATATGAAAAACTCGTATGATTTACAAAAATCAACTCTTATAAAAATAAAAATAACACTCAACAAAAACAAATGGCCATTTGTAGAATACTGCGTCTTCACAGATCAGCGCGTTTTAGAGCTGGCAACGTCGACAAGCAAGAAAAGGATAGCGTCATTGTGTAAACCCATTAGAGAGTATGAAAAAGAACTACTCTTATACCCTGTACTGCAAACTCACCTTTGAACGCACTATAGTACATAATTTTTAAAATTAATATTTTTTTAACTTTTTCAAATTTCCCATTAAACTGAATTTATGTCGTATAAATAACGTCAGTGTATTTAACATCTGCCTTGTTTATTTCAATATTTTATTAACCTTATTTATATATATATATATATATAAAAAAAATCACTTGCTAACCCAGTTGCTACGCCCATGCCCTAGTTGTAACTTATTTTAAATTTCCCGCTATACTGTATTTGATCAGTGTAAATCGTACTCGGTTCGCAGCGCTATCTACTTTTTTCTACTTTGAAATAGACCATAGTGTGTTCTTACAAAAGTGAATTGCTTATATAAGTAGTTCACTTTTGTAAGAACAAACTAATAGGAAATTTTGTTTTCAATAGTTTGCACCTTTGAAGCTGTATGTCATGTTGGTATTAAAAAATGTCACTTTTTTTAAAATGTCGATCCATTTGACATATGTCATAATGATATCTTAATTATAATGCTCATAACCTTATCAAACTAAAGTCGGTTTTACAGCGTAAGGAATATTTTTAATTGACATTTAAAGTCAGTAACACACTATAAAAGTAACCAAAATAACTAGATCTAGTTTGTTCTTACAAAAATGAACTGCTTATATTTATAATCTGTCTCAATTTGTAATACGAAACTAGATCTGGTTACTTTAGTGACTGTTGTGGTGTAAATAGACTTTTGTAGAATCATGTGAACTTGTAAATCTGGCTTTTAAAAGTATGGTTAAGTTTCAGCATATTGAGGTTATTACTAAATTGACATGTCAAAATTGTGATTGACATGTCAAATATTTTGAATGTATATATTAATATTTATTTCATCAAACTTTCGATTATTACTCGTATAATAGTAAAAAATATTACGACTATCAATATCGTGATAAAATATAAAAAACAAAAATACATATTATATAATAATAATTTATCATTTTATTTTGCTGCCCTTAAAATCTAATTCTTGTTTTGCAAAATTTAATAACATATTTAAACAAAAATATTAATTTTTTGGATGTAAATCCCCAATTTTTCTCTGCAAATCTTTCCGAAACATGTAGTCTGTGGTTCTATCTGTTTTCTGATTATTACCTCTTCCCATGTTCGTTGGTCTTAAATTTTCTACACCTTCATTTAAAATGTATCTTACTTCTCCTTCAGAAATCTAAAGAAATTGAAATGGTTAAATTATTTTATGTTTCACAGCAAAAAGGACACCAAGATTTACTGAAAAAATATCTGCCACAAGGTCTATAGTTTCGCTTGTTTTTAATTTTGTTCCATATTTTTCTAAAAGTTTTCCATAAGCGTTATATATGTGTTTTTTTGTATATTTATCTAATTGTTGTCTCTTATGCATATTTTCTGATGTTATGTTCTTATTTTGGTTGTATAAAAATACTTTTCAATTAAAAAAATAAATTGCCATATAATTTAATGTCAAATATGAATTGTCAAATGTTTTGAAAGGTGCCATTTCAGCAGTACCACCCTAAGATGATATTTTAAATAGACAACATAAAAAATGAAATTTTCCTCTTAGTTTCGTATTACAAATTGAGACAGATAATAAACAAAAATATTCATTTTTTGAATGTAAATCCCAAATTTTTCTCTGCAAATCTTTCCGAAACATGTAGTCTGTGGTTCTATCTGTTTTCTGCACCTTCATTTAAAATTTTTCTTACTTCTCTTTCAGAAATCTAAAGAAATAGAAATGGGTAAATTATTTTATATTTCACAACAAAAAGGACACCAAGATTTACTGAAAAAATATCTGCCACAAGGTCTATAATTTCACTTCTTTTTAATTTTGTTCCATTTTTTTCTAAAAGTTTTCCATAAGCGTTATATATGTGTTTTTTTGTATATTTATCTAATTGTTGTCTCTTATGCATATTTTCTGATGTTATGTTCTTATTTTGCTTGTATGAAAATACTTTTCAATTAAAAAAATAAATTGACATATAATTTAATGTTAAATATGAATTGTCAAATGTTTTGAAAGGTGCCATTTCAGCAGTACCACCCTAAGATGATATTTTAAATAGACAACATAAAAAATGAAATTTTCCTCTTAGTTTCGTATTACAAATTGAGACAGATAATAAATAAACAAAAAAAAAAAAATCACCTGATATTGAAATTAATAAAATGTTTTATATTTATATTTTTTGTTAATTTATTTTGTTAATTGAATTAAGGGCTTAATATTATTAGTTTATTAAATACAGCAAATACTGTTAAATAATTGATATTACAGTCTGTTCCAAACGGTTAAGCGGAACTAGATTTTGCAATCTAGTTACTTTCATCGTTTAAATCGTGCCTTTCGGCCGTTTTGTTTAAGCTTTGTAAATCATACTTGCAATAAACATTTTTTGGTTAAGATTAATGTCATTTTAAAATGTCATTTTCTTTATATTTTGATTTTTTGTGTCATTATTAATAACAATTTCCCATTTATTTATTTTTTTGTCATTAAAATATATAAAAAAAATATTTAATTTTGACATAAGTCATTCGTTTCCATGGTTTCATTGTTGGAATTTTAAATTTTGACAACCCAACGTAAAAATGAAATAACCCAAGCAAGGTCCTTTCTCGTGACAACCTTAAAGAACTAAATTCCCATTTAGTTCCGCTTAACCGTTTGGTAAAGTCCACGGACCTGAAGCTAAATTTATTTAGGTTCAGGTTCGGATTCAGGTTCAATGTGGTAATTTCAGTTCGGTTTCAGGTTCAGGTTCGATAACAGATTTTTTTTAGGTTTAAGAACCTACATTTTTCCAGGTTCGGGTTCGAGTTCAATGAAAATTTTAAATAATATTACAAGTATACTCAATTTCACTTTGTAATACATAACTAAGAGGGAAACTTCATTTTTAGGGTTTTGTAGGTATGACCAAAAAACCCTTATACCCTCATTTTGTCGTCTGTCTGTCTGTCTGTCTGTCTGTTCGGTAAAAATTCTAGCCAAACGGCTAAACCTAGAGAGTTGAAATTTGGCATGCTTATACAACTCTTTGACCCGCACATAGGAAAATTACTATAACATCTAAAAAACATATCCCCCTAAAAATATAAACAAGAAAGTGCTCATCGAAAAAAAAAAATATATTTTTTTAAAATTCTTAGTAGGGTATCAAATGAAATCCCTTAGTACCTGGATTAACGATCAAAATTTAATTTTTGCAAAATAAATTAAATTATCTGAAAAAAATAAATTAAATTATCTGAAAAAATTCTAAGTAATGTACATTGGTGTGAACCAGAATAGTACAACAGGAATTTTTGATCAGATTATGTTTTCGGAAAATAAAGCATTTTTTGTGTTTTTAACTAAAATATGTTAAATATTCAATTCGCTTTGTAACACAGTAGATAAGTAAGCGCTCGTAGCGTAGTTCGTTTCGTCGTTTCTTTGTAATTGCAAACTAGAGTTCGATTCCTGTCAATTTTAATTTTTCTGTTTTTTTTTTGCATTTTTATTTTGTTTAAATTATTTTGTCAAAATTCTAGTTATATTTTAGTAAATGTTGCATTTAATTTTTAAAAGCGTACATTTAATAACCAGTGGGAAGTGTTGAAATTATAATTTAATTCTATGTTTGAATGTATACGAAATCAGAGGGCGGGGCTTATGATTTAAGCAACCAATGGCATTCATAGGCGCAATTTTCAAAATTTTAATGACCTTGCTGTATAAAAAAAAAATATCGCACATATTTAAAAACTTAAATAATGGTATAATCCGTCTCAATTTGTAATACGAAACTAGATCTGGTTACTTTGGTGACTGTTGTGGTGTAAACAGACTTTGGCGTATCCATGTGAACCAATACTATGACCATATTAAAAATGTATTGTCAATATACAACATAAAAAATGAACTTTTACTGTTAGTTCCGAATTAAAATTCATAAAAAAATATTTTGACATAAAATTTGTTTTAGCATCCCAAATAATCATCATTCAGTTACTAAATATCTGCGAAATCCTGAAATGTATGAAAATTCACACTTCACATCAATTTTTTATGTTTTATATTTATATCATCTTAGGGTGGTAATTCTGAGATAACACCTTTCAAAGCCATATTTACAAGTTGACATTCTTCCTAAAGTCCATTTACAACATCACGTATTTCAAAATAAAATATACAAAGTTGCAAACTATTGAAAACAAAATTTCCTTTTAGTTAGTATATTAAATAATAATTTTGAAATGTAAAGTAAACAATAATTACCATAATAAACAATAAGTAAACAACAATTTCTTGAACCTGTTAAAAATACATGGTTACCGGTTAATCATAAAAGGTTCGGGTTCAGGTTTTGGTTCACTGACCTTGAAACATAATGATTCCGTTCAGATTCACGAAAAATATAGGTTTTTTTTAAAACATTTTTTATTTATTTATTCAAAAGAACACTCAAATTTACTTAACCCAATCCTTAAAAAACATTTTTTATTTAAATAGTCAAAAGAGCACCAAATTTTACTTTATACAATTTCTTTTTAATAGAATGATCACGAAAATATTTTTTTATAGCTAACCCTTAAAATACATTTTTTTATTTATTCTAATTCCCACCAAAATGTACTTAATCAAACCATTACATTTTTTTTTTTTTTCTTAAGAACACGCAAATTTACTTAATCCAACTCGTAAAATAATTATTTTTTATTTTAAACAAAAGAAGACTCTTAAGAAGCTCTTATAGTTATGGCCCCAGTTGTCAAAAGCCCCAATTGTTAATGTGACTACTTTGTAGCCAATACAATATTTTCCACATAAAACTCAAAGAGTTTTGTGCGTGGAAGCAAGTTACAACTTAAACAATGAATGTCACATTAGCATATGTACTAATATAATATGAAAGATTTAACAGTTTGTAAATTTATTAAACACTAGCTGAAAACCCGTGCTTCGCTACGGTATATTAATGGTCTCATTAGCACAGGAGATACGAAGGGTTTCTCCCGAATTTCATGTCTCTTTCTCAAGGGACGCTCTATCGAATAAAAAATACCAATTTACTCCGCAAGGGATGAAATTTAAAAAACTGTCAAACGCATTCTAAATAGAAACCTATGTAACAAAATGAAGTGTTATAACTTAGGAAATAAAAAGGTTTTCATAATTCACCCCGAATGCATATTCACCCATTTAGGGGTTGATTAGGGCAAAATCGTGAGTTTCTATTTTAAAAATTTGTGTGGGTAACATTTGTAAGCAAAAACCAAGTAGATATCTCATTGAGCCTAAGAGATATTAGAGCATTTCTAAATCAAATTTCACCCCATTTCACCCCTTAAAAATCGAATTTAGACAAATCTCTTCTTATTGGTTTCTTACCTCGTGTAGGGAATGGAAGCTCAGATTTTCATCTTAATATCTTTTGTCTTCATATCCATTGGATTTTCTATCGAATAAATTATACCAGTTTACCCCTTTAGGGATGAAACTTAAAATAACTGTCAAAATACTTGTTTTTGAAAAGATTTTGGAAAAGGTGTTTTAAAAAGGGCATGTTTATGCCAAAAATGAAAGTTGTAACTCAACAAACAGGAAAAATTACGGGTACTATAATTCAACCCGTTTGGAGTGGATTGGTACGAAATGATGATTTTTTAAAAAAATTATTGTATAGGTGAAATCATATTTGACCCCCTTTTTAACCCCTCAGAAGCCGACTTTCGAAGAATTTCTTCTTAGTGGGTGCTTATGTCATGGAAGGAATCAAATTTGCGAATTTCATATATCTATGTCAAAGGAACGTTCTATCGAATAAAAAATATCCATTTACCCATTAAAGGTGAACTTTAAAAAACTTTTAAAACCATTTCGAGACATCTATTTGCCAAAAAGGAATGTTATAACTCAACAAACACATAAAATACGACTGGATATATAATTCACCCCGAATGAAGATTCATCCCTTTACGGGTTCTTTAGGATAAAATCTTGAAATAAGTTTTTCGATATTTGCATGAGTAATCTTTGTAAGTAAAAACCAAGTCGATATCTTATTGGTCCTAAGAGATATTAAGGAATCCTTGAAATCATAATTTATCCCTTTTCTCCCTTTAGGGATGAAATTTTAAAGAACTGTAAAAACCATTTCGAGATATTTTAAAAAGATACCTATGTGCCAAAATGTAATGTTGCAACTAAACGAACACAAAACATATGACGGGATATATAAGTCACCCCGATTGTAGATCTACCCCTTTAGGAGTGTCCCCTTAGGGGATACAAAAGAATCGTTAAAATCATAATTCACAATTTTTCACCCTTTAGGGGTGAACTTTTAAAAAACTGTCAAAACTATTTAGAGATATTTTAAAAAGACACCTATGTGCTAAAAAGTTATGCTGCAACTAACCGAACACAGGAAATACGGCGGGATGTATAATTCACCCCGATTGCAGATCCACCCCTTTAGGGGTTGATTAGGACAAAATCCTGAAACAAGTTTTTCGGTATTTGTATAGGTAATCTTTGTAAGCAAAAAGCAAAACGATATCTTATTGGTCCTAACAGATATTAAGGAATCCTTGAAATCATAATTCACCTCTTTTCACTCTTTAGGGGTGAACTTTTAAAATACTGTCAAAACTTTTTCGAGATATTTTAAAAAGACACCTATGTGCCAAAAAGTAATGTTGCAACTAAACGATCACAGGAAATACGACGGGATGTATATTTCACCCCGATTGCAGATACACCCCTTTAGGGGTATCCCCTTAGGGGATATAATTCACTCCTTTTCACCATTTAGGGGTGAAATTTAGAAAAAACTGTCAAAACCATTTCGAGATATTTTGAAAAGACACCTATGTGCTAAAAAGTTATATTGCAACTAAACGAACACAGGAAATACGGCGGGATGTATAATTCACTCCGATTGCAGATCCATCCCATTAGGGGTTGATTAGGATAAAATCCTAAAATAAATTTTTCGGTATTTTATGGGTAATCTTTGTGAGCAAAAAGCAAGGCGATAACTTATTGGTCCTAAAAGATATTAAACAATCCTTGAAATCACTTTTCACCCCCTTTCACCCTTTAGGGGTTAAATTTAAAAAAGTTGTCATAACCATTTCGAGATATTTTAAAAAGACGCCTATGTGCCAAAAAGAAACCTTATAACTCAACAAACGCAGGAAATACAACGGGATGTATAATTCACCCCAATTGTAGATTCATCCTTTAGGGGTTGATTAGGACAAAATCCTGAAATATGTTTTTCGGTATTTGTATGGGTAATCTTTGTAAGCAAAAAGCAAGTCGACATATTATTGGTCCTAAGATATATTAAGGAATCCTTGAAATCACAATTCACCCCTTTTCACCCTTTAGGGATGAAATTTAAAAAAACTGTCAATACCATTTCGAGATATTTTAAAAAGACACCTATGTGCCAAAAATTAATGTTGCAACTAAATGAACACAGAAAATACAACGGGAAGTATAATCCACCCCGATTGTAGGTTCACCCCTTTAGGGGTTAATTAGGGTAAAATCCCGAAATTAGTTTTTCGGCATTTGTATGGGTAATACTTGTAACCAAAAACTAAGTCGATATCCCATCGGCCCTAATAGATATTAAAGAATCCGTGAAATCACATTTCACCCCTTTTCACCCCTTAGGGGTTGAATTTCGAAAAATACCTTCTTAGTGGGTGTTTACGTCATGGAAGGAATATACTCTCCAAATTTCAAGTTTCTAGGCCTGTGGGTTCGGGCTGGGCGGTGATGAGTGAGTCAGTCAGTCAGGACACTGCCTTTTATATATATAGACTAGCTGAAAACCCGTGCTTCGCTACGGTATATTGATGGTCTCATTGGCATAAAATCCGCCGTTAGTTTTTTAACTTGTGTATGGGTAACCTTTGTAACAAAAAATCTAGTCGATATCTCATCTGTCCTAAGAGATATTGTGGAACCCGTGAAAAAACATTTTACTCCTTTTCACCAGATAGGGGTCGAACTTGAAAAAATTCTTTCTTAGTGGGTTCTTACCAGTGATGGGCGCGTAAGTTACATGAAGTTACCTCATTGTTGACGCGTAAACAATTGATGTAAAGTAAACACAAACACTCTTGTAAACAATGTAAATAATGATTTAGACATGCGCACTTGTTTTGAATTACAGAACCTCATTATCAATACATTTTTATAAATAATAAAATTTTAATGAAACGATTTTAAATGAAAAAGTAAGTATATAAAATTAGGACAAGCCAATATACATATTAATAAAAATCGAATTTGCATCATTATACAGGTGTGACATACAAATAAGTAAATACGAATATGAAAAATATAAAACTTTTTTCTTTAAAAAGTTCAGTCTAATTTTTTTTAATAATAAAATACATTAAATTTCACCTTTAAGAAAATCAGCCTATATTTTTTAATAACGAAAAGATTCATTGCAAATTTTGCATAACGCCCTATATTTTCTTTCATTTTCTTTAACTAAAACAAAACCTAGTTCTTCAGAATTATTCCTTCGGTTTCTTCCCACCATTTTTTAAATAAATTTATTGTTTTGAACCGAATATACTTGTTCATTAACTCTCTATTATTCGTATTAAATAACTAACTAAAACTAACCTCATTATTTGACAGTTTACAAAGCTTACATTGTTGACAAGTTTACCAATTGTTTACATAAGTTTACAAGTAAACGTAAACAATTAAAGTTTACGTGTAAACGCCCATCACTGGTTCTTACTTCATACTGAAAAATGTACTCTTCGAATTTTTTACTTTTAACAAAAAAATACTAATTTACCGTTTAGGAGTGAAAGAAAACTGTCAAACTGTGAAAACATATATGCCAAAATGGAATGTTATAACTCAACAACCGCTGGAAATACAAAGGGTTCTTTAATTCACCCCGAATGTAGATTCACCCCTTTAGGGGTTGATTAATATAAAATCCTGAAATACATTTTTCGGCATTTGTATGGGTAATCTTTATAAGCAAAAACCAAGTCTATATCTTATTGATCCTAGAAGTTATTAAGGCGTCCTTGAAATCACAATTCCTTCTTTTCACCCTTTAGGGTGATATTTGTTAAAGGTAAAAAACTGTTAAAACCATTTCGAGACATTTTAAAAAGACACAGGAAATACGACGCGATGTATAATCTACACCGTTTGTAGAATCACCCCTTTAGGGGTTGATTAGGACGTAATCCTGAAATAAGTTTTTCGGCATTTGTATGAATAATTTTTGTAAGCAAACACCAAGTCGATATCTTATTGGTCCTAAAAGAATTTTGGAATTACTGAAATCACATTTAAACCCTTTTCACACTTGAGGGGTGAAATTAAAAAAAAAAATGTCAAAATCATTTCGAGATATTAAAAAAAAAAACACCTATGTGCCAAAAAGTAATGTTGCAACTAAACGAACACAGGAAATGCGACGGGATGTATAATTAATCCCGATTGTAGATCCACCCCTTAAGGGGTTGATTAGGACAAAAACCTGAAATACGTTTTTCGGTATTTGTATAGGTAATCTTTGTAAGCAAAAAGCAAGTCGATATCTTATTGGTTCTAAGAGATATTAAGGAATACTTGAAATCATAATTCACCCCTTTTCACCCTATAGGGGTGATATTTTAAAAAACTACCAAAACCCTTTCGAGATATTTTAAAAAGACTCCTATGTGCTAAAAAGTAATATTGCAACTAAACGAACACAGGAAATACGACGGAATGTATAACTCACCCCGATTGTAGATCCACCCCTTTAGGGGTTGATTAGGATAAATTCCTGAAATAAGTTTTTCGGTAACTGTATGGATAATCTTTGCAAGCAAACAGTAAATCGATATCTTATTGATCCTAAGAGATATTAAGGAATCCTTGACATCACAATTCACCCCCTTTCAACCCTTAGGGGTGGAATTTTAAAAAACTGTCAAACCCATTTCGAGATATTTTAAAAAGACACCTATGTGCCAAAAAGTAATGTTGCAACGAAACGAACACAGGAATTACGACGGGATGTATAATTCACCCCGATTGTAAATCCACCCCTTTAGGGGTTGATTAGGACAAAATTCTGAAATTGGTGATTCGGTATTTGTATGGGTAATCTTTGTAAGCAAAAAGCAAGTCGATATCTTATTGGTCCTAAGAGATATTAAAGAATCCTTAAAATCACAATTCACCCCTTTCACCCTTTAGGGGTGAAATTTCAAAAAACTGTCAATACCATTTCGAGATATTTTAAAAAGACACCTATGTGCCAAAAAGTAATCTTGCAACTAAACGAACACAGGAAATACAATGGGATGTATAATCCACCCCGATTGTAGGTTCACCCCTTTAGGGGTTGATTAGGGCAAAATCCCGAAAGCACTTTTTCGGCATTTGTATGGGTAATACTTGTAAGCAAAAACTAAGTCGATATCCCATCGGCCCTAAGAGATATTAAGTAATTCGTGAAATCACATTTCACCCCTTTTCATCCCTTAGGAGTGGAATTTCGAAAAATCCCTTCTTAGTGGGTGCTTACGGCATGAAGGGAATATACTCTCCGAATTTCAAGTTTCTAGGCCCAGGGGTTTGGGCTGGGCGGTGATGAGTCAGTCAGGACACTGCCTTTTATATATATAGACTAGCTGAGCACCCGTGCTTCGCTACGGTATATTGACGATCTCGTTAGTGTCATTAGTGTATAAAATACTCAGTTTGTTTTTAAACATGTGTATGGGTAACATTTATAAGCAAAAACCTAGTCGATATCTCATTTGTCCTAAGAGATATTGAGGAATCCGTGAAAAAACATTTTACTCTTTTTCACCACATAGAGGTCGAACTTCAAGAAATCCCTTCGTAGTGGGTTCTTACGAACAAACGAAGGAAATACGAAGGGTTCTATACCCTGAAGGCTGAGTCACCCTTTTTGGGGTTGGTTAGGGTAAAATTTTAAAATAAGTTTAAGTTTAACTAAGTATGGGTAACTTAAGCAAAAATGGGTAACGTAAGCAAAAACCAAGTCAATATCTCAATAGTCCTAAGATATATTGAGGAATCTGTGAAATCAAATTTCAGCCCTTTTCACTCCCTTAGAATTTTGAAAAGTTTAATATTAGTGGGTGCTTACGTCATGGAAGGAATATATTTCCCGAATTTCATGTCTCTATGTCCAGAGACGATCTATCGAATAAAAAATACCAATGAACCCAGTTAGGGATGAAATTTAAAAAAAATGTCAACACGCTTACTGAATATTTTAAAAACAAAGCTAAGTAGGTTTCTATTTAATAGAAACTTATGTAAGGTTTCTATAATTCACCCCTAATGTAGATTCATGCCTTTAGGGGTTGATTAGGGCAAAATCCTGAATTTTTTTTGCTAACATTTCTATGAGTAAACTTTGAAAGCAAAAACCAAGTCGATATCTAATTGGATCTAAGAGATATTGAGGAATTCCTGAAATCATATTTCACCCCCTTTTTACCCCCTTAGAGGTCTACTTTCGAAAATTCACTTCTTAGTGGAATATATTTTGCGAATTTCATGTATTTATGTCCAAAAAACGTTCTATCGAATAAAAAATACTCATTTACCCCTTTAAGGGTGAAATTTTAAAAAACTGTCAAAATTATTTTGAGGTATTTTAAAAAGACATCTATGTGCCAAAAAGGAATGTTATGACTAAACAAACACAGGAAATACAACAGGATGTATAATTCACCCCGAATGTAGATTCACCCCTTTAGGGGTCGATTAGGATAAAATACTAAAATAAGTTTTTGGCATTTGTATAGGTAATCTTTATAAGCAAAAATCAAATCGCTCATAACTTATTGGTCCTAAGAAATATTAAGGAATCCTTGAAATCACATTTCCCCCTTTAGGGATGCAATTTTAAAAAAATTTCAAAACCATTTCGAGATATTAAAAAAAAAAAACAACCATCAGCCAAAAATAAATGTTATGACTCAACAAATACAGGAAATACGACGGGATGTATAATTAAGTCCAAATGTAGATTCATTCTTTTAGGTGTTGATTAGGACAAAATCCTGAAATAGGTTTTTCGGCCTTTGTATTAGTAATCTTTATAAGCAAAAACCAAATCGATATTTTATTGGTCCTCAGAGATATTAGAAAATCATTGAAATCTCATTTCACCCCTTTTAACCCTTTAGGCGGAAATTAAAATATCCGTCAAAATCCTAAAATAGGTTTTTCGGCATTTGAATGAGTAATCTTTGTAAGCAAAAAGTCGATATTTTATTGGTCCTAAGAGATATTAAGAAATCCTTGAGTTCACATTTCACCCCTTTTCACCCTTAAGGGGTGCAATTTTAAAACACTGTCAATATTATTTAGGGATATTTTAAAAAGACACTTACATATGTGCCAAAGAGAAATTTTATAACTCAACAAACACAGGAAATACGACGGGATGTATAATTCACCCCGTTTGTAGATTCACCCCTTTAGGGGTTGATAAGGACAAAATCCTGAAATAGGTTTTTCGGCATTTGTATGGGTAATCTTTGTAAGTAAAAACCAAGTCGGTATCTTATTGGCCCTAAGAGATATTAGGGAATCCTTGAATTAACATTTCACCCCTTTTCACCCTTTAGGGATGTATTTCTAAAAAACTGTCAATACAGTTTCGAGATATTTTAAAAAGACACCTACGTGTAAAAAATAAATTTTATTAGTCAACAAACACATGAAATACGACTGGACGTATAATTCACCCCGTTTGTAGATTCATCCCTTTAAGGGTTGATTAGGACAAAATCCTGTAATAAATTTTTCAGCATTTGTATGGGTAATCATTGTAAGTAACAACCAAGTCGGTATCTTATTGGTCCTAAGAGATACTAAGGAATCCTTGAATTAACATTTCAGCCCGTTTCACCCTTTAGGGATGTAATTTTAAAAAACTGTCAATACCATTTCGAGATATTTTAAAAAGACACCTATGTGCAAAAAATAAATGTTATAACTCAACAAACACATGAAATACGATGGGATGTTTAATTCACCCCGTTTGTAGATTCATCCCTTTACGGGTTGATTAGGACAAAATCGTGAAATAAGTTTTTCGGCATTTGTATGGGTAATCTTTGTAAGTAGAAACCAAGTCGGTATCTTATTGGTCCTAAGAGATATTAGGGAATCCTTGAATTAACATTTCACCCCTTTTCACCCTTTAGGGATGTAATTTTAAAAAACTGTCAATACCGTTTCGAGATATTTTAAAAAGACACCTACGTGTAAAAAATAAATTTTATTAGTCAACAAAGACATGAAATACGACCGGACGTATAATTCACCCCGTTTGTAGATTCATCCCTTTAAGGGTTGATTAGGACAAAATCCTGTAATAAGTTTTTCAGCATTTGTATGGGTAATCATTGTAAGTAACAACCAAGTCGGTATCTTATTGGTCCTAAGAGATATTAGGGAATCCTTGAATTAACATTTCAGCCCGTTTCACCCTTTAGGGATGTAACTTTAAAAAACTGTCAATACCATTTCGAGATATTTTAAAAAGACACCTATGTGCAAAAAATAAATTTTATAACTCAACAAAAACATGAAATACGATGGATGCATAATTCACCCCGTTTGTAGATTCATCCCTTTAAGGGTTGATTAGGACAAAATCGTGAAATAAGTTTTTCGGCATTTGTATGGGTAATCTTTGTAAGTAAAAACCAAGTCGGTATCTTATTGGTCCTAAGAGATATTAAGGAATCCTTGAATTAACATTTCACCCTTTTTCACCCTTTAGGGACGTAATTTTAAAAAACTGTCAATACCATTTCCAGATATTTTAAAAAGACACTTATGTACCAAAAATAAATTTTGTAACTCAACAAACACAGAAAATACGACGGGATATATAATTCACCCCGATTGTAGATTCATCCCTTTAAGGGTTGATTAGGACAAAATCCGTAAATTAGTTTTTCGGAATTTGTATGGGTAATCTTTGTAAGCAAAAACTAAGTCGATATCCCATCGACCCGAAGAGATATTAAATAATCTGTGAAATCACATTTCACCCCTTTTTCGCCCCTTAGGGGTTGAATTTCGAAAAATCCCTTCTTAGTGGGTGCTTACGTCATGTAGGGAATATGCTCTCCAAATTTCAAGTTTCTAGGCCCAGGGGTACGGGCAGGGCGGTGATGAGTGAGTCAGTCAGTCAGTCAGTCAGTCAGTCAGGACACTGCCTTTTATATATATAGATATACACACACAATTTTTAATATTTTTAAAGAGTATCTGAAAGTAGACCATTCAGAAAAATTGCGGGTTATCGCGATTTATTGAGTTACAAAGGTAAAAGTTTTGTACAATGCATTGTTGCAATTACATTATTTGTCAATAGATAGCAGAATAGAACATTCTACACTGTTTCATAGAGTATTTTTGTCATTAAACTAGAAGGTAGCTTCGATCGCACTCTACCGAACTTTTAACCAAGCCTATTATTATCCTAACCTATCTTAAGATAGAGTTTTGTCATTAAACTAAAAGGTAGGTAGCTCCGCTCGCATTCTGCTAACCTAACTGAACCTAACGTAGTGTTTTTGTCATTAATCTAGTAGATAGGTAACTCGCTTCGCTCAGCTTCTAAGCAAACCTCTTACTAATAATAATTATTATTATCTTTATTGGTGTTTTTTGCATCACAGAGAATGTTTACACAAGTAGAAGAATATTAAAATACATGAAGTCAGGAAAAAATAATCAATACAAATAACATATTAAAAATTGTCCAAAATTATGGTAAAAATTTAAATTTACAAAAAACATACGTCATTAAACGTTAAAATATTATAATGTCATGAAGTGAGGAAAATAAAATAATCACAATACAAATAACATATTAAAAAATGTCCAAAAATGGTAAAAAATTAAAATTACAAAAACCATACGTCATTGGACGTTAAAATATTATGTCAATGTGCACAAGATAGAAATAAATTCATCAATTGAGTAAACACAATTTTCTAACAGAAGTATTTAAATCTCGCTTTTAAATTGTTTGAGCGTTTTTAGGGTTTTGTAGGTATGACCAAAAAACCCTTATACCGTCATTTTGTCGTCTGTCTGTCTGTCTGTCTGTCTGTCTGTCTGTCTGTCTGTCTGTCTGTTCGGTAAAAATTGTAGCCAAACGGCTAAACCTAGAGAGTTGAAATTTGGCATGCTTATACAACTCTTTGACCCGCACATAGGAAAAATACTAAAACATCTAAAAAACATACCCCCCTAAAAATATAAACAAATATGTGCTCATCGAAAACAAAAATATTTTTTTTAAATTCTGAGTAGGTGATCAAATGAAAGCCCTTAGTACGTGGATTAACGATCAAATTTTTATTTTTGCAAAATAAATTATTTTGATGCGATTTTTGCCAAAATTGTGCAAAAAAAAAATTGTCCCACACCCTGTCTTCTTGTCACTGTTTTTTTGTTAGTTGTTCCTCATTTATTATTCATTGTGGCAGTATTTAGATTTTTCCAATTGAATATATCTGTAGTCTACTGTCAATAGATTATTTTGATGGAGAGACAACCCGCAGCACACAACCGTATAGTTGTATGCCGGCACAATATTTTTTTTCAAAACAGCATACAATCAAAATAAATAAATAAATACTGTTTAAAATTTTTATAAAATGAAATAAATGTAAATAAAACAATTAATTAAAATAAAAAACAAAAAAGACGCCGGGGTCGAACTTGGAACCTCTTGTTTAATAGTCAGCTGTCATAACCATTAGACCACTCGAACACAAAATTAAGTAATTAATTACTGTCTGATTATTACTTATTCCTGATTATTATCATTTGTCAAATTTTAAAAGTTAAAAGTTATAACAATATAACAATTGAGGGCACATGTCAATAATTAAAATATGTTTAAATTGTTTTAATTATTTTTTTTTATAGTTACCGAACTTTGCGACAAGATTAGTTATATGACGTTAATTTTTTTTTTTTTTTCTAACTTCAGTCAACCGGGTGATGCACCAACTTACAGTCAGAGGTCATTGACCTGACAGTAGATTTGCATCGAGGCTAATAGATTCTTGAGGTTGTCTCATAGTGTAGCTTATAGAGAGCGCGGGGAGGTATGCGGGGAGGTATGCGGCGAGGGTAAGCTATGACGTCAGAGCCAGTCCTTGTACTGCAATAAACGTGTTGTTAGTATTGTAATAGTTCATTTTTTCTTCAGTTTTGAGTATTTTCGAAGACCTTTAATAATATTTGAGGATTTATTGTATTGTTCAACTAATTTTAACGAAATCGAGGGAAGTTTTATTGGAAGTATTAACAAAATCAGATAGAGAATAGTATTTATTTAACTGTCTAACGTAAACGGTTATCTCAGTGATGTGATACAACAAAGATTATTTATAAGGATTAAATATTAAAATTTAAAACAAAGAGAAGCAAAGGAAAATAAAAAGAGTAAGTGCGAAACAGAAAAAGATCGTTCAAAAACTTCTATAAAAATGAAAAAACTTGTATTAATTTCTTTGTAGCATTATATATATAAAAGCCCTAATTTCTGTGTGTTTGTAACGCTAAGTTCGTCGGTTCTAGCGGGGCTTGAGGTGTGTGGTCGGCCACTTCCCACCAGTGAGAACGACGTTCTCCGACAAACAACAGCTCACTTAGGCTAAGCACATAGTGAAGCATAGAGCAAAGCAGCGATGAAAGCGGAGAGTAAAACAGCGAAAGAATGTCGCGCTTATAAAAGAGTGTCTACACATAGTGACGCGTTTAAAATCGAGCAGAAAGTTCACAAAATTATAATGGATTTCTTGCTAACATAAAACTCTTCCCTGAAAATTTGGTATTTACTAAAAAATAAAAATAAACACACTAGAAGGTGCAATGTTCACAGAATAAATAAAAGTAGACATATACATGGTGAATTTCATCATTTCTATATGCAACTCCGCAAACATCCAGAAAAGTTTCATTCTTATTTTCGCATGAGTATTTCAACGTTTGATTATATTTTGTAAAAAATTCAACATAAATTGGTAAAAAATGGACAAATTTCAATCGGAACCTACACTAAATACCTCTTATAAATGAGAACTACTTGTAAATGCCTCAATATCCATTTTAAACAACTATTTCAGCAACGATGATAGCAGAGAAATCAAAATTGTTTGAACGCGTCGCCTTGCTCGACTATAACAACGATATAACCTCGCTGCAGTACGCTCCACTATGCGCGTGTTAATAGGAATTAATTTATTTAATTTCGCCACTTTGCTCTCTTTTTTATACCTTAGCTATAACCAGAAACAGATATACCATTGATGTCCAGTATATGGGCCGCGGGCCGTATCCAGCCCAATACTAATTTTTAAACGACACGCATTAAGCGGTTTTTAGGATTTCCTAGGTATAATCAGAAACAGCTATAACATTTATATCCAGCATATGGGCCGCGGGCCGTATCAAGCCCGATACTAATTTTTAAACGACACACATTAAGCGGTTTTTAGGATTTCCTAGGTATAATCAAGAAACATTTTTGTTTTGTTAATATACGCAGAATCATGCAAATTTTAATAATTAATTCCTGCTTATATTGATTTTTATTCGATATCAGTTTTCCAACGTTGTTGGCAACGGGGTCTGCTAGTATAGGAATAATTTTTATCCAATCTTTTGTTTATATGTTTAATGTACCTGATTAATAATAATAATAATAAAAAAAAATTGAATATTAAAATTATTTTTATTTTTACTGTATTATATGTTTCATTTTGTGATACGTAACTAACAGGGAAAGTTCATTTTTTATGTTGTATATTTACAATCTATATATATAAAAGCAAGTGTCCTGACTGACTGACTCATCACCGCCCAGCCCGAACCCTTCGGCCTAGAAACTTGAAATTCGGAGAGTATATTCCCTCCATGACGTAAGCACCCACTAAGAAGGGATTTTTCGAAATTCAACCCCTAAGGGGCGAAAAGGGGTGAAATGTGATTTCACGGATTCTTTAATATCTCTTCGGGTCGATGGGATATCGACTTAGTTTTTGCTTACAAAGATTACCTATACAAATACCGAAAAACTTATTTCAGGATTTTGTCCTAATCAACCCCTAAGGGGGTGAATCAACAATCGGGGTGAATTTTACATCCCGTCGTATTTCCTGTGTTTGTTGAGTTATAAGGTTTCTTTTTGGCACATAGGTGTCTTTTTATAATATCTCGAAATGGTTTTGACAGTTTTTTAAAATTTCACCCCTAAAGGGTGGAAAGGGGTAATATGTGATTTCAAGGATTCTTTAATATCTCTTAGGACCAATAAGATATCCACTTGCTTTTTGCTTACAAAAAATACCCATACAAAACCAAAAAACTAATTCCAGCATTTTGTCCTTATCAACCCCTAAAGGGGTGAATCTACAATTGGAGTGAATTATACATCCCGCCGTATTTCCTGTGATTGTTGAGATGTGACATTACTTTTTGGCACATAGGTGTATTATTAAAATATTTCGAAATTGTTTTGACAGTTTTTGAAAATTTCAGCCCCAAAGTGTGAAAAGGGGTGACATGTGATTTCAAGGATTCCTTAATATTTTTTAGGACCAATAAGATATCAACTTAGTTTTTGCTTACAAAGATTACCCATACAAATGCCGAAAAACTTATTTCAGGATTTTGTCCTAATCAACCCCTAAAGGGGTGAATCTACAATCGGGGTGAATTTTACATCCCGTAGTATTTCCTGTGTTTGTTGAGTTATAAGGTTTCTTTTTGGTACATAGGTGTCTTTTTATAATATAGCGAAATGGTTTTGACAGTCTTTTTAAATTTCAACCCTAAAGGGTGAAAAGGGATGATACGTGATTTCAAGGATTCTTTAATATCTCTTAGGACCAATAAGATATCGACTTGCTTTTTGCTTACAAAAATTACCCATACAAATACCGAAAAACTAATTTCAAGATTTTGTCCTTATCAACCCCTAAAGGGGTGAATCTGCAATTGGGGTGAATTATACATCCCGATGTATTTCCTGTGATTGTTGAGATGTAACATTACTTTTTGGCACATAGGTGTCTTTTTAAAATATTTCGAAATGGTTTTGACAGTTTTTTAAATTTCAGCCCCAAAGGGTGAAAAGGGGTGACATGTGATTTCAAGGATTTCTTAATATTTCTTAGGACCAATAAGATATCAACTTGCTTTTTGCTTACAAAAATTACCCATACAAATACCGAAAAACTAATTTCAAGATTTTGTCCTTATCAACCCCTAAAGGGGTGAATCTGCAATTGGGGTGAATTATACATCCCGTTGTATTTCCTGTGATTGTTGAGATGTAACATTACTTTTTGGCACATAGGTGTCTTTTTAAAATATTTCGAAATGGTTTTGACAGTTTTTTAAATTTCAGCCCCAAAGGGTGAAAAGGGGTGACATGTGATTTCAAGGATTTCTTAATATTTCTTAGGACCAATAAGATATCAACTTGCTTTTTGCTTACAAAGATTATTCATACAAATACCAAAAAACTTATTTCAGTTTTTTATCCTAATCAACCCCTAAAGGGGTGAGTATACAATTGGGGTGAATTATACATCCCGTTGTATTTCCTGTGATTGTTGAGATGTAACATTAATTTTTGGCACATAGGTGTCTTTTTAAAATATTTCGAAATGGTTTTGACAGTTTTTTTAAATTTCAGCCTCAAAGGGTGAAAAGGGGTGACATGTGATTTCAAGGATTCCTTAATATTTCTTAGGACCAATAAGATATCGGCTTGCTTTTTGCTTACAAAGATAATTCATACAAATACCGAAAAACTTATTTCAGGTTTTTATCCTAATCAACCCCTAAAGCGGTGAGTATAAAATTGGGGTGAATTATACATGCCGTCGTATTTCCTGAGATTGTTGAGTTGAAAAATATCTTTTTGGCACGTAAGTGTCTTTTTAAAATATCTCGAAATAATATTGATAGTGTTTTAAAATTGCAGCCCTTAGAGGTGAAAAGGGATGAAATGTGAATTCAAGGATTTCTTAATATTTCTTAGGACCAATAAGATATCGACTTGGTTTTTTCTTACAATAATTACTCAACAAATGCCGAAAAACTTATTTCAGGATTTTGCCTAATAAACCCCTAAAGGGGTGAACCTACAAACGGGGTGAATTATACATCCCGTCGTATTTCCTGTGTTTGTTGAGTTATACAATTTCTTTTTGGCACAAAAGTGTCTTTTTAAAATAACTTGAAATAATATTGATAGTTTTTTAAAAATTACGTCCCTAAAGGGTGAAAAGGGATGAAATGTGAATTCAAGGATATCTTAATATCTCTTAGGACCAATAAAATATCGACTTGGATTTTTCTTACACAGATTACTTACTAATACAAATGCCGAAAAACCTATTTCAGGATTTTGTCCTAATCAACCCCTAAAGGGGTGAATCTACAAGCGGGGTGAATTATACATGCAGTCGTATTTTCTGTGTTTGTTGACTTATAACATACCTTTTTGGCACATAGGTTTATTTTTTAAATATCTCGAAATATTTTTGATAGTTCTTTTAATTTCCCCTTAAAGGGTTAAAAGGGGTGAAATGTGATTTCAATGATACTCTAATATCTCTGAGGACCAAGAAAATATCGATTTGGTTTTCGCTTATAAAGATAACCAATACAAAGGCCAAAAAATCTATTTCAGGATTTTGCCTAATCAACCCCTAAAAAGGTGAATCTACATTTGGACTTAGCTATACATCCCGTTGTATTCCTGTATTTGTTGAGTCATAAGATATATTTTCGGCTGATGGTTCTCTTTTTAAAAAATCTCGAAATGGTTTTGACAATTTTTTAAAATTGCATTCCTAAAGGGTGAAATGTGATTTCAAGGATTCCTTAATATTTCCTAAGACCAATAAGTTATGAGCGATTTGATTTTTGCTTATAAAGATTACCCATACAAATGCCAAAAACTTATTTTAGTACTTTATCCTAATCAACCCCTAAAGGGGTGAATCTACATTCGGGGTGAATTATACATCCCGTCGTATTTCCTGTGTTTGTTGACGTTCCTTTTTGGCACATAGATGTCTTTTTAAAATACCTCAAAATAATTTAGACAGTTTTTTATAATTTCACCCTTAAAGAGGTAAATGGGTATTTTTTATTCGATAGAACGTTTTTGGACATAGATTCATAAAATTCGCAAAATATATTCCACTAAAAAGAGATTTTTCGAAAGTCGACTTCTAAGGGGGTAAAAACGGGGTGAAATATGATTTCAGGAATTCCTCAATATCTCCTAGAACCAATCAGATATCGACTTGGTTTTTGCTTACAAAGGTTACCCATACAAATGTTTGCAAAAGAAATTCAGGATTTTGCCCTAATCAACCCGTAAAGGGATGAATCTATATTCGGGGTGAATTATAGAAAACTTACATAGGTTTCTATTGAATAGAAACCTACATAGCTTTCTATTTAAAATGTTTAGTAAGCGTTTTGACAGTTTTTTAAAATTTCATCTCTAACGGGGTTAATTGGTATTTTTTATTCGATAGAACGTCCCTTGACATAGAGACATGAAATTCTGAAAATATATTCCCTCCTTGACGTAAGCATCCACTAATACGGAACTTTTCAAAATTCGATCCCTAAGGGGGTGGAAAGGGCTGAAATGTAATTTCGCGGATTCCTCAATATCTCTTAGGAAACATGAGATATCGACTAGGTTTTGGCTTACAAAGGTTACCCATACACATGTTTAAAAACAAACTGAGTATTTTACACTAAAATGAGATCGTCAATCAGGGTTGCGCGGGACAGCTAAAATCTCGAATTAATCAAAAAAAATTATTTGTCTCCTCACTTTCTATTTTGGGGTTGAGGACTGAGGACCTTTTTTTGCTCATCAGTTCTATTTTGAGAGTGAAGACCTTTTTTTTGCTCATCACTTCTATTTTGGAAGTAAGGACCTTTTTTTTGCTCCTCACTACTATTCTGGGAGAGAGTTTGTTTATAAACATTTTGAAAAATTTTGATGTACATTTTATTAGGTTCTCCCGCTTTTTGAGTCTTAATCCCGATTTTTTTATATTTATTTGGTAAAAATCCCGATTTGGTAAAATAATAATCTGGCAACCCGGTCGTCAATATACCGTAGCGAAGCACGGGTGCTCAGCTAGTACATTTATAATATTATCATAGTATTTGTTCACATGGATACATCAAAGTCTGTACACACCACAAGTCACTAAAATCATCAGATCTATTACAAAATGAAACACAACATATAAAATTATATGTATATATAAGTTATAGTCTGTTTCTTTAGTTTTAAGCGGAACTAGATTTTGAATTCTAGTAACTGTTAACGTTTAATTGAAGCCTTTGATCATTTTGTTTAGCAAAACCCAACTTCAAACATTGAAAAATTAGCTTATGATAACTTAAAATAAAATAAACTTCATTTGGTCCGCTTAAAGGTTTGGAATAGCTTATACTTAAATACATATTGTTGTTGCGGTATTTTTCATAAAAAGTAAAATAATTTTCATTATGTTATCTTGTTTCTATTTGCCCACCTATCCATGTATAATTTAATTAACTAATTACAGCCTTAGGTAAGTATTCACTTTTAAATTTTATTATCAAAATAAAAATATTTGTAAATATTAAAAAATACATAAAAAATAGCATACATTAAATTATATTTTCAATAATGGTATTAAATTATTAAATGAACTGCTTCTAGAAATTAAAAATAATTCTTACTTAAATCAATTTAAATCTAAATGCAAATTACGATTTAATTTTAGGTTTTTCTTTTACAGTTACTTTTAAGGGAACCATCTTTCAATGTATATTTATGTAATTGGTAATCCTTAAACATTGTAATATACAAGGTGTCTCAAAAGAAATTTTATATTTAGTGGATCGATTAAAAAAAAAGTAAGCCGTATATAGAAAAAATGTTTATTAATTATTAAAATACACTTTTTGGGGATTTATTTCTTAAAAATAATATCGTCTAAATGTAGACCCTCGCGTTCTCGGCACTCATTTAATCGAACAGTAAAATTACTTATGACGTCTCGGCAGGTGGACTCAGGGATGGCTGCCATTTCGTGACGGATATTTTCTTTCAAATGCGCCAGTGAAGTCGGTTTATTGGCGTAAACTTTAGATTTAAGATAACCCCATAGGAAAAAGTCCATAGGGGTTAAATCTGGACTGCGTGGAGGCCAATTTATGTCACCTCTCCGGGAGATCAATTTGCCTGAGAAAATTTCACGAACACGTGGCAGAGACATATTGGACGTGTGTGAAGTTGCTCCGTCCTGTTGGAACCATGTTCTTTGGTTATAGCCAGGAAAGTTTTGCAGTTCAGGTACCAAGAAGTTGTCTAACATCTCCACATAACGCTCTGAATTCACTGTAACTGCACGCCCCCTTTCGTCTTCAAAAAATTAAGGGCCGATAATTCCTCGCGCCGACATCGCAGCCCATACGGTCACTTTAGGCGAATGTAGGGGTTTCTGATGTTTGCGTTTCGGATTCGTTACACTCCAGTAGCGGCAGTTCTGCTTATTTACGTGGCCATTAAGATGAAAATGAGCTTCATCCAAAAACAAAATGTTGGTAAACGTTGAAAATCGCTCAATCACCTGATTTACGAAATTAAGCCTCTGACTGGCATCTTGGGGCTTTAATTTTTGCACCAATTGAATTTTGTAGGGGTGCAGCTTTAGGTCTTTGTGCATAATGCGATGTAATGATGATCTAGGCACATTTAAAGCACTTGCGCGCTTCCGAATTGAAAGGTTCGGGTCGTCACGAACAGACTGATTAACATTCTCCACGTTTTCTACCGTTCTTGATGACCTAGGTCGCCCGGATTTTGATTTATCCAGCGTTGTACCAGTCTCTTCAAACTTTTTAACCCAATGTCGAATGAGAGGAATGCTTGGCGCATCATTTAAGTGGCGAAAACCTCGAATACTGCAGAATTTTCTACGCGCTACAGTCGCCGAATCACCGTTTTTGTAAAACTCTCGCACGCATAACGCGCGGTCTGCTCCCGAGAAACGCTCCATAGCGACTGAATTCCCAAGAGCCAGGCTACCGATTGACATAACCCCCGCGCCCCTCGAATACGTTGCGTTCACGCAGTAAGCTAAATAAATATAAAATTTCTTTTGAGACACCTTGTATTATTATTGTTTAAAATAATATTGTTTTTCTTAATTACATGTTATTTTTACTATAAATGTGAGGTGAAACGCTTATAATGTGTATTACCATATACTCCTAGGACTGGCTCTGACGCCACGGGTCACATGACGTTGCGTAGGTCATGTCCATATGAGACAACCTCTAGAACAGCGTTTCTCAACTGGGAGGGCGCGGCCCCCTGGGGGGCCGTGAAGGCTTCGTCGGGGGGCCGCGAAGTCATACAAGATCGAAACATGAAAATATAATAAAAATGCACTCAATCTTGCAAGATATAAATTTTATTCATATTTATAAATACGAGTATCTTATATTGATATTCATAAAAATATACCTTTCACAACATAAATAAAATAAATATTCTATTTATTTTTATACTTAATATACTTATTTTGACAACTAATTTAAACTATAGTCTATTTCAAATGTTTAAGTTGTCACTAGCTAACTTTATAATGAGTAAATGGGCTTTTACTAAACAATATGATCAAAAGCTTCATTTAATCGATAAAAATTTCTAGATTTGAAAATCTAGTTCCGCTTTAACAAAAGAAACAGACTATAAGTAGACTATATAAAGGTCAAATAAATTGTATGTGTCGGTTAATGGGTTCGCGTTGGAGGCACTTCAAGTATTTTTAAGTTGTGCTTTGAAGTAGGTACGATTTGAAAGTGCAATATTTGTTATTATATATTTTTTTAATTGCTCTCCGAACTGCAGGTAACTCAAGAGTAAGGATGCGAATGTGTTTAAATTAATATGGAAGGCATTTTGAACATTTGTAAATAAAAATACTTTACTTTCAAGTCGGTATAGGGACTATAATCGTCATTTAATAATATCACAGTTTTTTGTCAACCGTAAAAGATATTAAAAAAATGTTTAAGGAAAAGTTGTTGAAAAGCTCTAGCCAAAGATATCCAATATGACATACGTTCCTATTTAAAAATTCGAAATTGTCCTTGATGTCCTGTAATTCTGTTTTTTTCCGGAAAATTTCAATACTACCATCAATTTTGTGGATAAATTTTAGTTCAAAAGTTTTGACGTGTGAGTGACGTGTGAGCAACGTCGCCTTTTCGAAAAAGTCGTGTTCCCATCCATGTTATCTTGATACACTATATATATATGTATGTATATATATATATATATATATATATATATATATATATATATATATATATATATATATATATATATATATATATAAGAAGGAAAATAAAAATTCTTGTACAACAATTCTTGTTGTAAAGAACAACATCCTAACTATATATATATATATATAACGGTTGTTTTTTTTAGAGGTATAGAACTTTAAATTGCAATAAAACAACGATGGATTATTCGATTGACATGAATTTTTTTTTATTCGAAAGATAATCTTGTGGCATTACATTAAATCATACCAACAAGACGGCGCAACATGTCACACAGCTCGTGCCACAATCGATTTATTGAAAGACACGTTTGGTGACCGCCTAATTTCACGTTTTGGACCTGTGAATTGGCCTCCAAGATCTTGTGATTTAACACCGCTGGACTACTTTCTGTGGGGCTATGTAAAGTCATTGGTCTATGCGGATAAGCCACAAACGCTTGACCATTTGGAAGACAACATTCGCCGTGTTATTGCCGATATACGGCCACAAATGTTGGAAAAAGTCATCGAAAATTGGACGTCCAGATTGGACTACATCCGAGCCAGCCGTGGCGGTCATATGCCAGAAATCATATTTAAAATGTAATGCCACAAGATTATCTTTCGAATAAAAAAAAAATCATGTCAATCGAATAATCCATCGTTGTTTTATTGCAATTTAAAGTTCTATACCTCTAAAAAAAACACCCATTATATATATATATATATATATATATATATATATATATATATATATATATATATATATATATATATATACATAGGGGGGCCGCAGACAATATTTGTATAATTTGGGGGGTCCCAGGCCATAAAAGGTTGAGAAGCACTGCTCTAGAATCTATTAGCCTTGGATTTGCATAACATAAAATATATATAAATCACGATAACTTCACTTTGTGATTCGCTAATTCAAAATAAATCATATCACTATAAGCACAATTTTAAGTATTGCCGCGGTGTAAATTTTCAAAATTATCAAATGGGAAACCCCTTTAAAATTTATAAAAAAAACTGACGAGCACAACTACAAAGCAGCACATTCATTCACACTCCCCAATTTATATCCAAACCTAACCTAACCTAAAATAGTGTTTTGTCGTTAAACTAGAAGATAGGTAGCTCGCTTCGCAGGGCCGGGCCGATCATTATTGGCGCCTGAGGCAAGATAGAAAAATTGCGCCTTTTGATTTTATCCCCCCCCCTTTTTCCGCCGGCCTGGCGCCGTTAAGCCATTATAAACTCACCCGCCAATATTCAAAATTGATATAGTTTTTTTCGTGACAGTTTCCATAACTTCTTTTTTTTTATTGTACATTTTAACTTCTTTTAAATTGTTATAATATTTTAGTTTTTGTTATTTTTTGTATAAAATTATATTAATTTCTTTTGATATTATATAATAATTTTTTATCTGCGGGACATTTGCATGCTTATGCGGGACATTTCACTTTTGCGCGGGACTGTCCCGCGAAATCCGGGACATCTGGCATCCCTGCGTGCACGGGATCTTGTGCAAAAATATTATTATTCCTATTTAATCTCGAGGACTAACATTCCCTAATATTAAACGGTTCTTGATGAGTACCATTTCCAATCATGAACAAATCCTTATCTCTAAATATCACAGCCGACAAGTGACGTATCGACTTTAGTACAGAATAGCCGTTATTATTAAAAATTTACTTAAAAAAATATTTTTGAATTATTTTTCTATAAATATATAAAGTGTACTGGTAATAGGTAACGAAATAAAAACTTACCTTAAAGTTAAAAACTTACACAATCACATAAAGCACAACAAAAACAAAATTAATTACTTGTAAAACTAAAATTAAAAATTAAAAACAGGAAATAAAAATAGTTAGGTAAGTATATAATTTTTTTATCAAACTCTTTACACTTTCAAAGTAAAATTATAAGTGATTTTTTTTAACCCCTGGAATATTTTTTAAAATGTTGCATTTTGTCACCATCTGTAAAAATAATTATCCTGCCATAAAAATAGAAAGTTCAAATGATAAGATTTTTAGAAAATTTGGCGGGTAAATGTTTAAGATGAGTAAATAGGGATCTTCACGAATTCCTCTGGTTCAGGTCACTTAAATCCATGACAGATGTTGGCCATAAATAATATTGAAACCTTTCTTACACTTGATTTTGGTTGAAACAAGTGCCGTCCAAATACAGCACTACCAGAAATAATAAAATATTTTTTGGAAAATTTGATAATCACGACTATTTTGGCTGACTAAAAAAGATTCTTTTTGGCGCCTTGATAAATCCGGCGCCTGAGGCGATCGCCTCGCCGCCTCACCCATCGGGCCGGCCCTGTCGTTTCGCTCGTCTTCTTCTAACCAAACCTCTAACTAACTAGAAGATATTTAACTCGCTCCGCTCAGTTCTACTAATCTGACATTTTCCTAACCGAAGACAATGTTTTGTTATTAAACTTGAAAGTAGATATTGACGATATTTACTGGAGTTTATTGCACTATTTTTAATGGGCTAGTGTGGACGCAAATAAAGTACTGTGTACCTAAAAACTAGGTAATTGGGCAAGGTTTAGTTAGTAAAAATCTAGGACAGTGGAATTAGAAAAACGATTATAGATAATAAACAATTTGTGAAGGGATTTCCGGTCTTTCAAAACTGACAAAACTGGTGTGTATATGAACACCTACAGCGTGTGTATGGCAGCGATCTTGTACTTGCCAGGCAAACAAGATTTCTATATCTACCTTAGTCGTGCTAATGGCCGGCTTGCTGCGACGTGCCTGCTTAATAAGAGTGACATCCTGCACACTCCTCTCACTGATGCCTAGAAATGTGTAAGACCCTTCGGCATTAAGATGTTTTATAATGCTCCCATCAACCAATTGAACGTCTTCACCGTTGTCTAAACCATTTCCCCTGTTGATATGAAAAAAACGCATACTTCCAACCCGTATTGCATACTTATCGCAGCAGTGTACTCAGCAACAGCATCTAAAGCGGCCTGAAGATTCTTTTCGTTCGAGGCGTAAAACTTCAAATCAACCATGTAAGAAAGATGGGTAATTTTGTGCTTATGCCTCGAGGGGGACCCGCCATGGAGCCACTGCCATGTCTGAGCTTGTTCGATAGAGGAAGAAGTGAAATGCAAGATAGTAGCGGGCTTAGGGGATCTCCCTGGAAAATGCCATGCTTGAAATATATCCACCCTATCGACACTGTGGTTGATCAATTTGGAACAACGAATTGCTTGCATTTGTGTAGTCCATCCAAACCATCGACAGGTAGCGTTTGAAAGACGCCGCGTCATGACATACTGACCGGTCGATAATAAGGTTTTCTTTGCAACCTGCTTGGCCTCTCTTCGTTCCCCTCGGTTCGAAGATGTCTGACCAAACAAAAGCAGTGGAGCTCAGTACCTGGGCACCTCATTTGCTAGGCTGGTAAAGATCTTATATAGCGTACTGAGACAAGTAATAGGTCTATAGATCTTCGGGTGGGTTTAATCACAATTTTTGGGGATTAATACTATACGCCCTTTTTATAATCAATATGGTATGGGCATTTCCCCATGGATAAAAGAAGTAAAATTTCATGCAAGTCGGCCGTGTACACTAGTGAGTGACTTCCACCAGAAGGCAACGATATCGTCAACTCTTGGTGCAGCGAAATAGCGCACTTTTGAAATAGCACTTCTTCCTGGGTAACAGGAGGACATGCCTGAGGATCTGTAAGGTGCTGTGTACAAAAGTCCTCAATTTTCTCCAAAACTGGAGTGTCTTGCACGATCGTCTCGTGTTCATAATGCTCCCTCCAAAATATCTGTCCTGTCTACTGATAATAACGGTTCAGAAACCTCGGGCTTAGCCATGAAATTGCATGACGGGTTAGTGAGGAACATAGTATTTTCCTCCATGGTCTTAACCCGGTTAACCAGATTCTTTTTAGCCAGGGCTAATGCTCTCAATTTGTCCATCGCTTTCTGCGTTAGCAGAGTCAGAGTGGACAAATTCAGTGTGTGATACTTTATGCGTAGTTGGTGTAATATGGCTTAATACTTCGTAAGCATCAATAGCACACTGAATACGATAAGCTTCCTGGCGTGAACGCATCATTTTCTTCTCTAATTGCTGTATACGCAGTTTGCCGTTAAAAGCCTTAGAGGCCAAAGCCCGCTTTGGCGTCAGCACAGCTGCTGCAGCGTATAAAGCACAGTTGATTTTCCAGAGACTACTCTGAGGGGAAATTTGCTCGTCGATAAGTTCATTTAGTCGTGTGAGCTCATCAGCACAAACTTTGAACTTATTATGTCCAAGCCGGGTACGTTCAGAAGACGACGCGAGAAGGCCCAACAAACCCTCTTGCAGATTATTTCCGGAGAAGAGAGTACGAATTCAGCATTTTCTGGAGAAGAAGCAGTGGGTATTTATCCATCAGCCGCTGGTGGGCTTGCAGGTATCGATGGCTATAGAGCCTTCTCGACTCTCTTCGTCTTGATCGCCTCATCCTGCGTCGCAGACGTGCTACTAGGTCACGCAGTTTGTTGCGTAATGAAATCCAACTCAGGGTAAGTTGCACAACATTGTTAGTGCCCGCACAACTGTTTTTGGGTGCCCATCCGAAAAGGACCTGTTGTGGGAAGCTCTATGGTTTCCTGTGGTTTTTGGAACCATTTATACGTTTCATGGGATGGTTGGTCCCATGAAATGGTGGCAGGATTCATCGACTAGATGGTAGAGTCCTTGCTACCCCCGATTGGTGCCTGGCGTAGTAAGTTTGTGGTAGCGATCCAGAGGGAAAGGGCGCTAAGCATTTTCATGCAAAAGACAGACTGGGCCAATTAAATACCCGGGTTTACTTATTATTGTTGTTATTTACTTATTGTTATTGCTATCATTATTATTATTATCTTTCTATTTTGTATCTAAAGTTCATGCATCTTTCTTTGGTTAGAGGAATGGTGCCGTAATTTAAAACTAAATAAAGATCTTGATAGTTTCACCCACACCCTTCAAGTGTCAAATCTTGAACTGGGTTAGTGGCACCAAAGGAAGAAGTAAGAACCAGAAATTCAATTTTGTCCTCAATTGAATTTCCAAGGGCAATTAATAGATAAAATATTTCTTGTAAACCGTGACAAGTTGTGATGAAGGTTTGAATAAAATCGAAACGTTAATTCATCCATTATATAATTTTTATGAGATCTAATAAAACCAGTCGGGCATTTGTTTATTTCTTTATTAGATTATTTTTTACAATGACAAGTTTATTTAACATATTAAAACCAAGATTTTTCATAGTTGCTGAACATTGGTACTGAATCATCTACTTGATAAAAATCCATCAGATTTGTTTTATTGTACTGTATGAAGTACGAACAGATATGCCGAGGCATATACATGATTTTACCGTGCAGCTCCAGTTTTGACGGAATACCTGCTAAAAAGCCACTGGGAACCAACCATAGAGTTGCAAAAGGGCTCAGGTAATCTGGCCATTGGAATGCCTTCTCATCGAACATCATCGTTCTCACTTTAAAAAATGAGTCCCCACATCTGGAAAAAATGCAAAGTTTCTTATTAGAATTTATAACTAAAGACCAGTTTTTTTTAGGCATTTGGGTTTATGTTCCGTATGTTCCCACCAGATTAAATTAGAACTAGGCTGTCTGTTTGGAATAGAGTATATTGTAATGTAAGAAACGAGATAGAGACGATGCAAGAGTGGGGAACCAATAGCAACCAATCAACGCATCTGTAGTTGACAGAGATATACGCATTTCTAACATGACGACACGTTGGAATATAACTGATATTTTTGTGACTTTATGAAGTTAATGTTTTTCAAAATATGTATACTATAAATCTCATGAAAAACAGGTAAAAATGTCTTTATGAGTACCTGTCTATATTTGAAGCAATTGCTTTATTAAAAAATTCAAGCCCATCTGGTTCTGACGCTATTTCTAATAAACTATTAAAATCTCTTAAAGATGTTATCTGCGTCCCACTTTCAAAACATTTTGATCTTTATATCATGCAATTACTATATCATAAAAAACTTAAAATAGCTGTCATTAAAGTATTACATAAATCAGGACAAAAAAATGTAACGGGCAATTATAGGCCAATATCTTTAGTTTCTATAGTCTAGTGCCTCCGCACCATATTTTACGTTGATACTGCACTTGATGATAATGGAATGCTATTTGGCACACGTGTTCCTTATAAAAATTAAATCATTTTGACCCGCAGCACCTATTTGTGAATCGAGACAAATTCAAGATGGCGGCGAAACTAGCGCGCCAATTACGATAACGATAACTAATTCTTATGATACAGCAAAATAGCTAAATACATATTTGTACAATGGACCTTTAGCTACAATTTGCCGCGTCGTACGCGAATTTCTGTTACTTAGTTTACAAGATACCGTCCATAATTCATTCTCAGACGCAAAAAAGTGATTTCCGAAATGGCTAACGAATTTCGGATGATATGGCTCGTTTTCTATTAACTTAATGCCGTAGATTACGAATCTGTTCTCAAAATGGCGTAAATTTAAAATTCTGATAGATTTTTTTCCGGTCGGAACGGCTGTAAATTATGACATTTAAATAAGATACTCCATGCATATACGGAATGCATCAATTTGCTTAGGTTTATTCGCAGCACCTGGTCTCAAATGAAGCCGCTTTCGAAATAACGTTCGAAAATCGGATTTTGCTAATTACATCAAATTTGTCGAGTTGTATATCAATTTCGGGTATATTGAAGTCGCAAATTTCGAAAATGAAGTTAATTTAAAGATTTTCTACACATAAGATTTTATTTTGCCCGAAAAAAATAATTTCATGTATTCTTTACATAGCAATGAGATTCATTACACGGCAGTGAAGTGTCTCTCCATCCAAAAGAGTAGTAAATAGCAGTTCTGACAAAATAATATAGATTACTACACACTTAATATGATTCTAATGGTGGCCGAAAACTATTCTTTCGAAAATGGTTAAAATATTCTCAGACATTTTTACCAGTTATCAGGACAACATTTTAATGTGTTGATATATCCTCTATATGTGCCAATAATACTGACTTCCTCTACTACTTAATTCTATACAAAATGAAGATATTCGATGAATTCTTATTCAACACTAGTCTGAATCGAAGTCGAAACCTGGTGTGAAACATTATTTTGCATAATTAATTGAAGAAACATTTTAAATAAACTTTAATTCAAGAAATAATAAGTCATTTTTAATTATTAGGGAACGGACGTAATTAGCCCCTGAACTTGACTTGGCGTTTTCATAGGTGTAGTTTTTAAAAATATAATTTTGAAATATTTTACCTCTTTAAAAATTTAAAATAAACCAAAATTAAAATTAATAATGGCAATAATCAGTACAATTGATGGCATGAATGGACATACTCTATCTCATTAGAATTTTATCTTTACATAGGCCCACCCAATTAGTGAGGCTTTCGACTTTGATTTGTAAACAAAATAAATTATTTTGTAAGGTAGGACTGGAAGTCAGTATTATTAGCAAACATAAAGGAACTATCAACACATTAAAATGTTGTCCTAATAACTGGTAAAAATATTAGAGAATATTTTAACCATTTTCGAAAGAATAGTTTTCGGCCACCATTGGAATCGTATTAAGTGTGTAGTAATCTATATTATTTTGTCAGAACTGCTATATACTACTCTTTTGGATGAAGAGACACTTCACTGTCGTGTAATGAATCTCACTGCTATGTAAATAATACATGTTTTTTTTTTTTTCGGGTAAAATACAATCTTATGTGTAGCAAATCTTTAAATTAACACAATTTTCGAAATCTACGACTTCAATATACCCGAAATTGATATACAACTCAACAAATTTGATGTAAATAGCAAAATTCGATTTTATTTATTTATTTATTTATTTATTTATTTTACAGTTTTTAAGGAAAGCCAACAGTAGACCCTATAACTGGCTTCCACGAATTATTGTAATTGTGTTACATATCTTACAATTTTTTTTACATATTTGTACACATAAATTTAGATTAATAACAATAATATTAAAAAAAAAAAAAAGAAAAAATAAACTACAATACGTTTGGGAAAAAAATCTATCAAAATTTTTAATTTTCGCCATTTTGATAACAGATTCATAATCTACGGCATTAAATTAATAGAAAACGGCTCGTTTTCTATTGATATGGCTCATATCATACGAAATTCGTAAGCCATTTCTGAAATCACTTTTTTGCGTCGGAGAATGAATTATGGACGGTATGTTGTAAACTAAGTAACGGAAATTCGCGTACGATGCGGCAAATTGTAGCTAAGGGTCCATTGTACAAATATGTATTTAGCTATTTTGCTGTATCATAAGAATCAGTTATTGTTATAGTAATTGGCGCGCTAGGTTCGCCGCCATCTTGAATTTGCCTCGATTCACAAATAGGTGCTGCGGGTCAAAATGATATAATTTTTATAAGGAACACGTGTGCCAAACGGCATTCCATTATCATCAAGTGCAGTATCTTTCGACGTAGGCACCAGACTACTAGTAATTCAAAAGTTTTTGAAAATATAATTAAACAACGAGTGGTACGTTTTTTGGATAAGTGCAATATTTTTTCAGATAACCAATTTGGTTTCCGGAATAATATGTCAACGGAAAACGCTATAACTAAACTTACTTTTGCCATTTATAGTTGTTGAGTATTATTGTTTACATTCTTATCAGCATTGGCAAACAATGCGTCTACAAGTTGTAAACCCCCACTCCCACTCGAGGGTGCAGGTGGTCAGTGCATATTTGTAAGAGATAAGAGAGAACGAGTTGAGCTAAGCACAGGACAATTGTCTTGTGCGAAGTTGTATTTGAATTAACAATAAAATTAAAATATACAGTCCACACGAGTTTTTAGTTATCGAAGGACCCAACAATAGTAGTTTCGAGAAGTCTAATATCTCAGCTGTTATGTTTTTAAATCTTGCGAAAGCAATGTCTTTGACACATTTTTTTCAATCACTCTATTTTACTTGAAAAACTTGAATCATATGGCTTCCGAGGTATATTTCTCGACTTTATAAAAAGCTTCCTGTCTGATAGAGAACAAATAGTCTGCGTCAACGAATGTTTCAGTAAGAGCAGTGCTGTTTTTTTGTGGTGTACCGCAAGGAACTGTTCTTGGCCCTTTACTATTTAATATTTACATAAATGACCTTCTGTTCTTAAATATTAACGGCACTATAATTGCATATGCAGACGATACAGCTATTTTCTTGGAAGGCGAATCCTCGGAAGATATATTTTCGAATATGTCAAAAAAATTTACCATTGTAAACACCTGGTTAAATGCGAACTTATTGACACTTGCGTAAGCTATCAAAAATTTTCTTAGTTCCTTTTGCCTGTCGTAAAAATAAATTACCCCTCAACACTAGTATGCAATTGCATAATGCAGATTCTGTTCTTAATAGCACAAATCATTGCCAGTGTAACACTAATAAATTAATTGCGAACTCCTTCAGATATTTATATGTATATGTAGATAGTAACTTGAATTGTAAAGAGCATTTTTTTATTCAAAAGTCTTCGACATTGCCTTAATATTGATAGCCTAAGAATGATTTACTTTGGTTTAGTGCAGTCTATACTAAAATATGGTATTTAGCTTGGGGCACCGCATCAAAGAATATAATCTCGAAAATTAAAATTTCTCAGAAGTTTTTAGTTAAAATAATATTTAAAAAACTCTTTAGATATCCAACATCCAAGTTATTTGTGCTTGCTAATGTACGCGATCTCTCTGAGTTGTTCTTATTATCTTTGGCCCAATTTATCTTTAAAGAGAGGTTGCTCATGAAAGACTTATTGCTTCAACAGAATCATGTTTACAGCACAAGAGGCAGAACTAATAAATTTTGTAAAATATTGAAATCAAAAAAAGCAATTGCTTCTAAAACTTTACCAATAATGGGACAAAAACTGTATAATGCGTTTTCACTACAGCTTAAACACCTTTTATATCACCATAGTCAATCTTATTATACTGGACATGTCAAACGGTGGTTATCTTCATCGACTAGAGATTTTAGGTTAAAATTGTTTAATACCTTCTAATTTTATTAATATTTCTGATTTTATTTGTATCTCTGATTTGTATATTTGTATGCATTTTATTGTTTTTATTTATATATATATATATATATATATATATATATATATATATATATATATATATATATATATATATATATATATATATATATATATATAACAACAATCTAACTATATATTTATTTATTTATTTATTTATTTATTTTATTTGGACATCCAACAGGATAAATCCCAGTAACAGGATGTCACTACAACATATATATAAAAATGCTTGTACAGAAAATTAGTACAGAAGGTACAAACTAACCTACTTAACAATTACATAGTACATATTTGTATACATCATTTTTAAATTCATGAAGAGTCATGAAAATACATCTGAGCTTTGACAATATGAATTAAAACTGTGCAATATTCTATAAACGGGTGAATTTTGACCTAGGACAGTGTTACATCTGCTGTTATAAAATTGTAAAGTATTCCTGTTATTGTAGGTTGGAACATTTATATTGAAAAATTGAATGAGAACAGTATTGTCATAATAATTATTCACTACTTTAAATACTGTCAAAATATCATTAATTAATCTACGCTGCTCTAGTTTAATTATGTTGAAATTTATTAAGCTTGTATTGTATTCAATTTTTACGTTTTTAAATTTATAATTAAGGAATTTGCAGAATGTTTTTTGGATTCTTTCAATTCTATTTTTTAAATTTTTATAGTTGGGATTCCAGATAACACTCGCATACTCTAGTTGTGAAACTACGAAAGACCGATACAGACATAGAATACTTTCAATTTTATTGAATGGTTTGCAAGTCCTCCTAACAAAACCTAACATTTTGAAGGCTTTATTTACAATATTGTTAACATGAATATCAAATTTGAGCCTAGCGTCAAAAATGACGCCTAAATCTTTGATTTCAGTCACACAAGATAAAATTTGATTTGATAATGTATATTCGTAATTTAATTTATTTATTTTTCGTGTGAAAGTCATTTTATGACATTTATTAATGTTTAAAGATAATTTATTATTGATACAATAATTGTTCAATCTATTAAGGTCACTTTGAAGATTACGGCAATCTTCTAGGGAATTGATTTTGAGATAACATTTTAAATCATCAGCGTAAAGCATGAAATTTGAGAAATGAAAACAGTTTGAGATATCATTAACAAATATTATAAATAAGGTGGCGGCCAGGTAGGCCCCCTGTGGAACACCTGAGGTTATTGGAACATAAGATGATATATAGTTATTCATGGCAACAGCTTGAGATCTATTTTTTAAATATGATATTAACCATCTCAGTAGATTGCCGTGAATCCCGAAATTCATAAGTTTGTGAATTAAGATATTATGATCGACTTTGTCGAATGCTTTAGTAAAGTCGGTAAAAATTACATCAACTTGGGCATGTTCGTCAATAGCATTGAACAAAAATTCTGTGTATGGTAACAGATTAGTTATCACTGAACGTTTTTGGAAAAAACCGTGTTGTTCGGGAATTATAAGATTTTTTATGTTGTTAGTTAAAAAGGTTGATATAATCTTTTCAAAAATTTTGCCGAAAACGCATAGCTTGAAGATAGGTCTATAATTTTTTATTTCATTTATTGAACCACTTTTAAAAACGGGTGTAATTATTTCTTTTTTCCATTTTTCGGGAAAAATGCCTTCATTAAGGGACTTATTGAAAATAGTAGCTAAAGGTTGATAAAGGACATTAATACATGACTTTACAAAGACCGGTGGTATGCCGTCTGGGCCGCAACATTTGTTTATATTTATATCCATCAAAGTTGAGAGAACTTTGTCTGAAGAAATTTTATTTAAATTAATAGAAGTATTATAGTTGTGATTTGGAATGAGATTTTGTTGACTTGATGTAGGTTCAAAAGATTTTTGGAAATATTCGTTGAAGCTATTGCATATAGCTGATATATTATTAAGGCTGTGGCCTTCATATTTCATGGTACCAGGGATGGAACCTTTACCTTTTTTACTAGAAGCGTACGACCAAAAAAATTTAGTATCCTTAGTGACATTCTCTTGAACATTATCAATCCAATTCTTATAATCCGTTGTAATTTGTGATTTAACATTTTTTCGAAGTTTACAAAATAGTAAATAATCAGATACATTTTTATAAAGTTTCCATTTTTTGTGTGCCTTTATTTTTTTATTAATAAGTTGAATGGTTATTTTACTGTACCACGACGGGTATTTATGATTATTTTTCTTTTTTAGGGGAATATTCTGACATATTATGTTATTAATATTTTCATATAAGAGTTTAACAGCGGTGTTAGTATCAACATTATTAAATAACTCATTCCAGTTTATCAAACTTAATTTATTATTAATAATATCATAATTGGCTTTATAAAAATTGTGACTAGGAATGCTAATCTTTTTAGACACGTTACAAGAATTGTAATCTAGATTTGCAATTATTGTTCTATGATGTGCGTCCTCTTTTATTAACGGCGAATTAGTAGTAGTGATTTCATGAATTGATTCATTCGATAGCACCAAATCTAATATTCTATCGTTTTTATTTACTAAAAAGTTAAATTGATGTAAGTTTAGGAGAGACATTGTTTCTAGAAACTGCTCAGATTTTACGTCGTTGGGTAAGGAGGGTGTTAAAAAGTTACAATTATCATAATTAAGCCAAGTAATATTAGGGAGATTAAAATCTCCTAGAATTAATATAACGTCATATATATATACACCCCGGAGAATTTCTTTCTTCTGTTGAAATTAAATATACTTAATTTAGTTGGGACAAAGAAGATCGTGTTGTAAATAACCCACATTTATTTCATAAGGCCTATATTTCGCGAACTGTTCGTTGGCTTTATTCAAGGTATCTGCAACAACAATGTGCAATTAGTTTAGGTAATTATAACAACAGTTAATTTTTACTCACAGAAATAATTAAGAGGAACACATAGATGTTTTTAAAAAACGAACTGTCGTTATAAATCACCAAACCAATCAGGCACCATATCATTTTCACAATAAAAAACTTTAAATTAACAACATTCTATAAAATTTAACAAAACAATCGTGAAGCGGCCATTTTGTTTAACAAAGGGAAGAATAACAGGTGTTGAGGGGTGGAAATAAGGTAATTGTTCCTTTAAAAAACCTTACCATCTTTATGGCAGACATACTAAAAAGATCTTATAAGACTGACAATCCGTACTACGTTAACAATTCGTTTGATCTTGTTAAGGAACTTAAAGATTTAAAATTCCGAATTATTTCACCTTAATTAGTTTGGATGTAGTTTCATTATTTCCAAGTCTCACTTGGGACCTTATTTTACAGGAAATTAAAAACAGATGGTCAGACATCTCCAAAGTCACCCCTATCAGCAGGGATATTTTTATTGAAATTTTAAAAAACATTTATCATTCTTCTTATTTTGCCTTTAAGGATAAGATTTACTTACAGAAGAAGGGTTGTCCAATGGGTAGCAATCTTTTTCCCATCTTAGCTCAAATTACAATGGATACCTTATTGGATAAGGTTTTGGAAAGATTGGATTTTCAAGTATCTTTTATAAAAAAAATATGTTGATGACTTTTATAATATCATTTATAATTTATAATTTAATTTCAATTTTAATAATTATTTATAATTCAAAAAACGGTTAAAACACTTTTTAAATATTTTAAAAAGAAACCTATATGCCAAAAAGAAATGTTATAACACAGCAAACATGGAATATGCGAAGGGTTCTATAATTCACCCTGATTGTAGATTCACCCCTTTAGGGGTCGATTAGGACAAAATCCTGAAATAATTTTTTTAAATATTTACATGAGTAAACTTTGTAAGTAAAAACCAAGTCGATATCTTATTGGACTTAACAGATATTAAGGAAACCGCGAAGCCACATTTTATCCCTTTTAACCCCATTTTCACTTATTTAGAAGATGAGTTTCGAAAAATCCGTTCTTAGTGGGTGCTTACGTCACGGAGGGAATATACTCGCCGAATTTCATGAAAAATAAGTTTTTCAACATTTATGTGGGTAGTCTGTGTAAGCAAAAGTAAGGCGATATATTATTGACCTAAAAGATATTGAGGGATCCGTGAAAACACATTTCACACCTGAGAGGTTGAATTTCGAAAAATCATTTCTTAGGGGTTTTTTAAGTCATAAAAGGGATATACTCCCCGAATTTTATGTTTCTCTGTCTAGACGACATTCTATCGAATAAAAAATACCAATTTACCCCTTTAGGGGTGAAATTTAAAAAAAACGGTCAAAATACGTTCTAAATATTTTAAAAACACACCTATATGCCAAAATGGAATTTTATAACACAATAAACACAGAAGATGCGAAGGGTTCTATAATTCACCCTGATTATAGATTCACCCCTTTAGGGGTCGATTAAGACAAAATCTTGAAACAAGTTTTTTAATATTTACATGAGTAATCTTTTTTTACCCCTTTTAACCCCCTTTTCACTCATTTAGAAGATGAGTTTCGAAAAATCTGTTCTTAGTGGGTGCTTACATCACGGACGGAATATACTCGCCGAATTACATGATTTTCCAGTGGTTTGGGCTGGGCGTTGATTATGAGTATTTATATATATAAATGTAAAATATGCATTTATAAGCAATTAATTAAATTAGATGCAAAAAATTGTGAGAATATGCAAAATATGCTAAATAAAAACGAATCAAATAACGTAATTTTATTAGATTCGCAAAGATATGAAAGAATTTTTGGGGATATGCATTTAGTTCAGAATATGCATTTGCATAAAATCCGTGCTTTAATAATAACAGAAAAGGCCTTAAGCTAAATTTACTAGAAGCCCATGAAATTAAGAAACAGATGTCCACAAAGGTTAATAATTGTACTTTTGCAAGAACATCAATCTACAAGTCACCTGCGTTTAATAGTAATAGCTTTTTAGACTACCTTGAACAATATATCAACGGCTTTTGCGACAAGAAAAAACTGAAATATTGAGAGGGGATATTATTATTAACATCTTGAGTACTACTGATTATGATAATACAGCGCACAATTATATGAACCTAATGTATGAAAATGGTTTTCACTCGCAGAGCCGCAGTAAGGAAAACTTGCGCTAGGGGCAGAGCCGTGTTTTGGCGCCCTTGGTAAATAAAAACAAGGTTCTCCCCTATCAAAATTTAAGTGATGAGCAAAAAATTGATGTGAAGTGTGAATATTCACACATTTCAGGGTTTCGCAGGTAATACACAATAAGTGAAGGCGGTATGCTGAGTGTGTAGGACAAATTTTACTTTGTAGTAATCACGGCAAAATGAACGATATTTTTTAAATAATTTATCGTCTGTCAATCATATAATAAGACTGGTTATTAAATTTACGCTCTTAAAAATTAAATACAACATTTGTCAAAATATAACTAGAATTTTGACAAAATAATTTCAACATAATAAAAATGCAAAAAAAAAACAGAAAAAATAAAATTCGCTCCGTACTCGAACTCGAAACCCTTCGTTTTCCAGCTTACGACACCAGTGCTCTAACCCATTAAGCTATCGCACGCCTTGCATGTGAGTGTCTTACATTAGTATAACTTTTGTACTTTGTGAACCAAAAACCACAAAAAATGCGTTATTTTCCGAAAACATAATCTGATCAAAAATTCCTGTTGTACTATTTCGGTTCACACCAATATACATTACTTAGAATTTTTTTAGATTTTTAGTTTAAACCATCTGGGCTACAGGGTGTGGGACAAAATTTTTTTTGCACAATTTTGGCAAAAATCGCATCAAAATAATTTATTTTGCAAAAATAAAAATTTGATAGTTAATCCACGTACTAAGGGCTTTCATTTGATACCCTACTCAGAATTTAAAAAAAATATTTTTGTTTTCGATGAGCACATATTTTTATATATTTTTAGGGGGGTATGTTTTTTAGATGTTTTAGTATTTTTCCTATGTGCGGGTCAAAGAGTTGTATAAGCATGCCAAATTTCAACTCTCTAGGTTTAGCCGTTTGGCTACAATTTTTACCGAACAGACAGACAGACAGACAGACAGACAGACAGACAGACAGACAGACAGACAGACAGACAGGCAGACAGACAGACAGACAGACGACAAAATGACGGTATAAGGGTTTTTTGGTTATACCTACAAAACCCTAAAAAAGGTCCTCACCTCCCAAAATCCAAGTGACGAGCAAAAAAAAAAGGTCCTCTTCTTCGCAATGGCGCCTCTTAGCAAGCCCGTCAGTGCCCTTTTCCTTAGTGCGCTAGGGGCCGTCGCCCCCTCCGCCCCATCTTTACTGCGGCTCTGTTCACTCATATATTAATGATCATACAAGAGTTACCAAAAACAGTAAGAGTTGTCTTGACCATTACTTTCTAAAATCTACTTTAAAGAATATTTCAATATGCCCAGTTATACTAAAATCCAAAATAACGGACCATTATCCCACATTATTATATATTAACTTTAAAAATACCTACGACCCGCAAACCATAAAAAACAATATTAAAAAAATTTCACAAGTAAATTAAAAAAAATTAAGTAAAATCATGTCAGAAGTAAATTGGGAGAACATGGAAGTAGATGATATAAACACTTATTTAGAAAATATTCTAAATATTATTAACGTGGATAAAGCTACAAAAATATTAAATATTAAAAATCCAGTTAAAAAAAGATCTCCCTGGATCAAAAACGATCTCGTCAAATCCATTAAAGTCAGGGACACACTTTACTATCATTCAAAACAAGATCCCACAAATACCAACATTTCAAACCTCTATAATCAGTATAAAAAGCAAATACCTGTCTTAATTAAAAAAGCAAAAATTAACTATTTCGCTAATAAATTTAAAAATAACTGTCAACCTAAGACAATTTGGGATGCTACATATAATTATTTACATCATAAATCTTCCAAAAGGAACTCTATCAAAAGAATTATAGTCAATACAGAAAAATGCACAGACTCTCAAATTATAGCAAACGAATTTAATAACTACTTTATCAACGATTGACTAACGCTTTAAAATAGAATCACTAATAATAACTTATCAACACTTAATAAAATAACTCACAACAAAAACTCTTTCTTTCTAACACCGACTAATGAATGTGAAATAAGTGACATTATTAATAGCCTATCCAATAATAAATCTGCTGGGGAAGATAAAATTGATTTAAAAACAATTAAAACCACTGCACAATATATTTTACCTTCAATTTGCAATATATTTAATAAATGTTTCAATGTTAGCAACTTTCCGTTAAAACTTAAAAAGTCTATAGTACACCCAATTCACAAAGGTAGTGATAAAGAGGATATAAAAAAGTATCGACCTATTTCTCTAATTAGCAATTTTAGCAACATATTTGAGAAACTAATATACAAACATTTATATTCTTTTCTAACTATAAATAATGTATTATCGGAAAATCAATTTGGGTTTCGCCCGAAAAAATCCACGAATGATGCAATTATTAGCCTGACAAACTATATCTACAATGCATTGTACAAAAATCGTCCATTTATGGCTATCTTCCTTGATTTGGCTAAATCCTTTGACACAGTAGACCACAAAATCTTACTTAATAAAATGGAAATATATGGAATAAGGGGTATAGCACTAAAATTAATGGAAAGTTATTTAAATAATAGAAAACAAACAACAAGTATAAATTGTGTTCAAAGCTCGGCAAAAACAATTTTGGGGTTTCTCAGGGCACTGTGCTAGGGCCCTTATTATTCATAATGTATGTAAATGATATGTTGACACTTAAACTAGGATCTAAAATAATGTCCTACGCCGATGATACTGTCATATATATAGAAGCTGAGTCTTGGAACCAAGTCTATGAAATAGCTATGGAGGACTCAAAAAAAGTCAAACTTTGGCTGGATGTAAATAAACTATCATTAAATACGGATAAATCGCATTTCCTAACATTCTCCTGTAGTATAAGTACTCAGCCCCATATTGAATCTATCGTATTTCACGAATTTAACTGCACTAATCCGAACAATTGAGACTGTACATCTATAATAACAGAATTAAACCACATCAAATATCTAGGTGTTATAATAGATAATCACCTCAAATGGAATTTCCACATTGAATAAAATTCGCAAAAATATATATTTTTTTAAAAAGGTACGTCATATTCTTCCTGTAGAAAATTTAAAAACAATTTATTATGGCTTAGAACAGTCAATTTTACAATATGCAATACTAGCTTGGGGTGTAACATGTAACGTTCATATCAACAGATTAAAAATATTGCAAAAAACTATCCTTACAATAATGACATTTAGACCAAAGAGATTTCCATCGGAGTTGGTTTTCATCGAAACCGGCATATTTTCCATCAACCAATTATATGTGGAAGCAATCGCTAAGCAGATTACAAAAGAAAACACTGTTATTGAAGTACAAGACCACAGTTACTCTACTCGAGCTCTCACTAATAAATTAGCAGTACCTCTAAAACATCAAAAACAAAAGTTAACATGTGCATTTTTCTATCACACCTCTAAAGTCTACACTCATTTAAGAAAATATAGTATTGTTAATAATATTAACATACATCCTACAAATTGTAAAAAAAATATTAAGAATTGAACCAATTGAATCAATTAAGAAATGGATTTACTCGCTTAGTAACTTAGAAATTCTCAAAATTTTAAGTAAATCTACATAACCTTTGCCTGTACTGTTTTGTAAACTTTATCTTACAAGAACTCATCATCTTATATCTGACATTATCATTATTATTAATTTTATCTATTTATTTATATATATATTTTATATCTTTACATTTATGTACAAGTACCTGTATGAACATCCGTGTGTTTCATGGTATTATGTTCTAATATAAATGAGCACACCTATAGACCTGTACAAGCGTACACAAGAACAAATTATGTATTAAGATATCGCCATGCACTGAGCTTTGCTCTTAATGGTGTAACAATTTTGTATGTTCTCATGTAAAACTGTGTAATTTATTTTAGTTTGAAAATAAATTACTATGGGGTTTGTCAGGTCTTGACAAGCATCTACAAATCTCAAACTTCAGCAACCTTTTGAGCCGCGTCATACTAGAGACTAGTGGAGCTAAATACACACGACTGCATCCAAATCTTGGCGATATGCAGACGCGGAAATTACGCCAGATTCAGTGCCCGCACAATGCGGAGTGACCCGAGCAGCACTGCTTTCTGCATCCTGCAGATCAAAGAAGTGGCAGAGGATCTGCAGGCCGGAATGGACTCGATTTCCCTTCGATAGGAGGCTTCCATACCACCCAAAACACCAACTATCAGGACTACAAGCTTTACTTTATACCCGGAAC